>CM052800.1:161504879-161536695 GCA_028533885.1 Nasua narica | reverse complement strand
GGTAGAATTCCCCTGGGAAGCCATCTGGCCCTGGGTTCTTGTTTATTGGGAGATTTTTGATGACTGTTTCAATCTCCTTACTGGTTATGGTTCTATTCAGGTTTTCTATTTCTTCCTGGTTCAGTTTTGGTAGTTTGTGTGTCTCTAGGAATGCATCCATTTCTTCCAGATTGTCTAGTTTGCTGGCGTATAGCTGCTCATAATATGCTCTTATAATTGTATTTCTTTGGTGTTGGTTGTGATTTCTCCTTTTTCATTCATGATTTTATTAATTTGGGTCCTTTCTCTTTTCTTTTGGGTAAGTCCAGCCAAGGGTTTATCAATTTTATTAATTCTTTCAAAGAACCAGTTCCTAGTTTCGTTGATTTGTTCTACTGTTCTTTTGGTTTCTATTTCGTTGATTTCTGCTTTGATCTTTATTATTTCTCTTCTGCTGGGTTTAGGTTTTATCTGTTCTTTCTCCAGCTCCTTTAGGTGTAGGGTTAGGTTATGTATTTGAGATCTTTCTTGTTTCTTGAGAAAGGCTTGTATTGCTATATATTTTCCTCTCAGGACTGCATTTGCTGTGTCCCAGAGATTCTGAAGAGTTGTGTTTTCATTTTCATTTGTTTCCATGAATTTTTTTTAATTCTTCTTTAATTTCCTGGCTAACCCATTCATTCTTTAGTAGGATGCTCTTTAGCTTCCATGTATTTGAGTTCTTTCCAACTTTCCCCTTGTGATTGAGTTCCAGTTTCATGGCATTGTGGTCTGAAAATATGCAGGGAATGATTCTAGCTTTCAGTACCGATTGAGACCTGATTTGTGTCCCGGGATGTGATCTATTCTGGACAGAGTTCCATGTGCACTAGAGAAGAAAGTGTATTCTGTTGCTTTGGGATGGAATGTTCTGAGTATGTCTTGATCTGTGATGTCCATCTGGTCCAGTGTGTCATTTAGAGCCTTTATTTCTTTGTTCTTTTGCTTAGATGATCTGTCCATTTCAGTGAGGGGGATATTAAAGTCCCCTACTATTAACTGTATTATTGTTGATGTGTTTCTTTGACTTTGTTATTAATTGGTTTATATAATTGGCTGCTCCCACGTTAGGGGCATAGATATTTACAATTGTTAGATCTTGTTGGAAAGTCCCTTTAAGTAAGATATAGTGTCCTTCATCTCTTATTATATTCTTTGGCTTAAAATCTAATTTATCTGATATAATGATTGCCACCCCAGCTTTCTTTTGATGTCCATTAGCATGGTAAATTGTTTTCCACCCCCTCACTTTAAAGCTGGAGGTGATTTGGGTCTAAGATGAGTGTCTTCTACACAGCACATCGATGGGTCTTGTTTTTTTTTATCCATTCTGATACTCTGTGTCTTTTGATTGGGGGATTTAGCCCACTTACATTCAGGGCAACTATTGACAGATATGAATTTAGTGCTATTGTATTGCCTATATGGTGACTGTTAACTGTATATTGTCTCTCCTCTTTTCTGGTCCTTTTAGGCTCTCTCTTTGCTTAGAGGACTAAACTGGGAACTTTTAATTAGGGTAAGCTGAAAACTGTAGAGATAAACATAGGAAATAATACAGGGGAGAGTGTTGGAAGCCTGGGAAATAACATCAGTAAATACTGGTCCAGAAGTATGAAAAAGGACAACAAATTTAAGGAGCTCCAAGGGTTCATTATGGCAATGCTTACTTAGAATGTACAGATTGGAGGAGTGACAGGGGGTGAGGCTGGAATGGAAGCCAGAATCAAGTCCTAATGGACCCTGTATGACAAAGAATATAGACTTGGTCCTGAAATCAATTTCAGAAGAATTAAAGGGTTTTATCCTGGAGAAGAGGAGATGGAGATTATATTTAGCGAGATTACTCTGATATGCTATGGAGAATAGTTTCGTAGGGATGCAAGATTGGTTGAAGGGCAAAAGTTTACTCAAGAGGCCACTGCAAAAATCAGCATGAGTTAATGATCACTTGACATGTCTTGACAAGATGTAGATGACTTGACATAGTTGTGGCAGTTGGGAATGAAGAAAAATAATTGGTTTCGTGAGCTATTTAGGAGCCAGATGAGACAATTATTGGTAATTCATTGTGTGTAGGATGAGGGGAAGGACATGAGAATGACGACTACATTTTTTGGCTAAAGAGACATTATATTTACTGTAATGGGAATTGGAAGGAAGGTAATTGTTCAATTTTGAGAATGTATGAGATGCCTGTGTGAGGTCTAAACCAAGATGTTTGAGAGGCAGTCCAGAATGTATGAATATGAACCTCTGATCTGGGCTGAAGATAAAATGGAATCATTAGCATAAATAGGAATTAAATTTGTATTGCTGGCTGAAAATCACCCAACCAGAAAATATACAGAAAAAGTAAAAGAACTAATGCAAACCCTGTGTTACCAATATTTCAGTCCTGGGAAGGCAAGCTTGCAAAAGACACCACAGCTGCGCCGCTGGACAGCTAAAAAGAAATCCAGCAGATTTTACATGCCTCTCCCTCAAAAAGAGAGATCAACAATGACAAATGGTGATTACAGAGAAGCTAAATAAAAACTGTAGAGTCTTTTGGATTTAGTGAGAGCAGTTTAACTGCAGTTTTAGGGGGGGAATGAGAATGTAGTAGGTTAGTGATTGAGTGGGTGGTACGGAGGTGGAAACAGTCAACACTTTATTGAGCAGTTGTGCTGTGAATGAGTGGACAGTTAAGTGGGTGATAGCTGGAGAAGAGGTTGGAATGGAAAGAGAAAATAAACAGAAGGAATAGGAATTATAGAATGTCAGGTAGAATTAATTTGGCACAGAAATGTGGTTGATCTTAGGGCTGTTCACCTGTTTGGTTTTCTTCCATGCATGACAGGATTGTACTTTCCTACCCTTGGGAACTCAGACATGGCCACACGATTTACTTGGGACAATGAAATATGAGCTGACGTGTTTTGCGTCAGTTCTAGGCAGAAGCTTGAAGTGTCACTGCATGCTTGCCATTCTCTTTGTCTCTGGCATGGTAACGGGGAATGTTTGGTAAGTGCTGTGACAGCCTGGGTCCCTATTAACTAGGGTGAGCAGAATCTCTCTGTCAACCCATACGATGGGTGTATTTCCACAGCTTTATTTCATTTTTTTTAAATACTGAGATTTGGAGCTCTTAGTATATTGTCATATAAGCTACTTGGATCATTAAATGGAGTATTGACCTCTTACATTTTGATAGGAGGAATGGATTAAAAGAAGAGGTACAGATACAGATAAATTTATTCATTTGTTGGCAGAGACGTATTTTCTCTATGAAATGCATAAAGTGGGAATAAGCTGGTAGGACTGAGAGGTTTAGGACAGAGATGCATTTGTAAATAGCTAGAAGAGGTAACTATATTTGAACGAAGCATCGCTGAATCATAGGAAGCACCATTTAAGTTTGGGAATGAAGTGTGTAATAAAATGCTTACTCGATTTTTCTTGTTTTCCTCTAGCTGAGCTCAGAAAGGGGGCTATAGGGACAAGAAATCAGGGTAGTTGGATTGATTCAGGGTTGGAGGCTTCGACGTGGGTGAGCCAGAGAGAATGGAAAGGAAAGCTGAAGATGTGCTATAGAGTGAATAATGTGGAAAATAAAGACTGTTAGGTGATGCTAGGGGAAAGAAGAAAGATCCCCAAGGGAGTGGAAGGATAAGTATGTTGTGGGGGCAACAAGAATGAGAGAAGCAGAAGTGTACATTTTTGTCATTACTAGCTTGTATGAACTTATTTCAGAGATGAAGTAGTACCAGAAGAGAACCTGCTGGTCTGTGGCTGAAATGGAGTTGAAGTTAGTTAGTAGAAGTGATGAGAATAGGAGCTGAAAGCTAGGGTGTAAGATGTTTATGCGGACTTCTGTACTACTGAGAATAACAGGAGGAGGAAGGGTGGTGACCTAGAGTTAATTACGTGGCAGTGACTAAAGAAAGTAGAGAATGGCAAATTTTGAAGGTCTGGTTTATAAAGGAGCAGGAGTTTTTATGAGAAGGTATGGAACTAAGGATGCTGACTCCACCCTTGCCCCCTTCGTGAAAGTTAAGGAGAATGAATAGTTTCCAACTTAGTAGCTCTGGGGGTTCTAGCAAAGACATTAAGGGCACATTCATCACAGATACAGAAGATGGAAGGAATTAGCTGTGATTGTGACAATTTTACATAATACCTTTTCTTTTGATTAGGTGACAGGATTGCAGTCTTAAAATGAGAAATTGTTAGGCAGTTAATGGTAACCTTCATTTCTCTTGTATCTCACTTCCAAGGTCTCAGACCAATTTCCTGAAGTTCAGACATTTTTATGAAGAAGATAAACTTTTTCATGTTTGCAGTATCTCATAGATGCGTGGAATATTGCTTCTGTTTAAGTGATCTTACAGAAATTTGACAACATTTGATCTTCTGCAAATGGCAGCCTTTTCTTTAACAAGAACAACTTCAGCTAAATTGCTTAGACTGTTTCAGCTGTGGATCACTGTGGGAACTGTAAGCCAGTCTGAATTCATAATAATTCATAGTTCTCTGATAAAAAATATATCAATGCATGATTTCTGAACATAAAGGGTCAAAACCACTAAAAAGTAGACCTGAGAATCAATTTTTAAGTAAATTTTTGTACCTAAGAAAAAAATAGAAAAATAGCAGCAATAACAATTAGGTTGGAGACTGTGGTTTCAGAGATTTCGGAGATTAAAAACTCTTTCCAGCATTTTCTTAGAACCAGGGATGTCATTACAGAATTACTGGGTGAAGTACTGCAATGATTTACCACTTGTCTCATAATTTTCTTCTGCGATGTTATCATTTGTAGATTGGGTATAAAATGTCCTGTTTTAGAACAATCTTAACTCTTACCTAATAATAGAACTGTGTTACAATTTATCTTTCCATCGTTCTTATCTCCTTTTCTTAAGGTGAATAATCTATTAGTGTTAAGAAATACGATAAAAATACAAAGATGGTTTGTAAGTATATTAGTTTTCTATCAGTATATAACAAACTAGTGCAAATTTAGTGAATTAAAATCTTTTTATTTTTATTATTTTTATTATTATTTTTTTTAAAGAATTTATTTATTCATTTAACAGAGAGAGAACACAAGCAGGCAGAGAGGCAGGCAGAGGCAGAGAGAGGAGCAGGCTCCCTGTGGAGCAAGGAGCCCGATGAGGGACTCGATCCCAAGACGCCGGGATCATGACCTGAACCAAAGGCAGCTGCTTAACCAACTGAGCCACCCAGGCGTCCCTAAAATCTCTTTTTAATCTCACAGTTTCTATACTTTGAAAATCTGGGCATGGCATTGGTAGGTTTTCTGTTCAGGTTGGCACAAGGCTGAAGTTAAGGTACGACTGGGCATGTTCTCATCTAAATCTCTAGGCCCTCTTCCCAACTCATTCAGTTGTTGGCAGAATTCAGTTCCTGGCAGTTGCAGGACCCAGTTTCTTATTTTCTTGCTGGCTGTTGTTCTTTCAGCTCTGTGAGGCACCCTCATGCCCTAGTCATGTGGGACCTCCATAGACAGTTCAAGACATGACTGTTTGGTTTCTTCTAGGGCAGTAGGAAGTCTCTTCGATGCTTCCCTTTCTTTTAAAATGCTCGCCTGATTAGCTCAGACCCACCCTGTATAATCTCCCTTTTGAGTAACTCCAAGTTAGCTTGTTTAGAGGCTTTACATCTGCCAATCTTTGCGATCTAAGGTAACATAATTATCAGAGTGCTGTTGTATCACATTCAAAGATGTTATCTGTACTCAAGGGAGGAAATTATGTAATGGTGTGAACCATAAGGGTTTATTTTAGATTTCTGTCTACTAAACCGGGCAAACTTGCACTTTTAGATTTTTATATAGTTTTAAATGGTGGCCTAAAAAAAATCAACAAGTATGGTAGTGTATAGGATAACATTTAATATAAGACATTTAACGGGGCGCCTGGGTGGCTCAGTTGGTTAAGCAACTGCCTTCGGCTCAGGTCATGATCCCAGAGTCCCGAGATCGAGTCCCACATTGGGCTCCCAGCTCCATGGGGAGTCCGCTTCTCACTCTGACCTTCTCCCTTCTCATGTTCTCTCTCACTCTCTGTCTTTCCTAATAAATAAATAAATAAATAAAATCTTTTAAAAAAATATAAGACATTTAACAATGGCTATAAAATTGGTCATGTGTGTCAGGGTTTAGTCAGGAGTAGAACCATGAGAAGATGAATGTATTTGTATATGTATGTATGTTTGTATCTGGATTTCTTGCAGAGATTTGACCTTCTGCAATAGTGGGAGCTGATTAAATAGTCTCTGCAAGGTTACTGTTTGCATGTTTGATGCTGGAGCTTGTGGTCCAAGGGAAGTTGGGTTGAGACTGTAGCTATAAGTTGGCGAAAAAGAAGAACAAGCCTGTGAGGATAGAGTGAAACCATCCTCTAGAGTGATTTTAAAGCTTATAGTTTTGAAATTGCTCAGCACTGAGAAAGTATGTATTTATAAAAATAAATAGTTGGAAATCAGAATTATATTAAACAGCTCACCTATCTTGCAGGCTCAGGATACCTATTAAATGGATAAAGAGGTTTGGAAGGATAATAGACATTTTCTTCTTCACAAGGAAGACTAACAATTAAAATTAACAATTAAAATTAAAAAATTTTCAGTCCGTCTAAAACTTGTTAGATGAAATATATTTTAAAAATACATTTTCTTACATAAGAGCTTCAGAGAAATTATAGGACAAACCACTATTCTTCTATCATGTGTTTACTTGCAATTTCTAAAGAGAAGAAATAATTATTTTGAACATTAAGCTGAGATGTTTTTTCATTTTTATGCTAAATGTTTTATGTTTGTAAGCCTCATAGCAGTAGGCCTTGTATTTTCAACCTGAATAATATTATAGAGAATATTAGATACTTAAGTTGGGGTGGCCATAGTATTTTTGAGTTAATATTTTTCTATCAGCTAAAATAAAAAATTAAAAAAATGATTACTTGTCTTATTTGAAATATTCACCTTACCTTCAGCTGTCAACAGACTAGTGTAACAAAAAAGTAAGTTATCCATTATTGTCTATATTTTTATTACTAAGTCTGAATAACCTACATAGAATTGACAATTTATATGGTATTATCCTATACCGTTTTGAAAGATGCATACGTCTTTTTATTAGCTACTTTTGTTTGTGCATATACACTGTCTAAACATATTTGTCAACCGTTTAGGAGCTATTTTTGTTACTTTCCTACTGTAGCTTTCACATTCTTACCAGATTTTATTGTATTTTTTCCTAAATTCTTTGATCTGCTAGAGCTGTCTGCCACATCATTTTTTCTTCATAGACACAAGCTGGACTATATTTCCCAGGCTCCTCTACATCTATTTCAGGGCTCTGAGACAAAGCTCTGGGCAGTGGAATGGGAATGGAAATGATGCATGTCATCTCAACCTGACTCCTGAAGATTTCCCCCAGGCTTGCACTGATTGTCCCCTGTTCAGAGGACTCATCTGCATTGCACCACCAGCTTCCCTATGAAGGGTGTCAGTGTGCCACTGAGGTTAGGAAGGTAGAAGGAGAGAGAGCCCACTATTCTTCAGAAATAGTTGAGGCAGATTCGTCGGCAGATAGAAGGTTTAAAGCATTATTCAGGGAAGTCCAGAATAACTACTGTATTAGTTTCCTCTTGTTGTAACAAATGATCATCAACTTAGTGGCTTAAATAACACAAATGTATGATCTTACGGTTCTGGAGATCAGAAGTTGACTCCTTTGTGGAGCTCTGAGAGGAAAATCCATTTCCTGTCTTTCTCACCTTCTGCTTGAAATCTTCATGATCGCTTACTTGCATCACTCCAACTTCTTTGCATCCTTGCATCTGTCGATGATCCTCTTGTCTCCCCCTTATAAAACCCTAATGATTTGACCTTATGCAATAGTAGGAATTTGGCCAATGTAGGATAAACTCTCTATTTCAAGAACCTTTATTTGGTAACACCTGCACAGTTCCTTTTACCACGTAAGGTATCACGTTCCAAGTTTCTGGGAATTAGGACATCAACATGGCAGGAGGTGCTTTGTTTAGTTTATCACAACTACCCCCTTAGTTGGTGCAGACCAGGATACTTGGTGGAAGCCTTTAAGAAATCTAAGAGTTGGGCGTCTGGGTGGCTCAGTTGGTTGGGCGACTGCCTTTGGCTCAGGTCATGATCCCGGAGTCCTGGGATCGAGTCCCGCGTCGGGCTCCCAGCTCCACGGGGAGTCTACTTCTCTCTCTGACCTTCTCCCCTCTCATGCTTGCGCGCGCGCGCTCTCTCTCTCTCTCTCTCTCTCCCCCCCTCAAATAAATAAATAAAAATCTTTAAAAAAAAAAAAGAAATCTAGGAGTTCCGAGTGAGCTCTAGACAGTCCCCTGCGTTAGTGCTGCACGCTGAGGTCATTGGTAGCTGCTTTACCTTCATTTTCCCTGGTGCTCTAAGCTGCTTCTAATTCCCTGGGTTAAATACTTTCATATTTGGAACACATGGAATGGTTTTTGTTTTCCTAGTGGAACCTTGATACAAAGCTCTTCTGTATGACTTTTGGCAACGTAAAGAGTGGCTGAAAAGCTGTGTGTAGCAGCAGATGGCAGAGGAGCTATCACCCTTGGTGTCTGACTGAAAGAGTCTCTATTGTCTTGAATACTTTTCTGGACTCTTTTATGGACAGAAGTCACGAAAATCTGATCTCTATTTGGTGCTACAGTACTACAGCCTTATTTACTCTTACTAGAGATGTTTATTGAAAACTGAACAGAAAAACCTCATTTCTTTCTGTGTATTTTAAATATAGGTGATTTAGAGTATATATTTTCCTTATATTTACATTTATGAATGTATTGTACAAGGAAAACAGCCTCATGACATATGTGCCCATATTAAAAAAAAATCACTGTCTCATGTGCTGAACTACCTCATTGGTCTGCATTCTCGGTTTCTTCTTTGGACGGCATTATCAGATGGTGGTACTGCTTGCCTGTTTATAACAGTGCCCTCACACGTTATGCTTTTTGCAGCATCTAGACTAAAGCAGATAATTGAGTAGCTATTCTTTACTAGTACCTCCTCTCTTATGTGGGATGCAGCAGTTTGATTTCTAGCATATTTTTATTTGTCAGATGCAAAATGTTGTTTCTCAAAAGCAAATCTCAGTGGCATTTTGAGGAATACAGCTTTAAAACCATAGCATCATCTCATTTACTTTTCATAGGATGATTTTGAATAGGTAGTATGTTACCATTTTAAGATGCAAGAAACTAAGTTCATAGATTTTTGTCCCATGGAGACAGGGTGGGTAGGGCAAAGAGCTGGACCTCAAACACTGATCTTCTGACGTTAATTTTTTTTTTCCATCAAATATGCCTCAGAGTGAGTATTCATGTATATTTGCTTCCCTTGAGTTATAGGAGACACATATTTCTGAAAGTTGTAACATGCATCATATTTTGTTTCAGTTTGTATTGTGTTCTCTGTTGGTCTTCACTTAGTATTGGCTACCAAGAGGGGCTTTTGTTGAAGGTGCTCTTGGATAAGACAGTGGTGCAGCCAAATGGGAATCCATAACAAAGGTTCTGGTCATAGTTCTTTTAACTCTTTCCTCTGTCTTCTTGGTTCGGCCATTTTTTATTTAAATTCAACTAGCCAGCATATAGTACCTCCTTAGTTTCAGATATAGAGTTCAATAATTCATTAGTTGCGTATAAGACCCAGTGCTCATCACATCATGTACCCTCTTTAAGGCCCATCACCCAATTACTGCCCCGACCCACCTCTCCTCCAGCAACCCTTGGTTTGTTTCCTATTGTTAAGAGTCTTTCATGCTTTGTCTCCCTCTCTGATGACATTCCATTCAGTTTTTCCTCCCTTTCCCCGTGGTCTTCCATGCTGTTTCTTATATTCCACATATGAGTGAAACCATATGATAGTTGTCTTTCTCTAATTGACGTGTGTGTATGTGTGTGTATGTGTACATACAGAGCACATCTCTATCTGTATATATCTACATCAGTGCTGATATATCTATTTATATCTCTGTGGATGGAGATCTCAACTCTTTCCACAGTTTGGTTACTGTGGACAGTGCTGCCATAAGCACTGGGGTGCAGTGCCCCTTCAGATCACTACATTTGTATCTTTGGGGTAAATACCAAGTAATGCAATTGCTGGGTCATAGGGTAGTTCTATTTTGAACTTCTTGAGAAACCTCCAGACTGTTTTCCAGAGAAGCCACTGTCTTTTTAGGTCATGATAACTTCTGTCAGTTAAAAAAAGAATTAAAATTGAGCTAGATGAAGGGTGGCTTTCAAATTTCACATCTTGTCAATCCTTTTAATGAAAGAATTGGAACATATTTAAGGGCAGTAAGGAAAGCTTTATTTTCAAAAGAGCACTGAAGTTAATACTTCTTTTCAATTAAAAAATCCCCTAACTTACTGTTCTTTTGTTTTGTTTTGTTTTGTTAAGACTACTTACTTGACTGTATAAGCAGGTGGAGCAGCAGCAGGAGAATCAGGCTCCTTCCTCAGTGGAAAGCCCAGTGGGCATGTGGGGCTCCATCCCAGGACCCTGGCATCAAGACCTGAGCTAAAGTCGGGTGCTTGACCAATTGAGCCATGCAGGTGCCCCCTAACTTACTGTTTTTGGACTTAGCCACTATTGAACACTCTCTAGGATCTATCATAGCACATTTTTAAATTCTTCTCTCAAATGCTAGCATAACATCCTTCGTATTTATCTTCAGATCTCCCATAGAACTTAGCCTAATATTTTTCCCAGAATAGGTGCTTTAAGTATTTAATGCTCAAAGGAGTAGCATTTCTTAAGTATACAAGGCCCCCTTAACCGAAATTAAATAGTACTGAGGATACCAGTCAGTTTATGAATCTAAAGTGAGGAACAGTATTTTATAGAAGTGAAAAACAAGGAGTTACCATTTAAAATTAAAATTATGAAAATTCAGTCAGCTGATCATGTGTTTAAAATTTAGTTTTTAGGGGCGCCTGTGTGGCTCAGTGGGTTAAAGCCTCTGCCTTTGGCTCAGGTCATGATCTCAGGGTCCTGGGATCGAGCTCTACATCGGGCTCTCTGCTCAGCAGGGAGCCTGCTTCCCCCTCTCTCTCTGGCTATTTGTGATCTCTCTCTCTCTGTCAAATAAAATCTTTTTTAAAAACAACTATTAGAAAAAAAAATTTAGTTTTTAATTCCAAGTCGTCATGATTTGTTGGGATAACAATGGATGAATAAATGCTGATATTTTTTGGTATGATTTTTCTCAATAAAATTATATCATGATAGGATATTTTCAGTTAATGTTGGACTTTCGGAGTATGATTTTGGAGGTCACTTTTACAAAAATATGTTCAGGTTTACCAGTTTTCTCAGGGGCATCTCTGTTACTTGATATTCATATTCTTTTTGATGTACCTAATATCATCATCCTTGTTGGTTTTTCTTTTATATGTTAATTTTTGTAATTCTGACATGTCCTCATTTGTCATTGATTTTATAATTTGAGTAGTTCTTATGCATTAGTTTTTAAAATTTAATCAACTTGATGAAATTCTTGGGGTGCCTGAGTGGCTCAGTGGGTTAAAGCCTCTGCCTTCGGCTCAGGTCATGATCTCAGGATCCTGGGATCGAGCCCCACATCTGGCTCTCTGCTCAGCGGGGAACCTGCTTCCCCCTCTCTCTCTGCCTGCCTCTCTGCCTACTTGTGATCTCTCTCTCACTCTATCAAATAAATAAATAAAATCTTAAAAAAACAACTTGATGAAATTATTTGCTATTACTAAGATTGTAGTTAAGTGTAAGAATGACCAAAAAGTAGTGTGACATGGTGTGTTGGGATATATGCTGGGGTGAAATGAGGATGGATGTCTGCACAGGGACTACTTTTAGAAGTGGTTGGTTATTTAGTGAATGTAACATAAATAAACATAAATTGCTTTTCTATGCAACTTTGTATTTCTTTGTGTGTGCACATGTTGAATACTTAGATAAGCAGCATCTCTTGTGGCTTATACAGGACTGAAGACTGCCATGAAATTGCTGAGTTCAGTGGCTTGTATTGGGTTGGCAGTAAGAAAGGACAGCTTAAAGAACATGTGGTACCTATTATTTTTGTCCTCTGTCGGCCTCCGCTTTCTTCCATCCTTCTTTGTTTTCATCTTTACACCCTTCTTTATGACCATATAGGTGAATATATTACCAGGATAGACTAGTTGTGCTACTCATTGCACTTGTCATATTCAGCACAGGGTTGGGCAGGTGGCTTACAGTCATTCACAGACTTCTCTGTGTGGAACTAGTAACACAATTACTTTGTTAATTGGTGCATGAAATTGGAAGGATGTGATTTTAGGTTGCCTGTCATTTCTGGTGTGAAAAAACTCGTGTGGAAACTAAACAGATATACAAAGACTGAAGAGATTTTCCACTGATTTAGTAAACACTTGAGTATTGACTTTGTGCTTGTCTTTGTTCTAGTCACCATCAATATAGAAATAAACAAAACATAAAAAATGTTGTTGTCTTTGAGCTTCTGTGGCTAGAGGGAGTAGTGACAAGTTAGTGGATCTAGTGAGCCCTAAAACCAGATGTATTGCCATCCTTCCTTGTTCTGTGTACTTATACTGTAGTCCCTTTTTGCCCAAACTAGACTGAAGTGACCTTTTTTCATTTTTAATTAAAGGCATTTTGATAAATTTGTGAAAGCCATTTATAATTTGTTTCGGCTTTCATTAAGAAAATACAGATTAAAAATGTAGAAGTTCAAGCTGGCAAATTTGGGTAAAACTTTGTCACATATTTTAATTTTTTAATTTTTTTTAAAGATTTTATTTATTTATTTGACATAGATCACAAGTAGGCAGGGAGGCAGAGAGAGAGGGGGAAGCGGGCTCCCCGCTGAGCAGACAGCCCTGATGCGGGGCTCCATCCCAGGACCCTGAGATCATGACCTGATCCAAAGGCAGAGGCTTTAACTCACTGAGCCACCCAGGCGCCCACATATTTTTATTTTATTTTTTTAGTTTTTTGATAAATGGAAATTATCTTGTCCTTTATTTTTCATATTCCATTACAGGCTTTAACCTTGTGGCTTTTTGGTAAAGGTTTTTGGTAGACTACTTTCTTTAGTCATTCCAGAAGAGGTAACTATTTGTCTATAAATATTTCCAAGTAGACCTTTAGACTCCATAGGTTTTTCTAAACCATTTTTTATGATTTCTTACGTTGAGACAGTTATGAGAAATGATTATAAAAGTTTAATTCCTTAATTTTTTGTTATATGATTAAGAATCTCTAAAGCAGAAGTTCACTAGCACTCTTACAGTTAAATTGTCGAAAGAAATATTTTTATCCTAGGTGTATTTTTATCCTAGGTGTATTCTGTATTTGGCACAAGTATTATAAGATAGATAAGCAGGTTAATTCTTTCAATCATTTATTTGTTGCACTACTTTGCCTTCACTTATGTAGTTTTTCTTGGTATCTGCTGGAAAATGTATAGGCAACCTATTTTCGTGCAAAATACTGTAAACTTAAAAATAACCAGTTAGCTTGCTGGCAAAATTAGTTGATTCAGGAATAATAGTGTAATTACAATTTGAAATACAGAAACTATGGCAAACCACAGACAAGTTCAGGGAACTTTTTTTTTTTTTTTTTTTAAAGAAAGAGGGGTGCCTGGGTGGCTCAGTGGGTTAAAGCATCTGCCTTTGGCTCAGGTTATGATCTCAGGGTCCTGGGATCGAGCCCCGCCTAGGGCTCTCTCCTCATCAGGGAGCCTCCTTCCCCCTCTCTGCCTGCCTCTCTGCCTATTTGTGATCTCTCTTTCTTTGTCAAATAAATAAAACCTTTAAAAAAAATAAAGAAGTTGGCATGCAGGTCCATTGGAGGAGAGTGAGATGTCAGGGTTGTGGCAACTTTTTATTGGCTGAGTTACTTTGGTTCTTATTAGCTGGGCTATTGCTGTGCAAGGGGAAATACTCCTTCTTCCTGCCTGGTTAATAAAGTACACTTATTCCTGTCTCAGTATGTAAAGTAAGTTGTGACAAGTGGTACATGCATGAGAGCTCCCCCTTCAAGACTTCTAGACCCTATTTTGAATGATGTTTTTCCTGTATGCATTTTTATATTTCCTCATTTCTGTTCAAAGTCTTTCCTCAAAAGCATTGCTGATCAAGGGTCAGGTTTTCTACATTTACTATTATTGTCCCTTGGTGCCAGGAAGAACCTTTCCAGGTTGTTGTGTTCCCTGTTGGAGGGAAGATGCACAGATTGGAAACGATTGAGGCCACATTTGAATAATGAAGAGTAGGAGAGAGAATTCTCAGACATTTCTCATCCAAAGTCTGTCTTTTCAGGTCTTAAGTATTGGTGAGGATCTTGAAGTGCTGAGCTAGCATTACTGTATTTGGTACATCACTTCAGAGTTTTGGCAGGCAGAAGGTACAAAGCTAAAAAAATGATGTTCAAAATAAGCTGACTGAATAATGATCTCAGTTTATATAGTAATTATAAATCAGCAGCCCAGACCCAATATAAACCAACTAAAGAGATCAAAGGGACCATGAAACTTGTAGCCAATGAATGCACTTCTTTCCTGAGCTTATGTGTTGGCTTTCTACTCTTGGAGAGGAATTGATTAATTTGCAATAGGTGGTGTTTGCTGTGGCATAAATACCTCTTTGTTCAGCAAGTAGGTAATCAGTGACTATGTGATTGTCCAAAACTACTTTAGCCAATGAATTGAGTGATTATTGTGGGCCTGCCACTGCCTTTGCTGTGGAATCAGCTAGCTCTCCTAATGTTAGGGAGAAATTTCTGATCATGAGTTCATTAGTACCCACTCTGATCCACAGAAGAAGGGCTCTCACCTCATGGAGGCAAACCTGGGATCATGTGTACTCCCTGGATGTTCCCATTGAAGGTGGCTATGAAGATCTAATAGGGTGGACCAGTGAGGGGTTTATTTGTTAGAGTGGTTAACAGGGACAGCTAAATACCCCAATAAACGTTGTCGCTCATTTTACCAGCCATCTAAACATTCATATGCCCAAGGGAAATGCCATCTCCCAGAGCCAAAAATGAAACCAAGTGGAGCACAGAGTATTCCAGCTGATATCTGGTTATTGGTAGACTTATTAGCCAGAATTTCTACATTGACCCTTCCAAGCGAGGGATCAGAGGAGTTGGGATGACATTCTGTGAGAGATTTTCTCATTCTGAAAGATTTTTTCTGAATGCTTTTTAAAGAGGAATTTAGCCTGTTTGTATTACCTCTGAATGGAGAAAGACAGATGACACTTAGATAAGGAAAAGAACATGAAGAGTAAAGATTATACTGTTGACAAAGATGGAAGTATTTGGCTGGCAAATATAGATATGATTGAGAAAATGTTGGGGACACCTGGCTGTAATAGCCTAACCTGATAGGTGACGTCCATAGGCTCGGGTATAACAACAGTAGCATTTGGGAGTAAGGAGAAATTGGTTACAAGGAAGACCAAGGGGGTCTCCCAACATTATAAGCAGATCAGTTTCTGGTGTCAGTTCTGGCAGAGAGGTTTCCCACTTTTGCAGTAGATGGGGAAATGTGCATAAGCATTGTCTTTGTAAGAAAAAAGAGCTAGAAAGTAGAAAATAAGACAAGAATCAATAGTGAGAAAAAGGTATACAGGTCTAGTCTTAACATGTTGGGAAAGGTGACCTCTTCAACTGTCATCTTCAGTTCTTGGAAATCTTTATTTAGGCGATCAGTTGGTATGTAGGTCCAGTCACAGTTTGTTTATTTTTTGGCAAAAAGGTGGTTTTAGTAAAGCACAGGGACAGGACCCATGGGCAGAAAGAGCTGCTGCCCTTTTTTTTTTTTTTTTTTTTGGTGCAGTCAGAGTTTAGTGCTTTGTTGAGGTGTGACATGTGGATCTGAGTTTATCCCTTATTTCGGTGTCATAAAGGCCAGTTACCAGTATCTAATAATCTATTTAATTTATCTACTATATCTATTACTATGGTATATATTTTTATTTATAGATAAAAACTTACAAATATATAACAAAATATAGAATACAATATATTAATATATTAATAGAATCTCTCTAATATATCTAATAATCTAAAGGCCAATCTAATTGGCCTTTCCAGTGAGGTTGAAGAAAGTTTTTTTTGAGATGTCTTTCCAATAATGAAGTCTCTGGGTTTAAGGAGTGATGCTTAAGGTCTTTGTGTCCCAGGAAGATGCTACAGAAAGATTGTTCTACTAGAATATGGTTATTTTTAACAGGAACAAATAGACCTTTGCAGTATTGAAGTATATTCCATTTTACCCAGAAGAGGCAGAAGCCAGGTATATTTGGCGTTGTGTGATTATCTCCAAGGGTGAGAGTTTATAGTGTCCAAAGAGAGTCGATATGAGATTTGGAAGGACTAATGGCAGTGCTTTTGTCCATGGTGTTTGAGGCGTTCTCTAAAAATTTTCATAACTGAGTCTCAACGAAGCCCTGAGGACTGAAGGTGGTAATAAGCACAATGAAGGTGTTATAGAACTGGCCAAACTTGTTAAAGTAACTGAGTGGTGAAGTGTGTTCCTTAGTCATTGTAATGTTCCTTTTAGGGATAATCTTTTCTAATAGATTTTTGGTCATAGAAGAGTCAGTAGCCTAGTGGGAAAACATACAAATGGTTACCCAGACATATTTATGTGGATGAGATGGGGGGAGCTGTACGAATTCCACTTGCCAAACTTGAATGGTCCATTGTGCAAGCAGTATGGACAGATTTTCCCGAATTGTGTTTTGGGCAGGTGAGTGCAAGCAAAAGTGGGTACTTTTGTGACCATATTGTTACTACCCCTTCAGAATTGGTTCATAAAATTTACTATTTTATCAGTAGATCAATGATTGAATCCATGTACAGTAGTCAGCAATGGGAATTTCAGACTCTGGCAGGACTGGGTTGTTATATGGCCCAGTCCATATAGAGTACTAGAGTACTCTTTTTTGATTGAACCAACGGTTAAGTTTCCAATACTGTTTTTCCTTTTCTGGGACCACTTGTTGGGCATCTCTAGTCAGTTTTTCTAGATTATCATTTGAGAGAACATTCCTTTGGACCATGCCAGAAGTTTGGTCATTGGCCCTTTTGAGAACAGTAGTCTTGACAGAAGAATCAACAGGGTGGTTACCTTTGCTTTGAGGAAGTCAAGTTTGGAATTTCCAGGGGCCTTATAATAGCCAAAGTATCTGGTAGGAGTATGGCATCTAATAATTGGGACATGGCATTTTTACTCTTGGTTCCATTAAGGATAAGAGAAACTTGCTCCTTACGAAGTCATGGGTCACCTCAAAGTTTATACTATCGATGTAAATATTAGGGGTTTTACCCTTAGCTAGAGTGTAAGTCTGGATAAGAGTATGAGTATGAGCTGAGTATGAGTATAATGGATTTTTCGTATGTATGAGTATAATGGGTTTTTCTTTATTATATTGAGATGTAGTTCCCTTTAAACTAACTTTGTTGAGAGTTTTTTTGTTTTTGTTTTTTTTTTGATCCTGAATGGATGTTTTATTTTGTTAAATGCTTATTCTGCTTCTCTTGAGATGACCATGTGATGACCATCCTTTTTCTTGTTAATGTGATATGTCACATTGATTGACTTGGGTATATTGAAGCACTCTTGCATCCATGGAATGGATCCCACTTGATCATGGTGAATGATTAAAGTGTTGTTGGATTTGGTTTGCTAACATTTTTGAGAATTTTTGCGTCTGTCTTCATCAAAAATATTGGCCTGCAGTTTTCTTTATTTGTAGTGTCCTTGTCTGGTTTTGGTACCAGGGTAATTCTGTCTGGAGTTGTAGAGTGAATTTGAAAGCTTTTCTTTTTCTTCCTCTTCTTGGTCTTTTTCTTCTTTTTGGGAATAGTTTGAGAAGAATAGGTATTTACTCTTTAAATGTTTTGTAAAATTTATCTGTGAAGTCATCTGGTCCTGGACTTTTGTTTGTTGGGAGTTTTTTGAATATTGATGCAATTTCACATTGTACTTGACACTTCAACACTCAGCTTATTTACATCAATGAATGGAAGTATTGCATCTGTATAAGTAAGAAAATATTTTGTCTAAAATGCCTCAGTGTATTTGTATTTTTTTGCAAGTGAAGGTTTAAAATTTACAAAGTGTGTATTAAAAAAAAAAAACACAAAAAGAACAAAAAAAAGCTGCCAAAGGAAAAATGTGTAGTTTTGTTCTCGTTTTCGGTTTGTATATATCCGTACAACGTGTCCTACGGTGCCTTTTTTCATGGAAGTTTTCAGTGATGGACTAGCGTGCCATCCCTTCTGAAGTGTAGGCAGACACAGGGACTTGAAGTTGTCGTTCACTAAGCTCTCTTTGGGAATGTTTGTCTCATCACATTCTGCGTCATGCTTGTGTTAGAACTACTCCGTGAGACAGGGTTTGGCTGTGTCTAAACTGCATTACCGCGTTGTAAAGTATAGCTGTACAAATACAAGAATAAAATGTCGAAAAGTCAAAAAAAAAAAAAATATCCAGAGAGAAAATCAACAAGGAAACAGTAACTTTGAATGACTTATTAGAGCAGATGAATCTAACAGATATATTCAGAACATATGATCCTGAAAACAGAATAAAAATTCTTCTTAAGTGCGTTGGAATATTCTCCGAAATAGGTCATGACTTGTAATAAATTGAAAAACATTGAAACCGTATCAGGCAGTTCTTTTGACGACAATGATATGAAACTGGAAAGCAAGCACAAGAAAAAAATCTGGAAAGAAAGAAGTTATTAAAACTCCTAGTTTTAAAACTTTAGTATTTAAAATTTTAAAACTGGGCTCCTGGGTGGCTCAGTTGGTTAAGCCTCTGCCTTCTGTTGAGGTCACGATCTCAGGATCCTGGGATCGGGGCCCCGCATCTCTGCTCAGCTGGGAGCCTGCTTCCCCCTCTCTCTGCCTACTTGTGATCTCTCTCTGTGTGTCAAAAAAATAAAATCTTTAAAAAAAAATAAAACTTTAAAACTTCTAGTACTAAAACTAGAAGTTTTAATAACATGATACTAAATAATGGATAGGTCAACCAAGAAATGAAAGAGAAAAAAAGAATTCATGGAGGCAAATGAAAATGAAATCGAAATCATAGCAATCCAAAATCTATGGGATGCAGCAAAAGCTGGTCTAAGAGGGAATTTTATAGCAATCTAAGCCTACCTCAGGAAGCAATGAATCGCCAACATCCTTATCTTACAATCTAAAGACGCTAGGAAAAGAAGAACAAACAAAGCTTACAGGCAGTAGAAGAAAGGAAATAATAAGATTACAGTGAAATAAATGAAACAAAGTCTAAAAAAGCAGTGGAAAATATCAGTGAAACCAGGAGCTGGTTCTTTGAAAAGATCAACCAAATTGATAGGCCTTTAGCCAAACTCTTGAATAAAAAAAGAGGACTCAAATAAAAAATGGAGGAGAAATAACAACTGATATCACAAATACAAAGGTTTATAAGAGAATGCTATGATAAACTATATGCCAGAATTTGGACAACCTAGAAGAAAAGGATAAATGCCTATAAATATATGACTTATCAAAATTGAATCAGGAAGAAATATAATTTTTTTTTCCTTTAAAGATTTTATTTATTTAACAGAGAGAGAACCCAAGCAGGCAGAGAGGCAGGCAAAGGTGGAGAGAGGAGCAGGCTCCCTGCCGAGCAAGGAGCCCGATGCGGGACTCGATCCCAGGACACTGGGATTATGACCTGAGCTGAAGGCAGCTGCTTAACCAACTGAGCCAGCCAGGAGTCCCTAGAGATATAAAATTTGAATAGACCAATTATGAGCAATGAAATTGAATCAGTAACCGAAAAACTCCCAACATATAATATTTCTGATGTTTAAACACTGCTTTTAAAGTTACTCAAACTATTTCTGTTTTTTCATCAGTTAAACAACTCGTTTTCATTAAAATAGAGGCTTTTTTGCATCCATATATTTATTAATAATAAATTACGGTTTATATATACAAAACATTGATGGGTAAGTTTTCTCAAAGAGCCCATAGATAAAAAAAAAGGTACCCATGTTATTGTTATTAGTTTATACCTTGTCTGTAGTACTGTAAGTTTTTCACAGCTTTTTCTGTGTAGTGAAACCGATATTGCATATTATATTATCTTCACTGCAATTTATTTCATACATTTCATAAAACACTTGCACATGTTTTTGTTTTGGAGTGTTTAAATACGTACAGACACACATACATTAAGTGCTGAAACACTTCTGTTGAATGTTAACTGATCTTACTGATGTCTGATGGAAATTGGTTAAAAGATTGTATTGTTTTGAAATATATCAGAAGTATATAGCATATGAAAGTACATAAACTCAAATACAGACTTGTATTTTTCTCCCCCTCTCCTTTAACAATCGAAGGAAAACTCAAAATTCTCTTGAGTTGCAACCATGAGTAGTTTTGTGCTGGAAGAAGAATTTGGAAATTATTTAAAAAAGATAATTGTTTGGATTTAATTAAAACAGGCACTAAAATTTACATTTCATTGTTATGTTTCACTGTAGTTCATAATAAATGACAATAACTAGTGTTTATTAAATAACCTGGTATGTACCATGCTTTGAGTGTTTTTATATATGTTATGTCATTTAAGCACAATTTAGGGTAATTTTATTTTATAGATGAAGTTCACGTAATTGAACTAATCTTCTCCAAATCATGCAGCTAACAGTTGTGCCAGTATTCAAATGCACAGTTGACTTCTAGGTTGTTTGTTTTAATAACAATAAACTAGTTAGTTTATAACTAGTCAGTTTATCTGTGCTTCTCATGTTAAGGGCAGAAGAGTGAATGCATACCTTGGGGCGTCTGGAGGTGTAGCAAGATGCTGTCTAATTGTTTAAAATGTCTGTAGTATTAGATTTTATATTAAACATTCTACAACTTCGCTTTCTATTGCATTATCTGTTAGGTTTTTTTTTTTAATTTTAAAAATTGTATATTTTTGGTACTCTCAGCTATTGACTATAACTGTTAATTCAGGATGGTATACTATGTTATTCTTGGCCTACTAACAAGTTACCCTAAGGGTGCCTAGCATTATTCTCTTTGCAAAACAAGAAAATCGGAGCTATCATGTCTTTCAGTAGAATCTTGATTCATAGTTACTACCTGTTTCAGCCATACCAAGCTTGTGTATGTCAAGCATTTAGGCAGTTCCTAAACATCAGGGTGGTGGCAATTGCTAGGTTGGCTTGACAGTGCTTCCATAGAATTTGCTGATAAGGAGATCAAGGAAACCAAAGGGATTTAGATAGTTTCATTACTCTAGACACAGAAGGCATTATGACCTAAAGTTTCTTTTTTTTTTTTTTAATTTGTTTTTATTTTTTTTTTTTAAGTCACTGGGATTTTTTTTTTTTTTTATTTTTTCTGTGTTCCAAGATTCATTGTTCATGCACCACACCCAGTGCTCCATGCAATACGTGCCCTCCTCAATACCCACCACGACCTTCAGCTTCTAAAGGGCTCCTCTGTCTCCACGCATGGACGTAATACAGAGGTGGGCCCTTGGGGGATGCTGTGCACTCAGTGAGGCTGTGTCACAGTTGAGGAGCCCTGAGTTTAAGGAACCCATGTTTTAAAGGAATTCTGACTTTTTTGCAGTCTTGGGCCTGCAGAAGGTATATTTTTATTATTCTGGTTGGGAAACAAATCTGTTCTCTGACCCAGAAGGAAACCCTGTCCCTAGCTTCTGAGACTTTTTGTTTTAGAAACATTACTGAAAAGATATTCTGAAAGAAAAGCTGTTCTAGGACATGAAGATATTGGAGATTTGTCTCCTAAGCACATGCGATCTGCAACTTCCTTCGTAATTCCGAATAGATGGAGAAAACACAGTTATCTTCACTGTGCAAGGTAGAGAATGAATTGACCACTACTTTTCTTGGGTAATTTTAGCTATTTCCATAGTCATTTTTGGGTGATACTTTGTTCCTGGAAGTTTTTCCAGTCTTTTTTTTTTTTTTAATCCTTTATCTGGGTTAGGTGCACATAAGGAAATTTAGCTTTGTTCTGTTAAAGACCCTCACTGACATTCAAATTGTTAATCTACCACATAGTCACTCCTTAGTTTGCTTATGCACTCACCGGATAGCTCTCTGCCTCTGTGCCTCCCTCTCCTGCTGCTGTCTACACTTCAGCACTACCATTAAGATCTATGAAGATATAACCTCCTGTGTTCCTCTTTGTTGCAACCAATAGCATACAATTATGATTGTAAATATAAATATGACGAGGATGGGGAAATTGTGTAGGTCATAAAAATGTCAGAAGGCGTTATTTTTCCAGCGTTCAACTACTTCTATGTTTGTCATCATCCTGCTCGTATTTCTTTTTCTATGTAGTTAGACGTTATCAGATTGTCTCTTTTGCTCAGGCTCTTTCTTGAATCCAGAGGTTCTTTTCTACCTTTACCAGTTAGATTATGATGGGCCTGGATGATAGATGTGATTTAGTAAAGCTGCCTCTCAACCCCATGAGAGTTATTTATTAATAATTGTGTTAACTGTACCTCACAAGTCTGCTTTGGGGTTTTTACTCATAGGTATTTCCGTAGAGCTAGACTAGCATTGTCTCATTCCTTTTCAGAATTTGGGAGGGTTTATACACTTAGTTGGGGCAGCTGTAACAGAATACCATAGACTGGGTAGCTTATAAACAATCGAGATTTATTTTTCACTGTTATGGAGTCTGGAGGTTCCACGAGGGTGCCAGTGTAGTTGGGTTTTTATGAGAGCCCTTTACTGGGTTGCAGATAGCTGACTTAATGTATCCCCACATGGTGGAAAGAGGGCAATAGAGCTCTCTGGAGTCCCTTTCGTAAGGCATTAATCCAATTCATGAGGGCTCCACCCACATTACCTAATTACCTTGCAGAGGTCCTACCTCCTAATGCCATCACTTTGGGAGTTAGGATTTCAACCTGTGCATTTTAGGGGGACACAAATATTCAGTCCATTGCATCCATTTTAGAGAAATAGATCACTCAGACATTTTAAGCTAGATGTTACACTTTGTGTGCGAATAGGTTTTCATCTAGACATGATTTACTTGGAAAACATTTAGAGGGATCAGCCAATTAGGACCTATTAAGTATGTCTGACTTAACACTTCCAGCCTTAAGGAATGCCTCCTGGGGCCCCTGGGTGGCGCAGTTGGTTGGGCGACTGCCTTCGGCTCAGGTCATGATCCCGGAGTCCTGGGATCGAGTCCCACATCGGGCTCCCAGCTCCATGGGGAGTCCGCTTCTCACTCTGACCTGCTCTCTCTCACTCTCACTCTCTCTCTTTCCTGATGAATGAATAAATAAAATCTTTAAAAAAAAAAAAAAAAAAAAAAAAAAGGAATGCCTCCTGCTGTGGAGCTAACTATCCCAGGGTTTTTAGAGAAACACCTAGTTTGTGCTTCCCTTTATTGTGCTTCAGATACTGCACTTTTTTTTTTTTTTCAACAAATTGGAGGTTTATGGCAACCCTGTATCTAGGCACCATTTTTTTTAACAGCATTTGTTCATTTGTCTCTGTTACATTTCCCTAATTCTTGCGGTATGTTAAACTTTTTTTTTTTTAAAGATTTTATTTATTTATTTGACAGAGAGAGAGAGAGCACAAGTAGGCAGAGAGAGAGAGGAGGAAGCAGGCTCCTTGCTGAGCAGAGAGCCTGATGCGGGGCTCGATCCCAGGACCCTGAGATCATGACCTGAGCCAAAGGCAGAGGCTTTAACCCACTGAGCCACCCAGGCGCCCCTAAACTTTTTTTTTTTTTAAGATTTTATTTATTTATTTGACAGAGCGATCACAAGTAGGCAGAGAGGCAGGCAGAGAGAGAAGGGGAAGCACCTCCCCGCGAGCAGAGAGCCCCATGCAGGGCTTGACCCCAGGACCCGAAGATCATGACCTGAGCCGAAGGCAGAGGCTTTAACCCACTGAGCCACCCAGGCGCCCCAATATGTAAAGCTTTTTCATTATTATTTGCTATGGTCATTTCTCATCAGTGATTATAACTCACTGAAAGCTCTGATGATGGTTCGATTTTTAGCAATAAAGTATTAAATTCAAACAAATTTTAAATTAATGATGTTTTTCATATATATCATGCTATTGAATGCTTAATAGACTACAGCATAGTTTAAAAATAACTTTTGTATGAACTGGGAATCCCAAAAAATTGACTTGACTTGCTTTATAGTGATACTAGCTTTTATTGTGGTGGTCTGGAACTGAACCTGCAATTTCTCTTAAGGTATGCTTTATATTTTTTAAAATTTACCTTGAAGGAGAAAAGACACTTTAACTTTTGGGATTTTTTTTTGTTTATTTTTATATAATATTTACTTTTATTAACATTTTTCTTGAATCTGTTTAGAAAAGTTTTATATTTATCATAAACTTACTCATTAAAAACAATTAGCAATTTTAAAAAATACACTACATTGTCATTTAAAAAGCATACTTCTTGGGACATAGTCAATTGACTAATGTTTGCATATATACATACACATATTTATATTATAAACACGTGTTTATATATAAACATATACTGTTAGGAAATAACAGGAATTTTATAAAGTTCAGTTTTTTTGTAAAGCTCATTTGTGTGTGTCTTATCCTTAACACTTTGTTTTAAAAAGGACTATAGCTTCCTTGTGAAGTAGCCAGTGTAGTATAAAAAAGCTACTGAACTGGAGTAGTTTGATCTTATTTTGCAATGATTATTCAAACTTGGTTTTCAACTGCAATGGAATCTTTTCATGGCAACTGATTAAAATATTAAATTCAATAAATCTAACGTAGGTGTGTACATAACTTTTATTAAGAGAATAATTTATTTCAGAAATTCCTTTGTGATATACTTTTACAAATATGTAATCTTATTTTTGGTGGAAATGATAGATGTTTTAGACTTCCTAAAGATACTTTTACACTCAAGATTAAAGCAAATTTTAAATCTAAGAAAGGGTTATAAAAGTCATTTGGAAATTTGTGATTTACATATTAAAATATGTATTATTTTCAAGTGGGTATAGTAACAACTGAAAAAGATTGCCAATTTCAGAATTGACGACTGAGCTTAGTTTTTTTTTTCTATTGAAATTAAAAGGTATTATTATACTTTGGTTCATTATTTGAACCTATGTAGCACAAAAGTTTTCATTTTTCTTAATGAAGGTTTTCTATTAAAGCAACAAATCAGTCTTTAAATGATGTGTGCAGAAATGTTTCTTAACTGTGAGAGACTACAAATTCATTAGTTGATGGACCGGCTTCCTTTTGGTAGGCAATTAGGAATCTGCTTTTTCTATCAGAAACAACATGTTGTTTATCTGGAAGAATGAAACGAACCAGTTTATATAAATTATTCTTTATTGTTGAAGCTAGAAGTCTGCAAATAGAAATTCAGTAAATTATGATTCCTTATATTTTTTAGGCATTATTTTTTCTTTAATTTTAAAATTTAGGCATAGAATTTTAATTCAGAACATAAAGGTTTTCTTTCCTACTGATGTACTTTTCTGTAACTTTGTTCTTATTTCGGAAGATGTAATAGTGCGTAGAGGGTATGTGACATACCTAACAGTACTTACATGGGGTACTTTTAATTTTTATTGGTTTTAATAATTTAACCAGCACAGATTTTACTGACTAGTTTGTGTGACTCAGGAGTAAACTTGCTGAAAAAATCATTTCTCAGTTTTGCAATTGATGAATAGTTGATGTTTTTATGTTTTCATATTCTTAGAGTAAAAATTTCTTCAGCTGTATCAGGCAGTGTGATGCTATTAATAGTGAAGTTACATACAAGGACTTCTAGAGCAGTGCAGATTATTTTCTGATCTAGTGTATTACTATAATAGTGTATCTGCTACACTCATTTACTTAATTTGCTCCTGCCACTTGTAAGTGATTTGGTAGACCAAATCCAATTTAGGCTAATAAAGATGGAATTGGAAAACTTACTGTTAGCAGGAAAATTTTCTGAGCAGAGTTCAGGTTGATAAAGCTACTAATTAGGTTCTTTTCTCTTCTCTTGTTGATTTGTTCTATCACATTGATTGATTTGCGAATGTTGAACCACCCTTGAATTCCAGGGATAGATCCCACCTGGTCATGATGAATAATCTTTTTAATGTGCTGTTGGATCCTATTAGCTAGGATCTTGTTGAGAATCTTGGCATCCATATTTATCATGTCTGAAATTCTTTTTGATGGGGTCTTTGCATGGTTTGGGGATCAGGGTAATGCTGGCTTCATAAAAAGAGTCTGGAAGTTATCCCACTGCTTCTATTTTTTGAAACAGTTTCAGGAGAATAGGTATTATTTCTTCCTTGAATATTTGGTAGAATTCCCCAGGGAATTCGTTAGGGCCTGGACTCTTGTTTTTTGGGAGGTTTTTGATCACTGCTTCAATCTCTTCAATATCAGTTACTAGATATTGGTCTATTCAGGTTGTCCATGTCTTCCTGTTTCAGTCTTGGAAGATTATGGATTTCGAGGAATGCATCCATTTCTTCTAGGTTGTTTAGCTTATTGTCATATAGCTGTTGATAATAATTTTTGATGATTGTTTCTATTTCCTTTGGATTAGTTGTGATCTCTCCACTTTCATTCATAATTTTATTAATTAGGGTCCTCTCTCTTCTGGATTAGTTTGGCCAGTGGCTTATCGATCTTATTGATTCTTTCAAAAAACCAACTTCTGGATTGATGGATTCTACTGTTTCTTTAGTTTCTAACTCGTTGATCTCTGCTCTAATCTTGATTATTTCCCTTCTTGTGCTTCGGGTTGGCTTGATTTGTTGTTGATTTTCCAGTTCTTTAAGGGGTAAAGAGAGCTGGTGTATTTGAGATTTTTCAATTTTTTTGAGTGAGGCTTGGATGACTATGTATTTCCCATTTAGGACTGCTTTTGCCATATCCCATAGGTTTTGGATCAATGTGTCTTCATTCTCATTGGTTTCCATGGATTGTTTAAGTTCATCTTTGATTTCCTGGTTGATCCCAGCATTCTTGAGCAGGTTGGTCTTTAGCCTCCAAGTGTTTGAATTCCTTCCAAACTTTTTCTTGTGGTTGACTTCCAGTTTTAAAGCATGGTGGTCTGAGAAAATGCAGGGAATCATCTCTATCTTTTGGTATCAGTTGCGTCCTGATTGGTGGCCCAGTATGTGGTCTATTTTGGAGAAAGTTACATGTGTGCTTGAGAACAATGAGTATTCTGTTGTTTTAGGGTGGAATGTTCTGTATATATCTATGAGGTCCATGTAGTCCAATGTGTCATTCAAAGCTCTTGTTTCTTTATTGATTTTCTGTTTAGATGATCTGTCAGTTACTGAGAGTGGTATGTTAAGATCTCCTACTATTAATGTATTCATATCAATATGACTCTTTTTTTATATCAATATGACTCTATTTTGATTAACTGTTGGCATATGTAGTTGGCTGCTCCTATATTGGGGACATAAATGTTTATAATTGTTAGATATTCTTGGAGGATAGACTCTTTAAGAATGATGTAGTGTCCTTCCGTATCTCTGACTACGGTCTTTAGCTTAAAATCTAATTTATCTGAGATGAGAATCACTACCCCAACTTTCTTTTGAGGTCTGTTGGCATGAAAGATGGTTCTCCATCCTTTCACTTTCAGTCTGGATGTATCTTTTGGTTCCAAATGTGTCTCTTGTAGACAGCATATGGACGGGTCCTATCGTTTTATCCATTCTGCAACCCTGTGCCGTTTTATGGGAGCATTTAGGCTGTTCGTGTTGAGAGTGATTATTGAAAGATAAGTGTTTATTGACATCATATTGCCTGTGAAGTTATTGTTTCTATAGATGGCAAATTTCTGTTCTAAGGCACTCATGTGTTCTTTCTACTTTTATAGAACCCCCTTTAATATTTCCTGGAGTGCCAGCGTGGTGGTCACATACTCTTTTAATCTTTGCCGGTCTTGGAAGCTCTTTATCTCTCAATCCATTTTGAATGTCAGCTTTGCTGGATAAAGTATTCTTGGCTGCATGTTCTTCTCGTTTAGTGCCCTGAATATATCATGCCAGTCCTTTCTGGCCTGCCAGGTTTCTGTGGACAGGTCTGACGTTATTCTGATGGGCCTTCCTCCATATTGTAAGGAATCTGTTCCCCCTAACTGCCCTCAGGACTTCTTGTCTAAAATTATAATTTGCATTGTAAAATTATAATTTTACAATGATGTGTCTCCCTGATTTTCTAGACTTGTTGATCTTGGCTGGTGTTCTTTCTGCCTCTAGGACATGAACACTTCTTCCATTCCCCAGATTGGGGAAATTTTCATTCAGAATTTGGTCAGCTATATCTTCTAGTCTTCTGTCTTTCTCTATCCCCTCTGGGATGCCAATGATTCTGAAATTGCAACGTTTCATGGCGTCATTTATTTCCCTAAGTCTGTTCTCATGATTCCAGTTGGCTCCAGCTCTCCTCCTGACCTTTCTTCTCAACCATTTTATCCTCTAGATCACTACTTCTATCCTCTGTCTCCGTAACTCTAGCTGTTAGACTATTTAGATTGGATTGGATCTCATTAATAGTGCTTCTTATCTCTGCTATACTGGATCTCATTTCTGCCCTTAGAGATTCTATAATGTTTTTCTCCATCCTAGCCATTGCCTGGATAATTGTCACCCTGAATTCCCTTTCTGCTATACTGTTTATGTCCAGGTCCAATAGTTCTGAGGGAGAGGTGGTACTCTCTGGGTTTTTCTTCTATTGGGTGTTCCTCCTCCTAGTCATTTTGATGAGAAGTGGATGAGAGGATGTATAACTGGATATATTGCCCACGATCCAGGCAAGGTGCACCCTGGAAGGTTTTGGAGCAATTGGGATTCACCACCAAAAAGAAATAATAAGGATAAAAAAAGATAGAGAAAAAGAAGAAATCCCAGCCAGAATGGGCCCCCAAAATAAGATTTATAAGGTATGTAAACAAACACGAACAAACATATAGACCAACAAAAATAAATGACAAGAAATAAAAGAACTTTGTCAGAATGAATCCCAAGAATAAGATTTATATAATACCAGAACAAAAGCAAATACGTAGAAACACTGACAGAAGGATAAGATGGGAAGGTGGTTATAACTCCTGCAGGCGAGGAAAGTTATTTCAGGTCTTCCTGGGTTTATAGTTGTATTAAGCCTCTAGTTGTAATGTTAAGTAGTTTTAAAAAAAGTTAAAAAAAAAAAAAAAACAAGAAATGTGAAATGAAGTGAATAAAAGAATAAGAAAAAAAAACCTTGTATCTATGAAATATACAGGTTTGAGGGTATTATCAGGAGCTTAATATATTGATTTCCCCTGATGTTGGGGGTTTAAAATTTTATGGGGACCCTGTGGTTATAGTCCTTTGTTTTTTGACTTGTCTTCTGGGGGAGGGGCCTGCCGCTTTGTTTTCCAGTCAGTCTTGCTTGGGTTGAGTCACCCTGCCCCCCAGTCAAGGGGCTGAGCTCTGTGGAAACCAGTTTCTCAATCTTTTACTCTCAAAGTTTTTGGCCTTTTGTAGCTTTTTCACCTTTTCAGAGAGTCCAAGTAAGGAATCTTCCCGGAAGCACGCAGACCTCCAAGTTGCAGGGAAGCCTGAGTCTCTGCTCCCCTCTGGGTGGTCCAGAACACACACTCCCCTCTGCAAAATTCTGCTCACAGCGCAGCCTTTCATAGGTGGTGCGACCCCTGCCGCCTTTCTGTGGCTCCGGGAGTGCTCGCTGGGGAGATTAGGCCCCCTGCCCCCGTTCTCTCTGGGGCCAGCTGGGATCATCCAGACTCGGCGGTGGGCCGCGAATGTTGGGGTTGCGGGCGCATGCAGTCCAGAAAAAAGCTGGCTCACAGAGAAAATCTGCAGGCTCCTGTACCACAGCAGACTCTCTAAGGTGCTTGTGGGGGTGCGCCCGGCCCACAGAATGTTGAAGAGAGCGGAAAGCTGCAGGTTCAGGAACCACGGACTGGATCCCCCCAGCATTCTCACTTTGGGGCGCTCCTTCCTGGGAGTGTGGGTCCAGGCCAGTGCCCGTGACCACCCCTTTCCACTAGTTGCTCCTCAGAACCTTTTGCTCTTTTTAAGTGTTTTTAACTGGACTCTATGTTAATGCTGGTCCCCCACCACCAGGCACTTTCCTTTGGGGTATTACTGTCCTTGGATCGCTTCTGGTAGCTCCCTCCCCCTTTTGTTTGTCCTCGGGTATTGGTTTGAGTGTTCCCACTTTGCTTTTACCTCTCTACTGCTGTCTTCTTTTCTCCTAGAGATCTCAAAGTGAGAAATCTTGCTCCTCAGGGTGATTTCATGGGTGTTCAGCATGTTCTGGTGGATATCCAGCTCACTTTGGGGACAGGTCGCAACAGGATCTCCTGCTTCTCCACCATCTTGCCCCCCTCTCCTATAGATACCTTTTATTTCTTGTTTGATCACTCCAGTTAGTGCCACCACTACAGTGTTGAATAAAAGTGGTAAGAGTGGGCATCCTTGTCTTGTTCCTCATCTTCGGGGAAAAGTTATTAGTTTTGCACCACTGAATGTGATATTAGCTATGGGTCTTTCTTTTTTTAAAGATTTTATTTGTTTGACAGAGAGAGATCACAAGTAGGCAGAGAGGCAGGCTGAGAGAGAGGGGGAAGCTGGCTTCCTGCTGAGCAGAGAGCCCAATGCAGGGCCTGATCCCAAGATCCTGTAATCATGACCTGAGCCGAAGACAAAGGCTTTAACCCACTGAGCCACCCAGGCGCCCTGCTATGAGCTTTCATATATGGGTTTTATTGAAGAACAGTTCTCTCTAAATCTACTTTATTGAAATTTTTTATCATGAGTGGATATTGTCTTTTGTTAAATGCTTTTTTGCATCTGTTGAAGTGATCATGATTATATGTTTTCCATCCTTTCTCTGTTAAGGCGATATATCACACTGATTGATCTGTGGATATTGAACCACTTTTGCATCCCTGGAATGAACCCCAGTTGATGATGGTGAATGATTTTTTTAATGTATTGTTGGATTTGGTTTGCTAATATTTTTTGAGGATTTTTTATCTTCTTCAGAGATACGGGTTAGTAGTATCTTTATCTGGTTTTGGTGGCAGGGTGATTTGATGTTGGCCTTGTAAAATGAATTTTAGATGTTTTCCTTCTATTTTTTGAATGTTTTGAGAAGAGTAAGTATGAACTTTTAAAAAATATTTGATAAAATTTGCCTGTGAAGCCATGTGATCATGGACTTTTGTTTGTTGGGAGTTGTTTGATTACTGATACATTTCATTGTCAGTACACGTCTATTCACATTTTCTATTTCTTCTTGATGCAGTTTAGGAAGATCTTTTTTTTTTTTTAAATTTTTTATTAACATATAATGTATTATTTGCCCCAGGGTACATGTCTGTGAATCATCAGGCTTACACGTTTCACAGCATTTGCCATAGCACATACCCTCCCCAATGTCCATAACCCTACCCCACCCACCTCCCAGCAACCCTTAGTTTGTTTTCTGAGTTGAGGAGTCTCTTATGGTTTGTCTCCTTCCTCATCCCATCTTGTTTCATTTCTCTTCCCCACCCCCTCATAACCCCCTGCCCTGCCTCTCAAATTCTTCATACTAGAGCGATCATGTGATAATTGTCTTTCTCTGACTTACTTCGCTTAGCATAGTACCCTCTAGTTCCACCCACATCGTTGCAAATAGCAAGATTTCGT
>CM052800.1:161442433-161504379 GCA_028533885.1 Nasua narica | reverse complement strand
ATTTTATATCCTGACACTTGATTGAATTCCTGTATGAGTTCTAGCAGTCTTGGAGTGGAGTCTTTTGGGTTTTCCACATAAAGTATCATATCATCTGTAAAGAGTGAGAGTTTGACTTCTTTGCCAATTTGGAGGCCTAGTTTAGGAAGATCTTAATGTTTCTAGGAATTTATCCATTCCTTGTAGGTTACCCAGTGTGTTGGCTTACACTTTTTTATAGTGTTCTGTTTATAGTCCTTTGTATTTCTGTCATATTAGTTGCTGTTTCACCACCTTCATTTCTGATTTTGAGTCCTCTCCCATTTTTTTCTTAATGAGTCAGGCTAAAGGTGTATCAGCTTTGTTTATCTATTAAAAGACCACCTGCTCATTTCACTGATCTGTTTTATTGCTTTTTTTAGTCTTTATTTCATATATTGCTTGTTTAATCTTTATTTTCTCCCTTATACTGGCTTTTTGCTTAATTTGTTCTCCCTTTTCTAGCTCATTTAGGTGTATAGTTAGGTTGTTTGAGGTTATTCCTGTTTCTTTCTTTTTTTTTTCATTCCTGTTTCTTGAAGTAGATCTGTATTGCTATTAAGTTTGATCTTCAAACTGCTTTAGGTACATCCCAAAGATTTTGGATTATTATGTTTTTATTTTCATTTTCATTTCTGTCCATGTGTCTTTAATTATCTCTTTGGATTCTTGGTTGATCCATTTACTGTTTAGTAGCATATTATTAAACATCTATATTATTTATACTTTTTCAGATTTTTTAATTGATTTCTAATTTCATAATGTCAGAAAAGATGCATGATGTGATTTCAGTCTCCTTGATTTGATTGAGAATGGTTTTGTGGTCTAACATGTAATCTGTTCTGGAGAGTGTTCCATGTGCAGTTGAAAAGAATGTGTGCTATGCTGCCTTTTGGGAAGGAGTGTTCTGTGTATATTTTCTAGGTCCATCTCATCTAATGTGTCATTCAGAGCCACTGTTTCCTTATTGATATTTTTTTTTGGTCTGGATGATGTATCCATTGATGTAAGTGCAATGTTAAAGTTCATCTGCTTTATGAATTTCATCGTTTTAAAATTTTGTTTAAAATGAAAACTGAGTTAGGATTTGCCACCTGTCATTCCCATGGATTAGTTCAGTAATGCAGTTACAATTCAAATGGCCAGATTTTTGTTCCCCCATCTCTGCTATCCTTTTGTACTTTCTTGTAGTCTTTTTTTAGTTTTCATCATCATATTGAAATTACTCTGGTATTTTTTGTTGGTTTTCTCCTTGCTATATTTGAGATTCTTTTAATCCTTTTATTCTTTATGCCCTTTGCATTATTGTTTATTATTGCTTAGTCCCAATTTTCCTTTTGTTCTTGCTTTTAATTACTGCTATCTCTTATTTTCTTCTCCATCAATCAAAATGTTACCAATTGGGAAGACCTAGGGAAAGCATTAACCTACTTGGTTGTCTCCGATCATTATAGCCAATATTAATATTCTTTTTATTATTCAATATCACTAAGTTTGGCATGTACTAATAATACTAAGTTATGAGATGTTTATAAATGTGTGTCTTTTCTCCCCTACTTTTTATTGTAAATTTTATTTTAAAATTGTGTTCTGAATCCAGTTACCCTTATTTGAGAGGACACTTTTTAAATTTGAGAAAGTCATAGCATTTTTTAAATCTTGAATTCTTTCATGCACTGAGGTAAGAACAAGCCAAGAAACCAAAGCTGTAATAGTTATGTTGGTATCTGAGGTCACACTTCGATGTTTTTGTGATAGGCTGTTCTTGAATGGTAGGAGTGTTAATGTGCTATTTTTGTGCTAATGGTATTTACCTGAGAATCAGAATTGATGTGTATTTATTGATTTACATGTTAAAATATGTTTGAGGATGAATGGAAAGAAATCTGAATTATTATTTTTTTTTAATGGTGAATTTCATTTTTGAACCATAAAATTTCCTGATTTGGAATTTAGAGTATAAAGATTTTGGGACTTAGTATAACAATGTGTATAAGTTAAACGTATATTCTAGGGTCATTATATGTAATGTATCACTGCTTTAAATATGTCACTGTGTTATCTCTTCCTGACTCTATATCCAGTTGGAAATCTGCTGTAATCCTGTCTTTGTTTCTGTGTATGTAGTGTGCCTTTCTTTTTCTCCTGCTCTTTTTAAGATTTTCTAATACTGGTTTTGAGAAATGTGATTATGCTATGCTTTGGTGTAATTTTCTTCATGTTTCTTGTATTTTGGATTTGTTGCATTTCTTCGATTTGTGACTGAATAATTCTATCAAATTTGGAGAAATTTTAGCCATTTATTTCTTCAAATATTTTTGTTTATTTCTGTAATTACACATTTATTGGACAACTTAATGTTGTCCCACAGCTCATTGATTTTCACAAATTTTTATTGGCATGTCTTTAAGTTGACTCATCTTTTCTGCTGTTATGTCTCATCTTCCATTAATCTCAACCATTATGTTTTTCATCTCAGATACTATTTTCATCTCTGGAATTTCAGTTTGGATCTTTTTTTATATCTTTCACACCTTACATTTTGAATATATTGAAGGTGGTGAAATGTACTCTGTTAATTTTCACCATCTCTGTCAGCTCTGAGTCAGTTTTGATTAATTTCTCATTATAGAATGTATTTTTCTGCTTTTTAGCATGCCTGGTAACATTTGATTGGATTCATGAATGGAAATTTTACCATTTTGGGGCACCTGGGTGGCTCAGTGAGTTAAAGCCTCTGCCTTCAGCTCAGGTCATGATCTCAGGGTCCTGGGAGGGAGCCCTGCATCAGGCTCTTTGCTCAGCAGGGAGCCTGCTTCCCCCTCTATATCTGCCTGCCTCTCTGCCTACTTGTGATCTCTCTCTCTCTCTCTCTCTCTGTCAAATAAATAAATAAATTTTTTTACTCTTTTGGATGCTGTATATTTTTGTCTTACTCTTAGTGTCATTGAGTGTTGTTTTGGAATGCAAGCATTTTAGATCCTTTGGGGACTTGATTATAAGATTTATTAGGCAATAACAGAGCAGCATTCAGTTGAGGGATAATTATTCCCCACTATTTTTTTTTTTTAAATTATTCCCCACTATTGAGTTGAAATCCTATACTTCACCCAGTGCCTTGTGAATTAAATTTTATAGTCTGGCTGGTGAAATAGGCACTATCTTGGTCTCTTTGTGATGGCTGAATACTGTTTTCATTATTATTCTTATGGATAGAGCTTCTTCCCAGCCTCAGGTAATTTCCTTTTATGCAAGTTTATCAACACTCAGCTGACTACTCAAGGGGACCATCTGTAGACCTCTGGGTTTCTCTCCATGTAATTCTCTTTCCTCAACTTCTTTGATTCTAGCTGCTTTGGTTACTTAGCTTTCAGACTGACTTTCAGTTCCTTCTCCTTAACTCAGGAAGTTAACTCAGATCTACCTATATTCTTCCTTTCTGTGCCTCAGCCTTGACTCTGTCTCAGGGCAGTAGGTCAGAACAGCCATAGGGCTCGCCTTGTTCGTTTCCTGTCTCTTCAGCATCATTGTCTTTTATTTCCTGATGTCCACTGTCTTAACAACTGTTTAATATATTTTATTTGCACTGGTTTGTTTCAGGTAGGTGGGTAAATACAGTCCCTGTTGCTTCTCTTGGCCAGAGATGGAAGTATTCTATTTGTTGTTGCTTTTTCAAAGGCATTATGAAATTGCTGAGAGAAACTTTTAGGGTTAGTGATTTTTAAGCCTAGTGCAACACAATATAACACTCATATTGGCTCTCTATTACTACTCTGAGGTGGTCAACGTATTTCTCCAGGTCCTTATAATTAAGGTTTTGTGTAAAATAGCTTTGAGATGATAGGCAGTGTTCTCCAAACTTAGTTTGACACTTTTTTCTAATCTTTCACCTAAAGTCTTAAAACATTTAATTCTTTTTGCATTTACAGGGAGCATTTTAAACCTTAAGTATTCCTTTTCATTTTAAAGTCACATGTTCTTATCAGTAATGTATAATTTATTTATAATCATGAGATGAATTTTCTGAAATGGATTGTTTTTAAAGTTGATTTTATTTGCTTATAGGAAAAAATACTTTTTTCAGTGTTAAAAAAAATTATTTGGAACTTGAGATATTATGCCTTAGAATAGTGGTAATTGTAGGCTAATTAAGGGGTATACTATTCATGCGTTGTAACCTTAATTTTTAAACATTGTTATTATGCTAATATCCTCTTACATTAATTACAGTTACAGTTACCCTGTAAAAACCCAACTTTCATTGACTTGGTGAAGAGGCTTTGAAAGTGGGATATATGGTACGGGCTTTGGGATAATTTACATTACTTTAAATGCGTGGATATGGTTCTTTGGTTGGGATTAAATATAATTTTACTGTTCATAACTCTTTTCTCCTTTCCTTGAATACAAAGAAAATATATAGAGTATGTATCTTCTAATTATACTCAATTATGACTTCAACTATTGGAAGATTTTTTTTTTTTAATTTAGCATAGTAAGCTGGCCATCACAGATTGTGATGGAGAGTGTTCAGTCAGTGATAGGGTTGATAGTGCAATTTAAAGGTTGGCCAGATAGAAACATTTGAAAGTAAATAATTAGTTGTGGAAGGCTAGGAGAAAATGGATCAGTTCAACAGAAGTGAGAATTGTTGCCTGAGAATTATCAATAGGGTTAGCCCTGTAGGAAGATGTTAGAAATAGAATAAAAGGTGAAATATGAAGATGAGATAGCACCTTGGTCAGAAGTATGACAGTGTGAGGAGGAACTATGGTAGTAATAAAGATTTGCTGCAGATTCCAATGGTGGTAAAATCCTCTTTTGCTCCAACCCAGGAATGGTCTGTACTGACTGAGAAGGCCCAGTGGCCCTATGATCTGAACCAAGTGGGTGGGATGTCTGAACCAAGTTATCATTTAGTTTATCGGAGTGTAATCTGGGAAACTAATTTTTTTTTTAATATTTTTTAAGGTTTTTTTGTGAGAGAGACAGAGTGAGCACAAATCAGGGGTAGGTAGGTAGAGGGAGAAGCAGACTCCCCGCTGAGCAGGGAGCCCAGTGTGCCACTGATCCTAGGACCTGGGATCATGTCCTGAGCTGAAGGCAGATGCTTAACTGGCTGAGCTACCCTGGTGCCCTGGGAAACTACTTTTTTTGAAGGAAATTTTGTATTACTCTTGGGCCAATTAGGTGCTGGGTTCCTGAAATATTTGTTGCTAATTTCAGTTTATCAGTATGCTTAGTAATTTATTGAGTATTCATGTCCTTCTTTTCTTCTTTTTTTTTTTTCTTTACTCTCTTCAGCTCTTTGAAGTTTGAGTTATATAAACACTGCAAGTAATTTTTTTAAATGATCAGGCCTATAAAATACTAATAACCTAACGTCTAAGGTGTTAGTTTCATAAGCCTAGAACATTGGGTATATAATAGCAAAATATTCATAGAAATGAGACTGACATTAGTTAGAAAAACTTTCATGAATTTTTTCTTGGAAAATGGTAAGATGTCTGTCACTGGAATTAAGGAGATCTGTTGAAAGTCTATGCCTAATTGGCTTCTTGCCTGTAACAATTTTATGTTTTATCATTTGCTAGAAATAAGAATCACCTAAATTTTTAAAGCAGTTGGAATTCTAATTGAGTAATAAGGGGAAAACCCTTTACTTGATACTATGTATTGTTTTTAGATAATGAAAATAGCATGTAGTAATGTCCACTGATCAGCATTTGTATATGTAAACATAGATAGACACAAGTACACCTATTCCGTGGGCCATCATTTATAATTTTGAAGTGCTTTCTGTACACATAATCTTCTTTCTAGATTTAAAATAAGTAATTGCTGTGAGCATCTGGCTTTTTCCAAATTTCAAGAGTTTGTGGTTGAATAAATCTGGCTCAACGAGGGATTGGTAGAACATAATGTAAATTGAGCTTTTATATGATTCCTGTCACTGTAATCTAGAACCTCATCTCCTCGTCCAACGCTACACCCAAATGTTTCTTAATTAGTACATTAAATTTTTTTCTTTGTTTTTTCTTGTTTATATATACTGTAGTTTCATGTTATGGTCCTTTTTTACTGAAATTTTGATTAAGTTAGATGACCTTTAAGTTTATTTCAACTTAGAGATCTGATATTTATATTGTTTTCCCCTGTCCTATAGGTCGTCAAAACTAGCATGTTATATTTTATTCCATTGCATACTGGATGATAAGTAGAAGTACTGAAGTAGATTTCCTTTCTCTTTTCTTTCTGTACTTTAAAATAGGTTTGTAGCAAGTTTTTCAAAGTCGGTTAATTTCAAGTAAAAGACTCCATTTAACTAGTACACACGTATAATTCAAAATGTTGCTACTTATTATTTATTTATTTTATTTTTTTAAAGATTTTATTTATTTGTCAGAGAGAGAGAGAGAGAGAGCACAAGCAGGCTGAGTGGCAGGCAGAGGCAGAGGAAGAAGCAGGCTCCCCACTGAGCAAGGAGCCTGATGCGGGACCGATCCCAGTACCCCGGGATCATGACCTGAGCCGAAGGCAGCTGCTCAACCAACTGAGCCACCCAGGCGTCCCGCTATTTATTATTTAGTCTGTGCTGGATAATTTAGGAGATCTTTTTTGTTGATGTAGTAATCAGTATTTTCCATTTTTATGTAATGACTTTCCTCTTAAAGATGTATAATTTTAGCATGGTAAGACAAGATTTAATTAAGATATGTGTACATTGCAGATGCTTTTGTTTTAAAAAATTATTTTGTAGGCATTTGAGCTGTAAAATTCGAATTTGTTGTCTAAATATATTTTCTATTAGAAAACTAAAGGTAGTTCATAGAAGAAGATTTAAATGACGGTGTGGGGAATGCTGACATTTGTAGTGAAAGTAAAAAAAGATAATACTGTACTAAGAATAACTAAGAAAAATGTTGAATTGTTAAGTTAGATAAATATATCAGAAATGCTTGTATTTAATGATAAGGTTTGATTAGGATTTAGGTAGGCTTAGAGGATGTAATGATAACATTAATTAACTTTAAGAGAATTAGAGATGAGTATGATTCTTATAGTTTATTTTGTGTATAAATTTCTTTCTCTTGATCAAGTTTTACCATTATTATGACCCTTCAGTTTGTTAGGCATATAGATGACATTGTTTTATCTTTGCCATTGTCCTAATGGGTTACAAAATAAAATGAATTGGTTGGTCAGTGGGGGAGAGGGATAAACATACAGATGAACCTTTGAGGAGGTGACTCAGTACTGGTCATGAGATATAAATGAGGTATGAGATACTGTTTTACCGTGTAAGTTAAGAACTGAAATCACTTTTTAGAAAAATATTTTATTTATTTGAGAGAGAACACATGCATGAGAGAGAGAGAGAGAGAGAGAGAGAGAACCAACAGGGAAGGGCAGAGGGAGAGGGAGAAGCAGGCTCCCTGCTGACCAGGAGCTTGAAGATTGTGACCTGAGTTGAAGACAGACACAGCGAACTGAACCATCCAGGCGCCCCTTAAATCACTTTCTCCTTGAACTCTTTCAGTGAATACTTTAGCTACTTGCTATGGATTGTGAGTTTTTTTTGTGTTTGTTAGCATTGTCAATCTTGCTAATAAAGGAATTTGTCCCTAGTAGATTGGGTAAATAGGATATCATTGTGAAATTGCTTTATAACAACAGATATAATTAATCCCAATAACTTAATAATGGTAATTATACATATTAATAGCTTATGTATGCCAGTACTGTGTTAAATACTTTATGTATTTAGTGGAAATAACTTTTTCTCACTTCAGTAGGAAAAATACAGGGTTCACTCAAATCAAGAAAAGTACAAGTCTATTAACACTAAAGAACTTTAAAATATGGGTTAACTTTGTAGGAGGTCATCAGTGGATTTGTTCTCATAGTATCCTTGGGTAGCAAGCCCAAGTTGGGTTTATTTAACCACAAGATTCTTATGAGGATGAGGTCCTAACCAGTTTCAGGGACTACTGTTGTAATAAGCAGCCTGTGTATTCATTAATTATAGTACCTGTCTACTTTTTATTAGTGTGTAAAATACCCCCACACCCCAAAAAACCCCACAAAAACCTCTCACACAAATGTTTCTCCAAAGTGCTCTGTGACCAGTAGACACTCATAATAGGGATGTAAGGAGGTCTAAGTGCTTCAAGAAAGAGGTTTGTAGATTGAAGGGATTTGAGAAGAGATGCTAGCTCAATGAACAAGAAAGATCATAGTGGTGATACACTTAACTAGTGGCACAGCCTGGTAACCTAAAACAGTAGAACAAAGCTAAGGTCCTTTTCTGTGGGACACAAGTGATCAGAACTAAAATTTTGATTGCTTCTATAACAATTTTAATTTAAATGTGATAGTTTCTATTTAAATTTATCATCCACTTATAAAATCTGTTGTTCTGTATCCGTGGAGACATTGCTTTAATGTTAGGTTCAGGCAAAATCTGGGGAGACTTTCAGAAAGTAGAGATTTATATTGGTTTTCAAAAGATGGTGATGATGATTCTCATGCCGCCTGGTGGCCCTGACTCAACAGTGGCTGCGCTGTGGGGCCTGCGGGTTGCGACAGGGCCTGGAGACGCAGTACAGCTTCCCCGTTTGTCTGAAGGTGTATCACCACGCCATGACCTTTGACCACTGTGGCCGTGCCTGAGTGTGCTGGCCTCTGAGAAGCATTAGGGTGGGGTGTCTGTGCAGGGCCTATTAGGGCCCAAGGCCTGTGAGCTCCCATTGTAGCCCTGAAGCCTGCCTCACAGAGGACTAGGGCAAGGGCTGGGCAGCACCAGGGGCATAGGTCTCCCTGTGTAGCACCATTCCTACCCTCAAGGGGCTTTTCTCCCCTTCTCTGGCAGCCCGAGGCATTTTATCTGACCACCCCTTGGCATACAGAGGGACCTGCAGCCCTACCTGGTCCTGACACCCTGGGGGCTGCTGGTGGCCTCAGTGGGCCTTTCTGGGTACTCAGAGCAGCATTCATAACCTCTGCACTGGTAATTCTCAACAGTTTGTTGAATGAATTTTATCAATTATATCTTCACATTTTACACTTACTTGTTATAAATATAGTTTATATTTAGAGTCAGTTTCTCATCCTGGAATGAGAAGGTAATTCAGTAGGTTGAGATAAATAGCATAGAGTTTGCAGATCTAGTGCAAATTGCCTAAATTGTGTTAGCAATATGCACAAACCCACACACGATATGTTAGCATAGTGCTTGGAATATAGTATGTGTTCAGATATGTTAACTTGTTATTGGTACAAAAGGTAATAAAAGTGATCTGTAGAAAAGTGAAATTAGAGGATTACCTTAAATAAATAAATAAATAAAAATAAGAGTCTAAATGTTAAATAAGACTTTAATGCTGTTATATTAGAATATTTTATGATATCAGAGTAAAGGTCTTTAAAATAAGACAGAAGTATAGATTATAAAGGAACATATTTAATTTGACAAATTTAGAAAATAGAATTCCGTATTACAAAAGATATCATAACTAAAATTATATGTGGGAATTTATGTGCTAGAAGGTAGTTGTCATGTAAATCATTAATATTAATTACTAATACATTGCTAACTAATAATTACCAATTAAAAACCATGAATTCATAAGAAAGGACAACTCAGTTGAAAAATAGGTAAATGAGGTAAACTGGCAGTTTGTAGAGGATACTCAAGTAGTTAATAAACATTAAAATGTCTGTAATATCATTGGTCATCAAGTATATGACAATTAAAAGATTGAGATGCCATTTATTTGTCAACCTGGAAAAATAAAAATCAGAAAGCTTTTATGTGGATAAGGGTATGAGAAAATGAAAATTCATACATTGCTGGTGAGAATGTAAATTGTTATAAATAGTTTGGATAAGCAATTTGGTAATATCTTACAATTGGTTACTAACTTCTTTGTGTTGTGGACAGACTTGACAGTCTGGCTCCTATATATTTCTTCACAGAATAATTTTTAAATGAATAAAATATATAGAAATACAAAAGATAGCTATACTGAAATATAATTATCAAAATATTAGACAAGGTGATATAGCATATAAACTAAGTTATCTAACAAATTGAATAAAATACTAAAATAATCATATTTATATTGGTTATAAATTACAGATATTGTTAATTCTACTGTTTTGTTATTTCTAATTATCATTGAACTGTTAAATTTCAGTTAGATATTTGGGAACATGAAGACCTGTTTTTTTCCCCTTTCCAAGTTTATGGTTTCTCTCTGAATTCTAATCATGGAAGCTATGGAGACCCAGTTTAAGAACTCCTACAGAGAGAGTTACTAAATCATTCATTGGACAGTGCTCATGATTGTAGCATCGCTTATAAGAGTTTAAAGAATAAAAAGGAAACACCGAAATGACTTGTCAAAAAAAATTAGAAAACATTAGAATGATATATTTATATAATGGGATGCAAATGAACTATGCTCGTATGTATGTTAACATGCATAAGTTACTAAAACAATTATGACTTTAAAGTTCAGTATGATACTGGAAGAGAACATGATGCAAATTTTAAAAACCCATATAAAACCATATTTTGTATTGTTTGTGATATTATGTACCTATTTGTATGTGTCTGTATAGATATAAAAATAGATTTGAAAATGTAGTACTTTTACCTGGATGGGAGAGAGAGTAACATAGGATAAAAGTTCAGATACACCTGCAGTGTTTTAATTCTTTATGTTAAAAAAAAAACATCAAACGTTATTCATTGATAATTGTCATTAATGAGAGTGGATGCATAGGTGTTTACTTTGCTAATCTTTGTACTTCATTAAAACAGTTCTCAAAATTCTTAAAATGATAAAAATATTATAGTTATTTTAACATTAAAATAAAGTAGTGCAGAGATAGGTTAGTTGTAAAGGGGGTTAACTTCAGTCCTTCGTTCCAGTTATATATGGCTTATTTGAGCATATAATTATACAATTGATATTTTGTGATTAATGCAAGATTTGGTTTGCCCTTTGCTTTTCTGTTTAGATGGCAAAAGTCAGCCTTTGAATAGTGGTTGATGTTTATGGTAGCAGAATGGGAACTCTATTAATAATTGGGTTGAGACTGTTACTGTGCAAGCACTTACTAGCCCTAAATTTGTCCGTTTCTGGCATGTTTATTACCAGAGAAGCTCAAACCTTTATCTTACTAGACCCAGGCAGATGATTTTATTTTTTGGCCGTATATTGGTTTCTTGTATCTCTTCTCTCTGATGGTTTCCTAGATTAGATGTGAAGTGTCTGGGATTGCTTTCTTCAGTTTCTCGGTAAAGAGATCCATAAAATTCTGGTTATTGAGAAAGAATTTCTGATACATGCTCCAGGTCATAAAATAAGTGGTTGGTCAATAAAGACAAATGCAGTAGTAACTGTGCAAGTTGGAGTATAGTAGTCCCCTCTTCTCTATGGTTTTGCTCGCCATCCTTTCAGTCAGTCATGGTCTGGAAGCAGATGATCCTCCTGTTGATATATGGTCAAGTCAATAGTAGCCAAAGAAAGTCGGTGGAGAAATAGAGACAATGCTTTATCATAATGCCTCTGTCATTCATCTCGCTTCATTTCATCATGTAGGTATTAAATCATCTCACATCATCACAAGAAAAAGAAGGGTGAATACAGTATAAGATATTTTGAGAGAGACCATATTCATGTAACTTCTATTATAGTATTTTATAATTTTATTTATATTATTGTTAATCTCTTACTGTGCCTAACTTATAAATTAAACTTTATTAAGGTATGCATGTGTAGGAAAAAACATAGTATATAGAGCTAAGTACTATCTGCAGTTTTTCGGATCAACTTGGGGTCTTACAATATATTCCCTGTGGTTAAGGGTGGGGACTACTATATAATGAAACATCCTCATTTTCTCAAATACCAGCCTGACCAAACGTAAGGATTAGACTGAAGTGAAGTGAGTGTAGGTTCCCAGAGAGTGGGATCAATCAACAGATGGGAAATTAGGATAGCAACACAAGGGGACAAACAGTAATGATGTAACATCTGACCTTGTTAAATATTTTTTCCCAGAGGAATCAGAATGTCTTACCTTTTAGCTTCTATATTTGCGATATCTCTTTCACTGTTTCTTTCCAATTGGCAATAACTACTGTTCTGTATAAAGTAACGTAGGTAAAAATTTCAAACAACATAGACATTTATAAAATACAAAATAAAGGGGTGTCTGGGTGGCTCAGTCGTTACGTGTCTGCCTTTGGCTCAGGTCATGATCTCAGGCTCCTGGGATCGAGCCCCACATCCGGGCTCCCTACTTTGCAGGGAGCCTGTTTGACCCTCTCCCACTCCCCCTGCTTATGTTCCCTCTCTCTTGCTGTATCTGTCAAATGAATAAATCTTGAAAAAAGAAATAAAAAACAAAATAAGTATACCTTTGTAATATCCTCTAGAAATAAACTATTATCATTTTGCTATATATCTTTTCAGATATTTAGCATATGTGTAAAAATAAGTTGAGTGAATAGACTTAAACATGTGTTTTTAAAATGTGATATAGTACTTGATGCATTGTTTTGCTGATAAATAATCCTGTTAGATTACTTAAGGGTAAGTTGTGAATATCCTTTTAGGGAAGTCTGTCTCATCTTAATGACTACAACAGTGTTCTATTTTATACTATATTATTATCTAACCAGTCTCCTTTTTATAGGCACATAAATTATTTCCAAATACTTGTAATTATGAACAGTGTTTCAGTGAGCAACCTTTTGTATAAACACATGTACTTTGTCTGACTGTTTCTTCAGGATAAATTTGTAGAAACAGTATTGTTGTACTAAAGGATATACACATTAAAATTTTATATGTATTAGTAGTGTGTTCTTGAAAGATTATACTAATGTATATCTATGTGGTGTCCCTTAACTTTTTCAGTGGTATTTTCAATATGACATATTTATATGTTAAATGAAGCAGTGTTTTTTATAATATTTATGCCAGATGACTATTAGCAATAAACATGACACCTGTGTACACACTATTTCCAAATTTTAATGATGGACTTTTGCCCTGGGGTGCTGTCTCTATCATAATTGCAAATGTTTTAAGAAAATTTAATTTTCCTTCTACAAGTGGATGGGGCAGGGTGTTGGGACCAAGGACCATGTTGACCATAAGGGGGCTGTGTTATTTCTATTTCTACATTTCCAGTCAATTACTTCATTGACTATACAAGTATTTATTTGAGAATCAGGCATAGGGCTGGTCACTGGAGATACAATGATGACTAAGACACAGTTCTGGGCTTTAAGTTCTGAGTTTTATTTTAATAATTTATGATAGAAACTGATAAATAGCAGATAATAAACCACTCTACTTAAAACTAGCATCATAGTTATAAAATGATAGATGTTTGCAAACTGATACATTATAACAGAAGGAAAATAGAAATGTTCAAAGATGAGAGCAAAAAGCAATTCACTAAAAAATTACAGCATCGAAGAACAATTGTTATTAATGCTAGGTGAATTTCAACATTTTATTGTGCATATCCTCAAGCATACAGAAAAGTTAAAAGACTTTTACACTGAAGACTCAAATATGCACCACCCACATTCTAGAGTTAACATTTTACTTTGCTTTCTTTATCATGTGTCCGTCTTAGCCATCATTCCATCTTTTTTTAATGGATTTTAAAGTAAGTTGCAGACATAATTATATTTCCTTTCTTCAACCTGGATAACATTAGTTATTTTAAATAACTTCATGTTGTTATTAAAGCCTATATTGTTTGACTATAAGCTGTAGATGTGGAAATTTGTCCATCTTATATCCTTCTCAGATTTCTTTCCTCATTTCTAAATATTTAAAACTTTGTCTAATTATGAACCATAATATGTTACAAATCTTGAATGACCATATGACTTATCCAGACTGGGATATTCTTGAGAAAGAAAAGGGGTGCTGGGGTGCCTGGGTGGCTCAGTGGGTTAAAACATCTGCCTTTGGCTTGGGTCGTGATCTCAGGGTCCTGGGATCGAGCCCGCATCGGCCTCTCTGTTCAGCGGGAAGCCTGCTTCCCCCTCTCTCTGCCTGCCTCTCTGCCTACTTGTGATCTCTCTCTCCCTCTGTCAAATAAATAAGTAAAATCTTAAAAATTAAAAAAAAAAAGAAAGAAAAGGGGTGCTATTGATGAATATGTAGGGACAGCAAGTACGGTTTGGGGCCTCCTAGGCAAACCAGGGTGGTACAATTGTAACAATAATTGCTGGAGTGGTTTATTCTTAGTTTTGTAGTTAAGTGTATTTGCATTTAATATATTAAACACTGTATTCAACATTCGGTGTTTCACCCTAGCTTCTTTATTTCTTGAGTTCTTCATTCCGATTCACCTCTTAGCTGGATTTTATCATTCTCCTTTCATGAGTTATTTTGATTTATCATTTGGCTGGGTTTTATCCTCAAGCAGTCCCTCCTCTGCCCCAAGAAAGTCTAATTTGTACTGAATTTGTTAATTTCTTATTGCTTGCTGCGTTACATCATTTTTGTACTTTTAATAAAAATAATAGATTTCAGTGTGTTTATGTTCTTGATACTGTAGGGATATATGGAACAGTAGTAGAGGCACCTCAGTCCATCCTGGATTGGTGGGGTGATGTGAGGTTAGAATTTTATCTCCAAGAGTACTCAATGTTTGCTACATTAAGCCCCATATAAGAAATTTCTTTGCAGATTTTGGTGCCCCAAAATCTTTGGGGCTCTTCCAAGAACACAGATGTCAGTTAGTAGGTAGCTGTGATAGTTTTTTTTTTAAATTAACATATAATGTATTATTTGCCCCGGGGTACATGTCTGTGAATCATCAGGCTTACACATTTCACAGCACATAACACCCCCCACCATGTCCACAACCCAGCCACCCTATCCCTATGCCCCAGCAACCCTCAGTTTGTTTCATGAGTTTAGGAGTCTCTTACAGTTTTTCTCCTTTCTGATCCCATTTGGTTTCATTCCCCCACAACCCCCCGCCCTGCCTCTCAAATTCTTCATATCAGAGAGATCATATGATGATTGTTTTTCTCCGATTGACTTATTTCACTTTGCATAATACCCTGTAATTCATCCACGTTGTTGGAAATGGCAAGATTTCCTTTCTCTTGATGGCCGCATAGTATTCCGTTGTTTATATATATACCACATCTTCTTTATCCATTCATCTGTTGATGGACATCTAGGTTCTTTCCATAGTTTGGCTATTGTGGACATTGCTGCTATAAACATTAGGGTGCACGTGCCCCTTCGGATCACTACTTTTGTATCTTAAGGGTGAATACCCAGTAGTGTGATTGCTGGGTTGTAGGGTAGCTCTATTTTCAACTTTTTGAGGAACCTCCTACTATTTTCCACAGCGGCTGCACCAGCTTGCATTCCCACCAACAGTGTTGGGAGTGTTCCCCTTTGTCCGCATCCTCGCCAACATCTGTCGTTTCCTGACTGGTTAATTTTAGCCATTCTGACTGGTGTGAGGTGATATCTCACTGTGGTTTGGATTTGTATTTTTCTGGTGCTGAGTGATGTTGAACACTTTTTCATGTGTCTGTTGGCCATTTGGATGTCTTCTTTGCAGAAATGTCTGTTCATATCTTCTGCCCATTTCTCAAGCTGTGATAGTTGGTTTTTTTTTTTTTTTAAGATTGTATTTATTTATTTGTCAGAGAGAAAGCACAGGCAGAGTGGCAGGCAGAGCGGGCAGAAAGAGAAGCAGCCTCCCTGCTGAGCAGGGAGTCCTATGCAGAACTCGATCTTAGGACCCTGGGATCATGATCTGAGTTGAAGGCAGCTGCTTAGCCAACTGAGCCACGTAGGCATCCCGAGCTGTGATAATTTTTAAATAGCATACCTTTTATACAGAATAACGCAAACAAATTTGTGGGGTTTTTTTTTTTTTATCTCTACAAAAAACTTAATTTGCTCCTGCCATTTGGAAGGGATTTGGTAGACCAAATCCAATTTAGGCTAATAAGGAATTGGAAAACTTTTAAAATACATATAGTGTTTTGTTCTTGCCTTGTTTTCTTTTGGATTCCATTTAATTTTTATTGGTTTTAATAATTTAACCATCACAGATTTTACTGACTAGTTTGTGTGACTCAGGAGTAAACTTGATGAAAAAATCATTTCTCAGCTTTGCAATTTATGAATAGTTAATGTTTTTATGTTTTCATATTCTTAGAGTAAAAATTTCTTCAGCTGTATCAGGCAGTATGATGCTATTAATAGTGAAGTTGCATACAAGGACTTCTAGAGCAGTGCAGATTATTTTCTGATCTAGTGTATTACTATAATAGTGTATCTGCTACCCTCATTTACTCTGGCAAAGGCTGCTTCCATGTTTGCTCTCAAGGGAGTAAGACCAAATGGCTGTGTACAACTGCAAGTAAATTTTCTCTGTTCTTAATAGCTGCTGTGGATTCTTTGTTACCTCGTACCTGTCTTAAATTGAGATATTTATTTATACAACAGAAGGGTTATGAAGGAGTTTAGGAAAGATGGTGACAATAACTAATGCAGTGTTGGAATGAAAATGAGATGTGCATTTAACCCATTTTGTGATTGTCCTTTCTTTCATTTAGCATAATACCCCCTAGGTTCATCCATGTTATTTCAGATGGCAAGATCTCATCCTTTTTTATGCCTGAGTAATATTCTATTTGTGTGTATGTGCCTGTGCACGTGTGTGTATCCCCTGTCTTCTTGCTCCATTCATCTATCAATTGACATGTGGGTTGCTTCCCTAGTTGAGCTACTGTAAATAATACTGCAATAAACATACGTGTTCATATATCTCTTTGATTAGTTTTTTTGTATTTCTTTTGGTAAATAATACTATGATACTCCTACACTGGAGTGTAGGATTGGACTATTTTTAATTTTTTGAGGAACCTCCAAATTGTTATCCAGAGTGGCTGCACCAGTTTGCCTTCCCACTGATACTGCAAGAGGGTTCCTTTTTCTCTGCATCCTCACTGATACTTGTTTCTTGTGTTTTTGATTTTAGCTATTCTGATAGGTGTGATGTGATATTAATTTTTAATTATTCAAATAAAATTTAAAAATAATCCATTTGAATAGGGTTAATAAATGATAACTTCCTGGATTATACCTTAAAATCTTACAAATTGTCCATTTATTGAATAGATATACATCGGGGAATATATGTGTGTGTATGTATGTGTGTGTGCATATATATATGTATAGAGAGAGAGAGAGAGAGGAGCTTCAAGACCTGTCAGGAACTAGCCATGTTCAGATACATTTGAGAGATATGAAATAGCAAAAATGTGGATCTTTCCTCAGGAAAATTTTCTGAGCAGAGTTCAGGTTTATAAAGCTACTAATTAGGAGTGTTGCTGGAAATATTTTTACTGAGTTTCTAGAAGTTTACTTAACTGAATACTGTAGCACTATCAACTGAAGATTTTTCATTTCTGAAAAGCATGGACATTTGGATAAATTTTGTCTCAAATAACTATTTCTGTATTTCTTACTCAGATCTGAATTGAATTAGATATTATCTTTGACATGTTGGACTTAAAAACTTATGTAACCCTCCATATAAACTTATGGATATTACTGTATGTGTCTCGACAGCTCAAATCCCTTTCATGTTCTTACACAGACCAGGATCTTCTGTGAGGTGGAATTGGTCTGGGGTTTTCTCATAGTCCTTTAGTTTTAAAGTGCTTAATGTTAAATACATCGAAAAACTTCCAGTATGGGGTGCCTCGATGGCTCAGTTGGTTAAGCGTCTGCCTTTGGCTTAGGTCATGATCCCAGGGTCCTGGGACAGAGTCCCTCATCAGGCTCCCTGTTCTCTCTTTGCGTGCCGCTGCTCAGGCTTGCAGTCTTTCTCATAAATAAATAAAATCTTAAAAACAAAAAAACTTTAAGTATGATTTATTAACTGTATTTTGATTCCCTTACAGAACCCTTGAAGTAATAATAGTTGAGATTTCCCAATAGTGTAAATTACATTTCCTGCAGAGATACCATGATTTGCCAAGTTCTTAACTGATTAAACTAACTTGGTGTTTGAATCTTTGTCTTCTTTATAGCATGAGTATTGCATAGGTTTTATATTTTTGATGAAAACGGTCTATTTGTCTTATTGTGTAGCTTATAGTGGTCTTCTCTGAAGCCTATTGGTGATCTTTAGTGAAAAATTTGTAATTTATATGGGGTGGTGTAGTGATTGATCTCTGATATTTTGGTTTCTGGAAGTATTAATTGCCCTTTTATTTTTTTCAAATATGAGAGCAATGAAACAATATTAAGAAAAATGAATAAAGGTTTTTAGTTATCAGATAATTTCAGAAGTTGAAGGAAGAGAACTTTACCTCCAAATACGATCAATACACATCTGGCTGCTTCTGTTTGATTTTTTCAGTGGGCTTTGGTTGAACTGAGATTTTAAAGTCTTTTATGTGTATAGAAATTTAAAAAATTGGAACATTTCTTTTTACAAATATGTAATAAAACTAATCCTCTACCTCCTAGGCTGAAGTATTTTATCTCAGAGGATAGATAAGCAGTATTTTTTACCCTAATGGTATTTGCAGCTTGTCAAATGAATAAAAGCGAAAAAATTGTATTAAGATAACTCTGTTTTACTTTTTAGAGTCTGTTCCAAGTCTTTATTCAGTGTAGGGCAATGGTGAGAGCTGAACCTCTTTAGACTTTGATTCCTCATCTATAAAATAAGTATATTATCTGCTTGCTACTATGATTGTTATGTAAGACACCATATGTGATGTCCCCTGAAGATCTGGCATATAAAATGCACTTAAGATTTTGAGAGAGTAACTAGAGAAAGATAGACTTTTATTTGAGAGATATCTCATTATTTTTTGTCATTTAGTGTTTAACTTGAATATAAACATCTTCTCAAGTTCCCTGTAATAGCCAGAATTAAAATTATGGTTCTCACTGAAGTGTTAGGTTTTGTTTGTTTCTTTAGAAATTTAATTCATTTGAGAGCAAGAGTGCACAAAGTGAGCGGGAGAAATGGGCTCTCTACTGAGCAGAGAGTCCAGCATGGGGTTTGATCCCAGGACCCTGAGATCATAATCTGAGCTGAAGGCAGACACTTGGGTGACTGAGCCACCCACGTGCCCCTCTAGTGTTGTTTTAATGTATTTTCAGAATATGTGGGAAATTTGACAGGAAAAAAATTGTAGAATTACAGTGGTAAGATTATCCTTCATTATTTTAAACCAATAAAAACACTACTACCAATAATACTGCCTTATATTTATACAGTACTTTATAATTTATAAGGATTTTATATCATCCATTATGTGTTCATCAATAAATTTTTATGTTGGCAGGCCAGATGTTAGTAGATGAGTCTGTGGGTTCAAAGAGGCGAAATGATTTGTCCAAGCTTTTGTGTTTAGTGACCAGAACTTAGCTCCCCACCACCCCCCCGTCCCTCCTTTTTTTTTTTTTTTTTTTTTTTACAGTATTTGTAGATTTTACGTCGTGCTCTGTGGTATAACTCTGTGTATCAAGTTTCATCAATTAAGTTTTGTTTGAATGTTGAAGCTAGAATCACAGTAAATTATGATTCCTTATACTTTTAAGGCATTTTTTTCTTTAATTTTACAAGTTAGGTATAGAAATTTAATTCAGAACATAAAGGTTTTCTTTCCTACTGATGTACTTTTCTGAAACTTTGTTTTTATCATTTAGGTAGATGTAATAGTCATTGCTTAGAGGGTATGTGACATACCTAACAGTATTTACATGGGGTACTTTTTAAAATCAGAAAAATACATAGTTTATAACTATATAGTTTGATGATTTTCTTTTTGAAACCGATATTATTACCAGAATCCCAGAAGTTAGCCATTCTGTTATTACCCATCCCCACTTCCAAAGTTAATGACAGTCTTGACTTTTATTTTTATAGATTACTTTTGTTTTTGAATAGTTGAGGCTATACTTTTCTACTCAATATATTTGTGAAATCCATCCAAGTTTTTCAAGTAGTTGTAGTTTAGTCATTCTCATTGATGTATAGTATGTATTATATGAACATACCACAATTTATTAATCCATTCTGTTGATGAGCTTTACAGTTATATCCAAACTGGAATTTTTAAGACTAATGCTTCTATGACTATGCATATATATGCCTTTTGGAGAGCATTCTTATATGCATTTCTATTGGGTATTGATATAGGAATGGAATTGGTGGTTCATAATACATATTGTCAAATAATTTTCATATCCACTGTACCCTTTTATTCTCCAACTATGTAGGACATCCAGGGATTGTCTGTTTTTCCCTTGTAGCCTTTTTGGTGGGTGCATAGTATTACCACATTATGGTTTTAGTTTGCGTTTACTGGATGAAAAATCATATAGAGCATCTTTTCTAATGTTTGCAGCTATTTTCTCTTGGGAAGTGTCTGTTCAGATCTTTTTGTGCTTTTTAAAAAAAAATCTGCCTTTTTCTTAGTGAATTGTAGGGAATTCTTTATTAGTCTTCTTACAAAGTTTTGGTCATATATATGTATTGCTAGTATTTTCTCCTATCTGTGACTCACCTCTCCCCTCTTTATGGAATCTTCCAGAAGTTAATAAAGTTGAGCTTATCACTGTTTTTCTTTTAGGGTTAATACTTTTTTCTTTCTTTTAAGATGTCTCTGTGTATCCCCAAACCACGAAGATTCTTACATTTAGTTTTAAAGATTTTGTTTTGCCTTTCATATTTGTGTTTGAAATCCTCTCTGGAACTAAACATTGTGTATGTTGTGAGGTGTCGGTCTGGATTCAAACTAAAATTTGAATAAACTGCAAATATTATACATTTTTCTTTCTCTAAGCGGCATTTATGTAATTTTACTGGTTTAGGTTATTTATCTGGTCTAATTCTTGCTATATATCATGCATCTTACAAAGAATTACTTTCTAGGCCTAGTCAGGGAATTAAATTAGAAGAACTTTTACAATAAACTGTCTCACTGGGTGGAAAGGTCTAATTTTGTTTAAATAGTTCCAATTTTTAAAAAATATATTGTAAAGGTGTATGCTTATAAAACAAAATATATATTAATGATAGATACAGTATGCTAGAAAAGATAATGATAGGTACATTAAAGATAGAGAAGCCAAGTTTGACTTCATTTTTAACTACTTAGTAATTTGATCTTAATAAGTAATATAGATCTCTGAATCTCTGAATCTGAATTTTTTTTCTCTATAGAATGGGGTTGTTGGTATGGCATCTGACATATGGTGGAATGGGGCATGCCTGGTATGGTGTCTGACACTTTGGAAGTACTTATTAAATATTTGTTCCTTTCCATTGATCTGGAGCCTTATATTATGATACACATGATGATGGTACATTTTAAAAATTGTTTTCTGTAATGAATGTGGTTAAATATCATTGTCTCTTTATCAGTAATGATATATTGACATTAGTGAGATGCAAAAGCAAAATTTTTTTTTAATTGTAAGCCTTGTTTTCTTTCTTTTCCTTAAAGATTTTACTTATTTGACAGAGAGAGCGAGAGAGCACAAGCAGGCAGAGAGGCAGGCAGAGAGAGAGGGGGAAGCAGGCTCCCTGCTGAGCAGAGAGCCTGATGCGGGGCTCAATCCCAGGACCCTGAGACCACGACCCGAGCCGAAGGCAGAGGCTTTAACCCACTGAGCCACCCAAGCGCCCCGTAAAAATCTTAATTTAACTTGTGTAGGTTTTATTTTTTTCCTTTGTTTATAAACATCATTTTATATAGTTAACAGTTACTTGTTGGCCTACTGATATTTCCTTATGTCTTTCTTGTGTGCACAGATGAGACCATTCAGAAATGAGTTAAAGGTATATATTTTACTTTATTCCTTAAATATTTATTTATTTATTTGAGAGAGAGAAGGGGGAGGGGTGAGGAGGGGCAGAGAGCCATGAGAAAGAATCTTAAGCAGACTCCGTACTGAACTTGGAGCCTGACACGGGGCTCGATATCATGACCTGAGTCTGAACCAAGAGTCGGATGCTTAATCGACCACCACCCAGGTGTCCGGTGAAGGTGTATATTTTAATTTCAAGAGTCTCTGACTTTTGAATTGTTGGCTTTAAAACAGGGAAGAGATGTTTTAGGTAGGAGATATAAAACAGATCACTTTGCTTCTTTGGGTAGAAAATGGAATAGAAGTTAATAACCTAGTATATAGAAATGTTTTGAAATATGCAAAAAAAAATAAAAGGAAAAAATAAGGTCTTAGTCTTTCCTGACTTCTAATAGTGATTAACTTCCATTTTAGAAACTTATAATTAGTAGTATACATTTGCATATAAAATTTGAACTAGGGTAATAGGAGAGGTAGCCATGGTGATGCATGATGTAGGTGGTAGTCTGATAGTTTCTACCAAGGGAGGGGACTGAGGTCCCTCGGCTTTATGAAAAAAAATACTTGAGTGTGGTTTTATTTGAGTTGTCCCTTTAGGACAAGGATTAATTCACAGTAACTGGCAGTGGAAAAGGGTGAAGTACATATTTCTTCTGTGCTAGTCTGGTGATGTAAAAATAAGTGCCATATTTCTGAGATTGATTAAAGCAGTGGCTTCTCAACTTGGTCTTCCTGTTAGAATTGTGTGAAAAATTTATTAAGGAAAATACTGGTTCTTAGATACTCCCAATCCAGGTATAAGATACATGAGATGGTGTAGGTAGAGAATGAGGTAACAGTAGGAGTTGAAACTAGTGAAATAGAGATTAGGGCCAATAGTGATCTTTGTTCTCTGTGCCATGTAGATTTTCTTCTGTTCGTTCGGTAGCTGCTGAAGGTGCCTCCCACTCCTCTGCCATTCTCTCTACTGTTTGTATCTTTCAGGGAAGTTGAAACTTTAAAATCAACATACCTTTTATTAACATACTGTAATTTTGTTGATTTATTCTGCAAATATTTATTGATGCATGCTATGTGGTAGGTGCTCTTTTAGAAAGTGTCTAGAATTCAGGAGTGAACAAACAGACTTACACACAGTCCCTGACCGTAGAGGGCCATCAGCATCCAAAACTGAGCTCATTTTCTTACAAACTTGCTCTTTTATTTGTGCTTTCCTGTTTTAGTGAATGAGGAAATTATTTACCTCCAAGCTCAAAGCAGAAACCTTAGAATCATTCTTGACTTCAGCCCCCATCCTCTTCACTTTTTTTCCCTTCATAATCACCAAGTCCTGTTGATTCAATTGCCTATATAGCTCTCATCTCTTCTCCCTGTGTACTGCCTCCGCTCTGCTCTGTGTGCTTCTCATTTTAAGCTGACTTCTGCCTCTCAGCTGACTCTTCCCTCCTCTGGTTGGTTCTCAACCTCGCAGCTTGAGGAATCTTTCCAAAACAAAAGTCCTTAGCCTTTAACTTTTTAAATTAACTATTTTATTTTTGACAAAAATTACTTACATTTAAAGTGTTACAACATGTTTTGATATATACATTGTGAAATGATTATCACAGTCAATTAACATATCTGTCACCTTTAATAGTTACCATTTCCTTCATTGTGGTAAGAATATATTTGACTTTGAACAACTCTGGGGTTGGGGCGCCCAGTCCTATGCAGTTAAAAATCTATCTTTTGATTCCCCCAAACTTAACTACTAAAAGTCTAGTGTTGACCAGAAGACTTAGTGATAATATAAAAGAAAATTTGCACATATTTGTATGTCATATGTATTATATACTGTATTCTTAAAGTAAGCTAGAGAAAAGAAAATTATTAAGAAAGTCATAAGGAAGAGAAAAGAATTTATAGTACTGTACCTGATGTCTGTGTTTCCTGGTCTGCTGGCCTCAGCTCAAAGGCATCAGCTGTTGGGAGGGCCTGAGGGCAGTGACAGCCCGGAGTCCAGCTGCCCATCTGCTTGGAGGTTCACCACAACCCAGTGGCTGTCTGCACCTGTGGCCACATGAGAGTGTGCTGGCCTACAGCGGCTCTCAGGCTTAGGTGCCTCAGAAGGCAGGTGTCTCGCCCTGTCTAGGAAGGGCCAGCCCTAAGGTTAGGGGGCTGCCCCCAAGGGAGAGGACATGGGGGAAGGGCTCTTGGTGGGGTGTGGAGCCATCCTTGCTCCCTTCTTTAGCCCAACCTGCTGCCCACCGGCCTGGAGCACTCCCCCAGACCACTCATACTGTGACCTTAACTCTGCCTGGTCCTGCCCTTTGGGCTGCTAAAGGTCTCTGCAGGCCTCCCCAGGTACTCAGGGCAATTTTTCACCGGTCGCCTATGATTTGGTCCTGTGGTGACTGGGGTAGGCAGTTATAAATAAATAACTTGTGGCTTTTGCTATTAACTCTTAAAATAAGCCAAAAAAAACAAAATAAAAAATAAAACCCACATATAAGTGGACCCACCCAGTTCAAACCCTTGTTCTAATGTTAACTGTAGGGGCGCCTGGGTGGCTCAGTTGGTTGGGCGACTGCCTTCGGCTCAGGTCATGGTCCCAGAGTCCCGGGATCGAGTCCCATATCGGACTCCCGGCTCTGCAGGAGGTCTGCTTCTCCCTCTGACCTTCTCTCCTCTCATTCTCAGTCGCTCTCTCTAAAAAAAAAAAAAAAAAATCTTTAATGTTAACTGTATTTGAGATCTGCTCTTAGAAAATCTCAAGTATATAATACATTATTATTATTATTATTAACCTTAGTCACCATGCTGTTTATTTAGTTTCCAGAACTTAGCTTATAACTTAAAGTTTATACTCTATGATCAATATCTACCCTTTTTCCCCACCTCCCAGCTTCTTGATAACCACCATTCTACTTTGTTACTGTATGACTTTTTCCTTCTCTCTCTTTTTCTTTAGATTCTTCATGTAAGTGACATTATGTGATATTTGTCTTTCTGTATCTGGCTTATTTTATTTTGCTTAATGTCCTTCAGATTCACCCATGTTGTTGCAAATGGCTAGATTTCCTTCTTTAAGTCTGAATGATACTACATTTTGTGTGTGTGTGTATCTCATTTTCTTTATCCATTCATCTGTCAAAGGACACTTAGTTTGTTTCCCATCTTGGCTAAGCCTTTTATTACTTAAGGCTTTTATGATTTTGCCTCTATTTTCTTTTATAGCACAATTAGCTCACCAAATAGCCAAAAAAAAAAAAAAAAATTACGTAGCCAGTATAAAGAACATGTACCTTCATTGACAGTGCTGTCACTGTCATTTTAGGCTTCACTAAACATCTTCATTTACCAATTGATGTTATTGATGTTTGATTTTATGAATAAGTTTTGACATTACCTTTGTAAATGTTTTTAAATTTGTTTTATTTTAGTTAAATAAAAGTTGTGCATCTGCATCCTTGCCAACACTTGTTTCTTGTGTTTTTAAGTCATTCTGATGGGTGGAAGATGATACTTGGTTGTAGTTTTGATTTGAGTTTCCCTGATGATAAGTATTGTTGAATATATTTTTCACGTTCCTGGCTATCCATATGCCTTCTTTGGAGAAATATCTGTTCATGTCTTCTGCCCATTTTATAATTGGATTATTCATTTTTTGTGGTTTTGAGTTGTATCAGTTCTTACATGTTTTGGATTCTAACCCTTTATTGGTTATGTCACTTGCAAACATCTTCTTACATTCAGTAGGTTGCCGTTTAGTTTTGTTGATTGTTTCTTTGCCTTGCAGAAGTATTGGCAAAGATATGGAGAAAAAAGAACCATCATACATTGTTGGTGGGAATGCAAACTGGGGATTTGCTATGGAAAACAGTATGGAGGTTCTTTGGGAAGTTAAAAATAGAACTACTCTATGATCTAGTAATTGCATTACTGGGTATTTACCTAAAAAATACAAAAACACTAATTTGAAGAGGTACATGCGTTCCTATGTTTATTGCAGCATCATTTACAATAGCCAAATTATGGAAGCAACCCAAGTGTTCATCGATTGATTAATGGATAAAGAAGAAGTGGTATACACAGTGGAATATCATTCAGGCATAAAATGAATGAAATCTTGCCACTTGCTCCAACATGGATGTATTTAGAGAGTAAGCCCATCAGGGAAAGACAAATACCATACAACTTTCACTTGTATGTGGACTTTAAGAAACAAAACAAATGAGCAAAGGAAAAAAGGGACAAACCAAGAAAACAGACTCTTAGTTGTGGAGAACAATTGATGGTTACCAGCGGGAAGGCGGTAGGGAGGATGAGTGATGGAGATTATTATGATGAACACTGTGTAATGTATAGAATTATTGAATCACTATGTTGTACACCTGAAACTAATATAAACACTGTTAATGATACTGGAATTAAAAAACTTAAAAAGTTCATGTCTATCAAAAAGAGTTACACATCTAAATATTGAAGCCAAATTTTATACCTATTATATTTCTACATATTGAAATTATATAATAAAAGTAATTAAGACACCTGGGATAAGGGACTGCAAGAATTTCTTTCCTTTGAAAAGGGATAAGCACACTATTAAAATTTAAGAAACATCACTCTATAAAGTCAGTGACATCAGGGACTTTATCAAATTTACTCTCACATTCTCAGGTCCTAAATCTGTGCCTGGCACATAGGAGATACTCAGTAAATATTTTTTGAATTATAGAATGCCTCACACATATAAATAAGTGCACATATGGAGCTGTGTGCTTCAGTTTTTTAGGCTGTACTTCACCTATCATCCTGAGAAGTTCCCAAGGAAGTCTGTCAAAATCTCTTGATCTAAGAGTTTTGCCAGATTGTTTTTTTTTTCTTCACACCTTCATGATCCTGATTATAATAATTCCAAAAATTATAAAAACTGTGCAAGTGCAGTTATATGTGGGTTTTTTATAAGACTATACTTACTGTAAATATATTTTCTCCTTTTAATGATTTTCTTAACATTCTTTCGCTAGCTATTTGTTATAAGAAAACAGTGTATAGTGTATATAACATACAAAATAATTGTTAATAAACTTTTTATGGTATCAGTAAGTCTTCTAGTCTGCATAGACTATTAGTAGTTAAGTATTTGGGGAGTTAGAAGTTAGTGGTGGATTTTTGGCTGTGTAGGGGGTGAGGGCCACTAAGCCCAGGGTCTTTCAAGGGTCAGCTGTAATTTTAAAGTTACAGAAGAGTTGCAGAAGTTATGCCTTTCACTCAGTGTCTCCCAGGGTTAGCAATATGTACAGTTACAAAAATAAGACATTAACATTGCTCAGTATTATTAACCAACCCATAGACATTCAGATGTCACTAGTTGTTTCACTGATGTCACTTACCTGTTCTAGGATCCAGAGTTCCACATCCTATTTAGTTGTCATATCTCCTTAGTGTTTTTCAGTCTTTCCTTATCTTTCATGAACTTGGACACCTTTTAAGAGTACTAGTCAGTTATTTTGTAGAATGTTACTAATGTGGGCTTGTGTGATGTTTTTTCATGGTTAGATTAAGATTATGCATTTTTGGTAAGAATACCACAGAAGTGATATGTTCTTGAGTAGACCATATCAAGGAATACATGATGTTGATATGTCTTATTACTGATACTATTAACACTGATTACTTGGATGAGGTGTCTGCTAGGCTTCTCTACTATCACAGTACTGTTTTTCTATTGATAGTTAATAAACATCTTTGGGAAGGTACTTCGAGACTATGCAAATATTATGTTTCTCCTCAATTTTACCTGCTAAGCTTAGAACCCATTAGTGTATATTACTAATTGTGATATTTCTATTATCCTGCTACCTCTCCATTTATTATTTGGACTTCTTCTCTAAAGAAGAGCAATCCCTTTCTCCCATTTGCTTATTCATTCAGTTATTAATATATGCAGGTATGGACTCATGGACTTTTTTTTATTATGTGGTTTAGAATTCAATACTATTGTCATTTTTGTTGTTGCTTACATTTTTCAGCTTTGGGTATTGGGAGCTTTTTCTGATTGGTTCCTGTGCCCTTTGACATGCCTTTCTTGAGCACTTCTTTAGTTTCTGGTACTATGAGATAATCTGGTCTCATGTTGTTTTTCTGTCTCAGCCTTTTAATCAACTGCTACTCCAAGAAACCTTGGTTCTTCTTAATGGAGAATGATATTTAGAAACAAAGATCTTGGTGCCGTGTGTGCTTATTGCTATTGGGATGCCATTGGTTTCAACCTTCTCCCTGGACAGAGTGTATATAGTATATATACACTAATCCATGCATTCACACAGGTCCATATCTACCTATAAATATCTATATTTTTATGTATGTGTATGTGTGTGTACATCCAGTCAAATACTCTTTTCAAAAGTTACATGTATATTATGGTTTATAATGCAGTTAGCTTTATTTTTTAAGGTTTGTATTTCATTTTGCAATCTCCTCCCCAATCCTGGTTGGTTATTTTAAAAAAATAATTACTTAAAATTCATTTTTATGTCATATATTTCTTTGGGTTTTGGCAAATGCGTAGTTGTGGTTCACCACAGTCATGAGAGAGAATACTTCAGTCGCCCTCTCATGTTTAACATTTTGGAAGAAAGTATTAAACGTGGTTTGGTACTTAATGTGCATGGGAAAATTTTACCAGTGATTTTTTACTGGTGTTTTGTTTGAATAATTACATTAGGAGAGAAACTTGTTTGATTAATCAAATAGGATATTAGAATAGGGGGGAGACTTCTTAATGGCATCATCATTTGTTACTCTCTGTGGCTCCAGAGCGTGGATTTGTTTTTTTTCACATTTTAAAGAATGATTTTTCATATAATAAATTGAGACTTTTTAAACAAATTATTTACAAGATATAATCAAATAGATATTTTTAAAACATTACTTTTCTTACTGTGTCTGTGTTTACCCTGTAAGCAAAAAGAAAATTTAGAAGTGATAAAATCTTATCCTAGTGCTATTTTAATTTGTTAGTATAGAAAGAGTTTTATTACATTTATCTTAATCTCTTCTATATAATAAATTACATTTGTGATTAGAGAAAAGATAATGGACATGAGATAACTAGTAAAAAACATAGAACTGGTATGTACAGTTGTGGAAAATTGTTCAATTTTGCCAGAAAATAAGTGCAAATTAAAACAATGAGAAAGCATTTTACTTATTTAGTGGTGAGAAAGGATATGAGTGAGAATGTATACCCTAATCTGGTGAAGGTGTAGTGAAACTCACTCAAATACGTCCGTACATTACAGGTAGCATTAGCATATCACATTCATACCATGCTTTTAAGCACAGTAAGAATAAAAATACTGATACAATTATCCCTTGAACAACACAGAAATAAAGGGTGCCAACCCCCACATAGTTGAAAATCCAAGTACAATTTTTGAGTCCTCAAAACTTAAGTACTGTATAGAATACAAACAGCATACAAAGTATGTGTTAACTGATTAAAGATGGCATATGTACAGCTTCCAGTAAATTAACTGGTCAATTAACACTTGTATGCTGTTTGTATTCTATACTGTATTCTCACAGTAATACGTAACTTGTAATTTATTTTTTTCAGTATTTCTAAGCTACTCATTTTGCAAGTTTGCCAAATTGTCTCACATCTCCCCAAAATTTCCCATGTATTTATTGAAAAAATCCTATTTACCAGTGGACCAATGCAGGTTAAAACCTGTACTGTTCAAGGGTCAACTGTAGTCTGTCAGGCTGATGCACGCTGATGGGACTGATGGGTATTTTCTTTTTTAAAAAATATTTTCCAGGTTATTTTCAGTGGGAAAACAACATATAATTGGATTTTACCTTTTTCAAGGAACAGTTGTGTAAAAGTTATATTTTGACATTGATGTTGAACGTGACTCTGTACCTAAAACTTGTAGCACAATGGTTGCAAGTTGTAGAGTCTCAAAGCGAGCGCTGGATCTGGTGTGTCAAATCTGGAAATGTTAATTTTTTTTTTTTTTAAATGTATGATCCTGATAGAAGATATTTTAGAATATATAAATTAGTTTTCCTTAGCTAATTGTGGTGGTGTGACAGAATCCAGTTATGAGACTATTAGGTCAGCCATCCATATCCACCATTCAGAGCATAGTTATTGTTGACAAGATGAAGTTTATATCCATACTCTCTTTGAGGTATATATAGCAGAACTAGATTTTTAACTCCTAGAAAGTTGGTAGGCAACTTTTATTAAGTGTTTGACTAGTCTTTTTTTTTTTTTTTTCAGATTGTGTTTTCAAATTATGTGATTAAAGAATGTATTGATTGATATTTTTGGGTGACAAATCTCCATGGGTCTGTCATGTTTGTGCATGTCTGAACACAGGCATTACCTGGACTATTTTTTTCAAGGGTATTGTTGTATGAACACCCTTGAAAGATCATGAGTTGAGACTTTTAGATTCCCTCCTAATTCTCAGGACAGATTTATTTCCTGTTGAAGATAATAATTTCTTTCTTCTAGATCAGAAGGTGAGCAGGTTTGCTGGCAGTATCTTTTAAAAGTTTGGATTTTTGTAACCTTTGAGTTCTTCAGCTGTGACATAAACTACAGCTTGAGGACCATCTATCTGAGCAATTCCACACCAGCCCCTTGGGACTTGGGTGACAACATAGAGCACGTGGTGCCTATTGTACCATGAGAATGGATTAGGAAAATGTGATATATGTGTGTATAAAATGGAATCATTTATATGTTGAGTTTAAAAAAGAATTCTAAATAATTAGAGTGGTTACCAGCGGCTGGGGCACGCACATACAAGGGTGGTGATGGAGGCGGGGCAAGGAAAGGTTGGTAAAACAGTACAGGTGTTCAGATGTAAGATGAATAAGGTCTGAGGATCTAATGTATAACATTATTATGTTATACATTATATAACATTATTATGGTGACTGTGGTTAATAACACTGTACTATATAGTTGAAATTTGCTAAGAGAGTAGAACTTAAGTGTTCACACACACACACACACACACAGGAACAAAAAAAAGGTATTCTATGTGAGGTGATGGATGTGATAATTACTTAGATGGAGGGAATTATTTCACAATGTATATGTATATCCAATCATCATGTTATAAATTTAAATATCTTACATTTGGGTCAGTTATACTTGGTTAATTGTACTTGATTAATTATACTTGGTTAATTATTCAATAATATAAGTAAAGCTAGAAAAAAATAAACCTTGTCAGAGAAAATAAGTCTTATTTCTGATTCAGGATTCTTGTTTTTGTCAGCATCTACAAAACTGGCTTGCTTCCTTGATAACTCAAAAAGTAGAAGTAGAGAAAAATCCTCTGCCTTTCATAGTTATTTAATGCCTTGAAAGATACATATCGATGTAATGTGATTTTTTTTAAAAAAATGAGAACAAATAGAGTAAGATTACTTTAGAAATACAGAGTTTTAAAAGGAAAGTGTGTATTTGTATTTACTGAGAAAATTGTACTAAAATACCCTAGGAACTTCCATATAAGTAGCTGTTTTTCAGACCCAATTCCCTTCTGCCCTTTTTTTTTTTTTTTAAAGATTTTATTTGATAGAGGGATCACAAGTAGGCAGAGAGGCAGGCAGAGAGAGAAGGGGAAGCAGGTTCCCTGCTGAGCAGAGAGCCGGATGCAGGGCTCGATCCCAGGACCCTGAGATCATGACCTGAGCCAAAGGCAGAGGTTTTAACCCACTGAGCCACCTAGGCACCCCACTCCTTCTGCTCTTTTCAGTGTATTATTATCTTGCTCCATATACATTGTGGAGGTTCTGTCTCTAAGGGTCACAGTCCTTACTGTAATTAAAATATTTTATATAGTATATATTTTATTATATTAAAATTATTGCAGAATTTATAGATACTGAGTCGACTAGCTGAGTAATAGGGTAAATAATTGAAGATTTTACTTATTTACTTATTTTTTATTATATTAGTCACCATACAGTACATTGTTAGTTTTTGATGTAGTGTTCCATGATACATTGTTTGCATATAACACCCAGTGCTCCATGCAATAGGTGCCCTCCTTAATACCCATCAGTGGTCTCACCCATCCTCCCACCCCCTCCTCTCTAAAACCTTCAGTTTGTTTCCCGGAGTCCATAGTCTCTCATGGTTCATCTCTCCCTCTGATTCCCCATCTTCATTTTTCCCTTCCTCCTTCTAATGTCCTCCATGCGATTCCTTATGTTCCACAAATAAGTGAAACCATATGATAACTGACTTTCTCTGCTTGACTTATTTTACTCAGCACAAATAAGTGAAACCAAATGATAGCTGACTTTCTCTGCTTGACTTATTTTACTCAACATAATCTCCTCTAGTTCCATCCATGTTGATGCAAAAGTTGGGTATTCATCCTTTCTGATGGCTGAGTAATACCCCATTGTGTATGTGGACCACATCTTTATCCATTTGTCTGCTGAATAGCATCTTGGCTCTTTCCACAGTTTGGCTATTGTGGACATTGCTGCTATGAACATTGGGGTGCATGTGGCCCTTCTTTTCACTACATCTGTATCTTTGGGTTAAATACCCAGTAGTGTAATTTCAGGGTCATAGGGTAGCTCTATTTTTAACTTTTTGAGGAACCTCCACACTGTTTTCCAAAGCAGCTGTACCAATGTGCATTCCTACTAAAAGTGTAAAAGGGTATGCCTTTCTCCACAACCTCTCCAACATTTGTTGTTTCTTGCCTTGTCAGTTTTTGCCATTCTAACTGTTGTAAGGTGGTATCTCAGTGTGGTTTTGATTTGAGTTTCCCTGATGGCTAATGACGATGAACATTTTTTCATATGTCTGTAAGCCATTCGTATGTCTTTTTTGGAGAAGTGTCCTTGTCTTCTGCCCATTTTTTTACTTGATTATTTGCTTTTTGGGATGTTAGTTTGAGAAGTTCTTTATAGATCTTGGATATCAGCCCTTTATATGTGGTGTCATTTGCAAATGTCTTCTCCCATTCCGTGGTTTCCCTCTTTGTTTTGTTGACTGTTTCCTTTACTGTGCAGCTTTTTATCTTGAAGTCCCAAAAGTTCATTTTCCATTGTTTCCCTTGCTGTTGGAGATATGTCTGAAAGAAATTGCTGTGGCGGATGTCAGAGAGGTTACTGCCTGTATTCTCCTCTAGGGCTTTGATGGATTCCTGTCTCACATTGAGGTCTTTCATCCATTTAGAGTTTATATTTGTGTATCGTGTCAGCAAATGGTTGAGTTTCATTCTTCTGTATATAGCTGTCCGATTTTGCCAACACCATTTGTTGAAGAGACTGTCTTTTTTCCATTGGATATTTTTTTCAGCTTTGTCAAAGATGAGTTGACCATAGAGTTGAGAGTCCATATCTCAGCTCTCTATTCTGTTCCATTGATCTATGTGTTTGTTTTTGTGCCAATACCATGCTGTCTTGGTGATCACAGCTTTGTAATGTAGCTTGAAATCAGGCAACGTGATGCCCCCAGCCTGCTTTCTTTTTCTTTTTCAACATTTCCTTGGTGATACATGGTTTTTTCTGGTTCCATACAAATTTTAGCATTGTTTATTCCAGCACTTTGAAAAATGCCATTGGTATTTTGATCAAGATGCATTGAAAGTATAGTTTGCTCTGGGCAGCATAGACATTTTAACAATGTTTGTTCTTCCAATCCATGAGCATGGAATGTTTCTCTATCTTTTTGTGGCTTTTTCAGTTATTTTCGTAAGTATTCTGTAGTTTCTAGAGTATAGATCCTTCACCTCTTTGGTTAGGTTTATTCCAAGGTATCTTATGGTTTTCGGTGCTATTGTAAATGGAATTGATTCCCTAATTTCTCTCTCTACAGTTACATTGTTAGTGTATAGGAAAGCAGTTGATTTCTATGCATTGACTTTGTATCCTGCCATGTAACTGAATTGCTGTATGAGTTCTAGTAATTTGAGATTGAAGTCTTTTGGGTTTTCCACATAAAGTATTATGTCATCTGTGAAGAGAGAGAGTTTGGCTTTTTGGCCAATTCGAATACTTGTATTTCTTTTTATTGTCTGATTGCTGATGCTAGGACTTCTAGTACTATGTTGAACAATAGTAGTGATAGTGTGCATCCTTGTGTTCCTGATGTTAAGGGAAAGGCTGTCAGCTTTTCTCCATTGAGAATGATACTCGCTGTGGGCTTTTAATAGATGGTTTTTATGAAATAGAGGAATATTCCCTCTATCCCTACACTCTGAAGAGTTTTAATCAGGAAAGGATGCTATATTTTGTCAAACGCTTTTTCTGCATTGAGAGGACTATATGGTTCTTCTCTCTACTCTTATTAATGTATTCTATCACATTAGTTGATTTGTGAATGTTGAACCACCCTTGCATCTCAGGGATAAATCCCACCTGGTCGTGGTGGATAACCCTTTTAATGTACTGTTGGATCTTCTTAGCTAGGATCTTATTGAGGATTTTGGCATCTATATTCATCAGGGATATTAGTCTGAAATTCTCCTTTTTGATGGGGTCTTTGCCTGGTTTAGGGGATTAAGGTAATGCTGGCGTCATAGAATGAGTCTGGAAGTTTTCCTTCTGTTTGTATTTTTTGAAACAGCTTCTAGACAATAGGTATTATTTCTCTGAATGTTTGGTAGAATTCCCCAGGAAATCTATCAGGTCCTGCACCTTTGTTTTTTGGGAGGTTTTTGGTCATTGCTTCAATCTCGTTACTGGTCTATTCAGGATGTCAGTTTATTCCTGTTTCACTCTTGGTAATTTATAGGTTTCCAGGAAGGCATCCATTTCTTCCAGGTTACTTAATTTATTGGCATTTAGTTGTTGATAATAATATCTGATAATTGTTTCTATTTCCTTGGTGTTAGTCACGATCTCTCTCATTCATAATTTTATTAATTTAGGTCTTTTTTCTTTTGGATAAATCTGGCCAGTGGTTTATCGATCTTATTCTTTCAAAGAACCAGTTTCTAATTTCATTGATCTGCTCTATTGTATTTCTGGTTTCTCATTCATTGATCTCTTATTTATTATTCTCTTTTAATTTAATTTAATTATAATTATTCTTTTAATTATTAATTATTATCTCTTAATTATTTCTCTTCTGGTATGTGGCTTAGGCTTCATTTTTTAATTTTTTTTTTTATTTCTCCAGTTCTTTAAGGTATAAAGTTAGTTGGTGAATTAGAGATTTTTCTGTTTTTTTGAGTGAGGGTTGGATGGCTGTTTTTTCCCCCTTAGGACTGCCTTTGCAGTATCCTATAGATTTTGGATGAACGTGTTTTCATTCTCATTGGTTTCTATGAATTTAAGTTCTTCATTGATTTCCTGGTTGACCCAAACATTCTTAAGCAGGATGATCTGGATGATCTTTAGCTTCCAAGTGTTTGCATTTCTTCCAAATTTTTTCTTGTGATTGAGTTCCAGTTTAAAGCACTGTGAAAATGGGAATATGCAGGGAACAATCTCAGTCTTTTCGTATCAGTTGAGACCTGATTTGTGACCCAGTATGTGGTCTATTCTGGGCAAAGTTACATGTGTGCTCGAGAAGAATGAGTATTCTATTGTTTTAGGGTGGAATATTCTGTATATATCTTTGAGGTTCATCTGGTCCAGTGTGTCATTCAAAGCTCTTGTTTCTTTGTTCATTTTCTGTTTAGATGATCTGTCTGTTGCTGAGGGTGGAGTGTTGAGGTCTCCTACTGTTAAGGTATTATCTATCAATATGTCTATTTTGCTTAGTAATTGCCTTCGGTAGTTGGCTGCTCCTGTGTTGGGGGCATAGATATTTATAATTGTTGGATCCTCTTGTTGGATAGACCCTTTTAGCATGTTGGATAGACCCTTTTAGCATGATATAGTACCCTTCTGTATCTCTAACTACAGTCTTTAGCTTAAAATCTAATTTGTCTGATAAGGGAATTGCTACCCCAGCTTTCTTTTAAGGTCCGTTGTCATGAATAATAGTTCTCCCATTGCTTCACTTTGATTTTGGATGTATCTTTAGGTTCAAAATGAGTCTTTTGTAGACAGCATATGGGTGGGTCCTGTCTTTTTATCCAGTCTACAACTGTGTGCCATTTCATGGGAGCGTGTAGGCCATTCACACTGAGAGTGATTATTGAGAGATAATTTTATTGTCATTATGTTGTCTGTGAAGTCCTTGTTTCTATACATCTCTGTAAATTTCTGTTCTGTATCACTCTTGGGTCTTTCTCCTTTTATAGAACCCCCTTAGTATTTCTTACAGGGCCGGCTTAGTGGTCACATAGTCTTTCAGTTTCTGCTGGTCCTGGAAGCTCCTTGTATCTCCATCTGTTCTGAATGACAGACTTGCCAGATAAAGAATTGTTGGCTGCATGTTTTTCTCATTTAGTACCCTAAATATGTCTTGCCAGCCCTTTCTGGCTTTCCAGGTCTCTGTAGACAGGTCTGACATTATTCTGATGTTCCTCCTTTTGTATGTTAGGAATATCTTCCCACTAACTGCCCTTAAGATGATTTCCTTGGTTCTAAGATTTTTGAGTTTTACTGTTGCATGTTGGGCCATTGGTCTGTTCTCTTTGATCTTGGGAGTGGTCCTGTCTGCCTCTAGGACACGAATGCTTGTTTCATTCCCCAGATTAGGGAAATTCTTAGCTATCGTTTCCTAAAATATATCTTCTAGTCCTCTCTTTCTCTCTACCCCCTCAGGGATCCCAATAATTTTGACACTGGAACGTTTCATGGCATCATTTATTTTTCTAATTCTGTTTTCATGGATTTTAAGGTGTTTGTTCCAGGCCTCCTCCTGTTCCTCCCTTTCTGTTAGTTTGTCCTCCAGATCACTAATTTGTTTTTCTGACTTGGTTATCTTAGCTGTTAGAGTGTCTAGTTTAGATTGCTTTTCATTCATAGCATTTTTTTTTTTTTAAGATTTTTTATTTATTAGGAAAGAGAGAGAGAGAGAGCATGAGAAGGGAGAAGATCAGAGTGAGAAGCGGACTCCCCATAGAGCTGGGAGCCCGATGTGGGACTCGATCCCGGAACTCCGGGATCATGACCTGAGCTCAAGGCAGTCGCTCAACCAACTGCGCCACCCAGGGGCCCTCATTCATAGCATTTTTAAGTTCATCCCGCTTACCTCTCATTTCTGCTCTTAGGAATATCTATGTCGCCGTTAATGGTTTTCTCCAGCCTAGCTATTGTTTTCATAACTTTTACCCTGAAGTCTATTTCTGACATCTTGCTTATATCCATATCCATTAGGTCTACGGGAGAGACCATCGTCTCTGGTTCTTTTCTCTGTTGGGAGTTCCTCCTCCTAGTCATGAGCGGTGGTCGAGGGAATGTACAGAATTGAAAATATCAACCACAATCCAGGCAAGGTGTTCCCTGGGAAATTTTGGAGTGATCAGAAGCCACCATCAAGACAACCCAGCCAAAATGAAACCTTAGAATCAAGATTTATAATGGAAAAAAAAAAAAAAACGGGGAGTGAGCGGAGGGGGGATATAATCTCTTAATGTGGGTGAGGTAGGGTGTTTCAGTTCTTCCTGGGTATATTTTGTTTTCTTTGTTAGAGAACACTTCTTCCCAGAGTTACAGGGAAATTAAAACTGGTACATATAGCTAAAGGTTGTATTGAGTAGAGAAAAAAGGACTACATTGAAGCTTATACCTGTATCTATCTATATCTATCTATCTATATATATAATAGAAAAATATATGTGTGAAATAGTAGAAGTTAAAAAGTTACTATGGAATATTTTTTTTTCTAAGATTTTATTTATTTGACAGAGAAATCACAAGTATGCAGAGAGCTAGGCAGAGAGAGAAGGGGAAGCAGGCTACCTGCTGAACAGAGAGCCTGATGTGGGGCTTGATCCCAGGACCCTGAGGTCATGACCTGAGCCAAAGGCAGAGGCTTAACCCACTGAGCCACCCAGGAGCCCCTATGGAAAATGTTTTATTAAGCATCTAGTTGAAATTCTAAGTAAGTAAAAAGGAAGAACAGAAAAATCATGAGAAAAAATAAAAAAGTTGTATCTAAGAAATACACAGGCCATGAGGAACACCAAGAGTTGAGTATACTCTATTTCCCTGGTGTTGGGTTTTGACATTTTTTATGGGGACCCTCAGGTTGTCATCCTCTTGTTCTTCTAGCTTGTTCTGGGGGAGGGGCCTGCTACATTGTTTTTCAGGCACCCCTGCTTCAGTGGAGTTGCCCTGTCCCCACCAAGAGGCTGGGCTCCTTGGAAACCGTTTTTTTGGGCTTTTGTTTTCTGGTGGCATTTGTTCTCTGTCCTCTTTTCACACCTTTTCAGAGGGTAAGGGCAAAGGAAAATGTCCACACCCAGACCTCTGCCCCAGAGGAGGGAAGCCACAGTCTGCTCCTTTCTGAATCCTCCAGAACACACAGTCTCCCCCTCTATAAGCACCACTGAAACTCACAGCCTCCCACAGGTGGTGCGCACCCCCAGTGATCCTCTCAGCAGTTGACCGAGGACCCCGCTTGTCTCTGCCCCCTTGTGTCTTCAAAACTGGAAGCTGTCTAGGTCTGGGTGGGTGCTGGCTGTGGCTTAGGCGGGGGCTGTGGTGGCGGCATCTAAGGCCTGCTCCCAGGTCCACAGACCCAGGTCCGCATAAGCAGCCGCCCTAGTCCTGGCGGTTTGTCCCTTTCTTTCCTGGATTCTGTTCCAGTGCTATTCTCTGGCACTTCCCATTCTACCACTACTGCCCTTCAAGCTATTGCTGGTCCCCAGGTGCAGGACATTTTTGCACTGTGGTATTATTTTACTTCCCAGTGGGTAGCTTCTGGTGGCCCCCTCCCTGTTCTGTTTATCCTCCAGTATCTGTCCACACAATCATAACTCCATCCTTTGTACCTCTAGACTGAAGATCCTCTGCTCCCATAGAGACATAGACCTATAATCTTACATCTCAGGCTGATTTTGTGTGTGTTCAGTCTGGCTTGGTAGATACCTACTAAATTCAGGGGACTGGTTAAAACTGAGCCCCCCACTGCTCTGCCATCTTGTCTCAAAACGAAGAATTGAAGAATTTAAGATAATAAGACAAACACTAGTAAATTATGCTTGACATGGAAAATACTCTCACTTTATTTTTCAGAATTCAGACTAAGAAAAGTTAGTAGAAGTCATACTGCTTAGTTTTTAGCTGTTTTGTGTGTATTGATGAGGCAGAGAAGTATCAAGTTTTAACTTTCAATTTAATAAGAGTATTATTTTATTTTGTATGGAAATATATTCATATTATATTTGCTGTCAGAATTAAAGGCCCAGAGTCAAATATAATCAAATCCAAATAATTTGTTTTGAGATTGGATGAATTTCAACCAATACCTTTTTGTTAAGGTAAATTTTTTTTAAGTAACAATTATCCCAGTAATTAGCTATAATATTTCTTTTTCATACTGTCAGTCTGCCTGCCATTGTGCACTTATCTGAATGTTCTTTCCAACTACTAAGTATGCTGCTCTTTGATCAAGTTACTGCCCCTCTCCCCCTCCTCTCTTCCATTTCTTTTGATTTATCTTTTTTCTTCCTCAGGTAGGTGCAGAGAAATTCAAGTCTTTTACCCTATCCCAGGATAAGAGGCCTGCCAGTTCCTTCTCTCTCCTTCTTCTCTTCTTCTTTTTTTTTTTTTTTTAAAGCTTTACTGGGTTATATAATAGATACACAAAACATTGAACACAATTGTTACATGTATCAATGAGTTTGACCTATGTACACATCTGTGATTCTGTCAACACCATCAAAGTACCAAACACATGCATCCCCTTCAAAAATTTCCCTGTTTTCTTTGCATGTGTGTACAGGTTATGGTACAAACACGTAACATGAGATCTGTCCTTTTTAACATTTTAAAGGTCACAATACTCTACTGTTAACTGTAGATACTATGTTGTACAGCATCTCTAGACCTTACTCATCATGTATAACTGGAACTTTATATCCATTGGGCAACAATTATCCATTTTCCCCTCCCCTAATCCCTGATAATAACCATTCTTTACTACTATGAGTTTGACTGTTTTTGATAACTCATACAAGTGGAATCATGCTATATTTGTCCTTATGTGACTGGCTTATTTCACTCAGCATAATATTCTCTATGTTTATCTGTGTTGTCACAAGTAGGATTCCTTCTTTTTTTTTTTTTTTAAACAGTGGGCATCCTTTCTCAGAGACTCACTCTGTTTTCTATGTAATGGCTAGAGTTTTTTTTGCTGTATTTAGTGGGAGGATTAGGGAAAAGCATGTCTATTTCATCTTTCTGGAAGTGGTAGTCTGTTTTTATCTGTTTTATAAACCTTCTGAGCATTAGGAAAAATAAAATGAAATATTTTATGCACGTATATCAATTAATAATGAGTACATTCACCAAAAGAAGAAATTGTAGCAGAAATGAATTTTGGCTAAGATGTAATCTCATGCAATTCAGTTTATGTGAAATACAAAGTGAAAAACTTTTAACTCTGTAAATTTAAATTCCTGTGTTTAATTGCAGAATCTTTTAGCTGAAAAAGTAGAACAACTGATGGAATGGAGTTCCAGGCGTTCAATCTTCCGAATGAATGGCGATAAATTCCGAAAATTTATAAAGGCACCACCTCGAAACTATTCTATGATTGTTATGTTCACTGCTCTTCAGCCTCAGCGGCAATGTTCTGTGTGCAGGTAATTTATGTATTCTAAAACAATTTTAAATTATTATCATATGCTTGTATATTTATTACATATTTATAAATCTATAATGGAATTCAACAGCTGTTCAAGGTTAAATGTGCATTTGAAAGTAAGCTCAAAATCAAAACCACCTGGATGACTCAGTTGGCTAAGCCTCTGACTGGTTTCCGCTCAGGTTGTAATCTCATGGGTCCTGAGGTCGAGTCCTGGGTCAGGCACCAAGCTCAGTGCAGAGTCTGCTTGAGATTCTCTCTCTCCATCTGCCTCACACCCCACTCGTGAGCATGTTCTCTCTCTCTCAAATATATAAATCTTTAAAAAATATAAGCAACCTCAAAATCAGTGTATTTTAGAAAATAATTCGATAGACTAATATGCTTTTATTGCATGAAACACTTATTGATGTAATCATAAAACAAATTTGCTTTTTTATGTCCTGTATGAAGGTAAATATATGATAGAATTTGGTTCGAATATTGCCATATAGATCACCTAATTATATTTGATGGGCAATGAAGTCCTCACCTTAAACATACTCTATTTTAATTGTTTAATAGAGAGGACACACTTTTACCTACAAAAGTCCACTTTTTATTACCTCCAATGATTAGAAATTTCTCCCTATGATACAGAAGTAAATCATTTGAAATGAATGAAGTATTCTTTAGTGGGAATGTACCAAATAAAATTTTGGGTAAATATAAATACATATGCCACAATGCTTTAAAAAATTTGTTTTTGAAATAATTGTAGGTTCACATGCAATTGTAAGAAACAATACAGAGAGATCCAACATACCTTTTATTCAGTGTCCCCCAGGGGTAACATCTTGTAAAACGATAGTAAAATATCACAAGCAGGGAATTGGTATTGATATAGTGAAGATACAAAACAATTCCATCACCATACGAATCCCTCCTCTTGCCCTTTATTAGCCAAACCCTCCACCAATTCGCATTCCACTCCCACATCCTGAATTTGTACTCCATTGTGTTGTTTCAGTAATGTGATGTGAGTGGATCCTACACTTGATCTTTTGGGTTTTGCTTTTAATAACATAATTCCCTCAAAACTCCTTCCATGTTGTTGCATTTGTCAACCTTTTTTTTTCTTACTGTGTAAAATTTCATGGTATGGATGTACTGTAGTTTGTCTAACCATCCATTTGTTACAGAACATCTCAGCTGTTTCTGATTTTTGACTATTACAAATACAACTGTTGTGAACATTCTGGTACAGGTTTTTCTATGAACTTAAGGTTTCATTTCTCCAGGATGGCTAGGTTGTTCGGTAGTTTTATGTTTAGCTTAAATGCCAAAATGTTTTCTAGAGTAACTGTATTATCTTACATTTCCTCTAGCAGTGTGAGTGTTCTAGGTTTTCCATGTCCTCACCAGCATTGGTCGCTATTTTATTTTACTCATTTTGGTAGGTATGTAGTGATAACTCATTATGGTTTTATTTTGCATTTTCCTAATGGCAATGGTGTTAATCTTTTCATATGCTTATTTGTTATTTGTATATCACATCTTTGATGAAATATCTGTTCATGTCTTTCGCACATTTCTAATTGGATTTTTTACTGAGTTTTGAGAGTTATTTATGTATTGTAGATACGAGTCCTTTGTCAGACATGTAGTTTTCAAATATCTTCTCTTAGTCTGTGGCTTATCTTTCCATGTTCATGACTGATCTTTTGCAGATTTTAATTTGAGTCCAGTTTACCAGTCTGTTTTATAGCTTTACTTTTGTTATCTTGTTGAACTCTTTGTCTAGCCCTGTATCCCAAAGTTTTTCTCTATTTTTTTTTCTGAAAGTTTTATAGTTTTTTTACATTTTAATCTCATCATTGGAGGTATTTAATCTTTAATCATTGATGATGGTACTAAGATTTTTTAATATTTTTTTATCAAGTTAAGGAAGTACTCTATTAGTTTGCTGACAGTTTTGATCCTGAGTGGGTATTGGATTTTATAAAATTTTTTTGGTGTGATTTGATACGATTTTCCATCTTTAGGTGCTTGATACAGTGCTTTATAGTAATTGTTTTTGGTATATTGAACCAGCCTTGCATTTTGGAATATATCCTACGTGATTATGGTATATTACTTTTTTTATGTGTTGCTGGATTCTGTTTACTAATGAAGTCTATTAGAAATTTGCATCTAAGTTCATGAGAGATCTGTGTCTGTACTTTTCATTTTTTATACTGCTTTTTGTCTAGTTTGTTATTAAGCTAATAATGGCCTCATAAAAATGAGTTGGGAAATGTTCCCTCTTAAATACTTTCTAGAAGAGATTGTGTAAAATTAAACAATTTTAGAAGATTATGTTAATTCTTTAGATATTTGATGGAATTCTTTGGTGAAACCATCTGGGCCTCATGATTTTAAATTACATATTTCATTTCCTCAACAGCTAAGGACAATTCAGGTTGTCTCCTCTTCTCTGAACCCTTTTTCTCTTCAAGAATACTTTTTATGTGGTGGTTCCACATAGTGACTCTCCACATTGTCTATTCATATGTAGACTTTTAGAATTTAAACCATTGTGAATCCTAGTGGAAACTGAAGTTATTAGTAACATAGGTGAATGAAAAAAATTGTTTCACTCAGACTCGTTTGCAGAAAGGGAATTTCAGTGTCTCAATACTTTCTAGAAGGATCTTATGTAATAATGACTGTATGTTGGGGCATGTCTAAAGGTGGGTAGAGGAGATGGTGAGCAAAGGTATTTTGAGGAGCACCTGGGTAGCTCTGTCAGTTAAGTGTCTGCCTTTGGCTCAGTTCCGGGATCAAGCCCCACAGTGGGCTCACTGCCCAGAAGGGAGTCTGTTCTTCTTCTGCTTCTCCTCCTGCTCGTGCTTTCTCTTTCTTGCTTTCTTTCAAATAAATAAAAATAATATCTTTAAAAAAAGTATTTTGAAAAACAGCATTGCAGATGATTCTGGGTTCTCCTTCTGTCTTACCCAAGAGCCAGTACTCAAGTTGGCATTAAGAGTGTTATCATAATTGGGCTAGCACATTTGGGTAAGAGTCTATATACCTTCAAGGAGGCCATAAAACCTACTCAGACAAAAACACTACCTTAATAGGCATTTTGATGTAACAGTTAATTTTCCCCTAAAAATACGTGTCTTCTGGCATCCTAAAATATCATATATATTTTAGGAAAATAATCATTTGCTCTTAAATATATTGATTTCTTATATTTGCCACTATTAGGAAGCATATTTAATTGACCATTGTATTTTTTTGTAACTGTAATCTAGAAAGACTTTATTATCCAAGTATTTATGTAACTGTAAAGTTACAGTTATGTATTGCGATGACATAAACTACAGCATACTGTTAAATGGTGTATCCTTTAGGTATTATTTTACTTAATGCATTATGTCATTAAATGAATTACTGAACGTGGAGCCTTAATTTTTAATGACACATAGGTCAAAATAACCTGGTTTTTTACAGCCTATTTTGTAATAAACTTGAAAACTTTAGGAAAGTTTTAGATTTATAAGAGAAAAAGGAAACTACTAGAAAAAGTTAAGCTAACTTTCGAGAAGAAAAAATAGATAAAAGTTTAGAAACAAGTAAAAAGCAAAGAGCAGGGTGCCTGGGTGGCTCGGTTGAGCAACTGCCTTCGGCTCAGGTCATGATCCTTGAGTTCTAGGATCGAGTCCCACATTGGGCTCCCAGCTCCACGGGGAGTCTGTTTCTTCCTCTAACCTTCTCTCCTCTCATGCTCTCTCTCTTTCTCTGTCTCTCAAATGAATAAATAAAATCTTTAAAAAAAAGCAAAGAGCAGAAATGGTTCCCATACCCAGAATTCTTCTTCCTCCCCTCCCCCTATTCGAATTCTGACTTAATTATTTTGGGGTAGGGCCAAGGCATTGACATTGTAAAAAAATATGATCTTTAGGTAATTCTAGTGTGCAACCAATATAGAAAAGGGGACAGTAAGAAGCAGGTATATGATTCATAGGTTTTATTTATTTACTTTAAATAAGGAGGAGTGAGAATGGGAAGGTTTAACTAATTGAATGACCATATAGCATTGAGAATCCTTTTGAAATTGTAATACCCAAATTCTTAGTGAAGAATCTGTAGAATTTAATGATTTTCGTCCCCAGTACTCAGCAGTGAAAGAGAAAGAACACTCTCCTTAGGGGTAACATGTCCGGTTTATGGTGTGAAGTGGATTAGGCAAATGATTTGAGAGTGCTAGTGAGAGTGTATTTGAAAGCTATAATTCTTCTGGGTTCAGATTTGGTTGAGGGGGTCAGAGAAAGCTGGAGATAGCTGATAAATTAGATGTGATATAATAAAGCTAAATTCTCACAAGAGTGAAAAACAGGTTTTATGTAAAAGTAGGTTGGGATTGAAAATTAGGAAGTAGTTACAAAAGGTTTTTTTTTTTTTAAATAAATTACTGAAGTATAATGTAGGTGATTGTTGATTTTGTAGAGACATTTGAGGAACCATAACACTGTGGTAATGTCTGGGGTATAAATTATGTATTTGAAATTACTCAGGATGATAATGGAACTGGAGAGGAAAAAAATTAAGTGAGCTGATAGAGGGATGTCTTGGACTTTATTAGATGAGGATGACAAATTTATACTACAGGATAATACAAATCTCAAAGGAAGATCTGTTAAATAATTGTGATTGAGCCATGGTCTGTGATCTATTATTGAGCCAAGAGAGTACTAACTGTATCTTATATGATAGTGGGCAGTGTGGATCAAACAGATCCCAAGGTGATGACTATGATGAAATATAGAGAGAAGATTGAAGAAAAATTTTCAAGAAAAATTACTCAAATTTTATTTCTCTATTATAAGTTAAGCCTCAGGGGAGATTCATTGAGCAAGGCAACCCTTCATCGGTAGCCATCTTTTTTTTTTTTTTAAACATGGCTTAAATTTTCCTAAATCGTCTGTGTCATTGGAATTTTGGACCATTTTTTATAGTACTGCTATAAATTTTATAATTCTACAGAGTCACTGAAAAGTTTATAGGTATAGTTTTTTTTAATAGCTATAATTTAAAAATCTTAGTGCTTTCCTCTGTGAGGTGTTTCTGCTTTTTTTTTAAATGAAAGTTGAAATTTTCTTTTAGATAACGTCCTTCATTCTCTAAACATAATTATTATGTATAAACTATTGGGGTTCCATTATATTTACATGCTCACTAGTCAGGAAGGTAGACCTGAAAAAAATAAACATTTTATAGATGAGAACATTAAAGCTGACGGGTTATATAATTTATCCATAATTACACAACTCAGGGTTGAGTTTTGGAACTCCAGAGCTAGTAGAGTTTAATGTTTCCCTTAAGTGTACATGTTCATTATTGCTTTTACCCTGTGAACTGTAATTTCCATTTTGATTTGGCATTCCCATCTACGATTACTAATCATAGGGCAGGGATCCATCAGCAAGCATTTCTTAAGCTCATTAGATCATGAAAAGCTTTCATTCAGAGTAGCCATTTCATAACAGGGACTGGCAATTTAGATGACTGGCCAAAACTATGTGGAAAAGAGCTCATCAGCCTTTTGTTTTACTACTGTGGGGTTACGTCTCTTAGGAGATTAGATTCTAAAGTGAACACAGAAGGTGAAAATTATGTATAAATGAAATTACTCTTGTACATAACTTGATGCACTTGTAAGTTTTATGAGTGGTTTTGGGACCATAACCTTTATCGTTTCCTCTTTTCCTTAGATAATACTTCTCCGTGGACTTAATTCTTAAATTTTCCTCATATGCTTGGCTACCTGCACAGCATATTTCACTTTTTTGACAAAGACTGGCAAACTCTCTTGATATTCACACATTCTTTGCCTGGCTTAAGTACTGAGAACTGTTTCAGACTTGATTGAATCCAAGATTATTGTAATAGAAATAAAGATCTCAGGTTATTGCTGAGCTTCATCTAGTTTAATTTTTTTTTAAATGAAAGCATATATATGTAACTTACTGTATAAATTTCGTGCTAGGTGTCTCTTCCTAAGATTGGATAATCTCAGCTCTTTTAGTATTTTCCATGAACTCTTACTACCTATGTGACATTATAGCATTGTCAGAGCTCTTTGTATTTTCCATATTCCAAATTCCAATTCCATGTTTATAAGCCCAACTTTAGTCCCCCACCTTTTAAATTTGAAACCTACAAAAGTTGAAACAGTAGTACAAGGATACCAGTCTACTGTTTACCAACATTCACTAATTATTAACCATTTTGCTACATTTTGCTTTAATTCTTTTTTTAAAGTACAAGTCAAAAAGGTGTCCCATATCATACCTATATATAATTTTTAGACATTATGATATATCACCACTGAATACTGAAGTATACAACTTTTCAGAAAGGGACTATGTTACATAATCAGAATACCATTATTACTTTGAATAGAATGGACATTAATTCAATGAAATATTCTTCATTTATTGCCCATATTTAAATTTTCCTTTTGTCTTCAAAATGTCTTTTATTTTTTGTTTCAGTTTTTTAAAAAATGAAATGAAAATATGGTGACATAAATTAGTTTCAGGTGTGTAACAGTGATTTGACATTTATATATATTACCATGATAAACGTTGTTACCATCTGCCACGATACAAAGTTATTGCAATATTATTGACTGTATTCCCTATGCTGTACTTTATTTTCTTAATGTTTTTTTGAAACTTAATCTTTTATTTTTTAAAGATGTTTTTACTTGAGAGTGACAAAGACAGACGGAGAGGGAGAAAGTGAAATCCTATGGTAATTGTCTTTGTCCAAAAAGTGAAATCACTTGGCATAATACCCTCTAACCTATCCATGTTGTTGTGGATGGCAAAATTTTATTGTTTTTTTAAGACTGAGTAATAATGTCATTGTATATATACCATATCTTCTTTATCTAGTCATCTATTAGTGTACCCTATGTTACTTTCATACCTTAGATATTGGAAATAATGCTTCAGTGAACATAGACCTGCCTATATCCTCCTAAATTAGTGTTTTCTATCTCTTTGGATAAGTACTCAGAAGTGGAATTACAAGGTCATATAGGTATTTTAATTTTTAAATTTTTTGAGGAACCTCCATTTCTACAGTTTTTTGCCTGAATTTATGCTCTCACCAACAGTCCACGAGTTTCCTTTTCTTTATAATCTCACAAACACTTGTTATTTCTCAGTACTAGCTATTCTGACTGGTTTGAGGTGATATCTCTTGTGATTTAGATATGTGTGTCCCTGTGTCTCTTGGCCATATGTATGTCTTCTTTGGAGAAATGTCTATTCATGTCCTCAGCTCATTGTTTATAATTAGATTGTTTTTGTTTTCTTGATGTTGGGTATTATTATTTTTTTAATAGCTGGGTGATCTTTTTTTTTAAATTTTAATAACATATAATGAATTATTTGTTTCAGGGGTACAGGACAGTGATTCATCAGTCTTACACAAGTTACAGCACTCACCATAGGACATAGCCTCCCCAATGTCCATCACCTAGCCACCCCATTCCTCCCCTCTCCAGCAACGCTCAGTTTGTTTTCTGAGATTAAGAGTCTGTTATGGCCTGTCTCCCTCTCTGGCTTTGTCCCATTTCTTTTTTCCTCTCTTCTCCTGTGATCCTCTGGCTTGTTTCTCAAAGTCCACATATCAGTGTGATCATATGATAACTGTCTTTCTCTGACTGACTTATTTCGCTTAGCCTAATACCCTCTAGTTCCATCCATGTTGTTGCAAATGGCAAGATTTCATTTTTTGATGCCTTGTAAAATTCCACTGTATATATATACACCATATCTTCTTCATCCATTCACCTGTTGATGCTCTTTCCATAGTTTGGAAGTTGTGGACATTGCTGCTATAAACATTGGGCTGCACGTGCCTCTTAAGATCACTGCATTTGTATTTTTGTAGTAAATACCTAGTATGTAATTGCTGAGTCATAGGGTAGCTCTATTTTCAACTTTTTGAGGAACCTCCATACTGTTTTCCAGAGTGGCTGCACCAGCTTGCATTCCCACGAACAGGGTAGGAGGGTTCTCCTTTCTCTGCATCCTCGGCAACATCTGTCATTTCCTGACTTGTTGATTTTAGCCATTATGACTGGTGTGAGGTGGTATCTCACTGTGGTTTTGATTTGTATTTCCTTGAGGGCGAGTGATGTTGAGCACTTTTTCATGTGTCTGTTGGCCATTTGGATGTCTTCTTTGTAGAAATGCCTGTTCATGTCTTCTGTCCATTTCTTGATTGGATTATTTGTTTTTTGGGGTGTTGAGTTTGATAAGTTCTTTATAGATTTTGTATAGTAGCCCTTTATCTGATACGTCTTGCAAATAATTTCTGGTTTTGTTGACTGCTTCCTTTGCTATGCAGAGGGTTTTTTTTATCTTGATGAAGTCCCAGTAGTTAATTTTTGTCCTTGTTTCCCATGCCTTTGGCGATGTGTCTAGGAAGAAGTTGCTGTGACTGAGGTCGGAGAGGTTGCTGCCTTTGTTCTCCTCAAGGTTTTTGATGAATTTGAATGATGACCTCACACTGAGGTCGTTCATCCATTTTGGATCTATTTTTGTGTATGGTATAAGGAAATGGTCCAATTTCATTCTTCTGTATGTGGCTGTCCAATTTTCCCAAAACCATTTATTGAAGAGACTTTTTTTCATTGGACATTATTTCCTGCTTTGCTGAAGATTAGTTGACCGTAAGAGTTGAGGGTCCATCTCTGGGCTCTCTGTTCTGTTCCATTGATCGATGTGTCTGTTTTTGTGCCAGGACCGTACTGTCTTGATGATTATAGCTTCATGATAGAGCTTGAAGTCAGAATTGTGATGCCACCAGCTTTGGTTTTCTTTTTCAGCATTCCTTTGGCTATTTGGAGTCTTTTCTGGTTCCATACAAATTTTAGGATTATTTGTGCCATTTCTATGAAAAAGGTTGGTGGTATTTTTATAGGGATTGCATTAAATGTATAGACTGCTCTAGGTAGCATGGACATTTTCACAATATTCTTCCAATCCATGAACATGAAATGGTTTTCCTATTTCTTTGTGTCGTCGTCAATTTCTTTCATGAGTATTCTGTAGTTTTCTGAGTAGTTTCTTTGCCTCTTTGGTTAGGTTTATTCCTAGGTATCTTACAGTTTTGGGTGCAGTTGTAAATGGGTTCGACTCCTCAATTTCTCTTTCTTCTATCCTGTTGGTGTATAGACATGCAATTGATTTCTGTGCATTGATTTTATATCCTGCCACTTGACTGAAGTGCTGTATGAGTTGTAACAGTTTTTGGGGTGGAGTCTTCTGTGTTTTCTACATAAAATATATCATCTTCAAAGAGTGAGAGTTTGACTTATTCTTTGCCAATTCAGATGTCTTTTATTTTTTTGTTGTCTGATTGCTGAGGCTAGGACTTCTGTACTGTGTTGAATAGCAGTGGTGATAGTGGACATTGCTGCCATGTTCCTGACCTTAGGGGAAAAGCTCTGTTTTTCCCCATTCATTTTATACTCATTGTGAGTTTTTCATGAATGGCTTTGACAATAGTGAGGTATGTATCCTGCATCTCTACACTGTGAAGTGTTTTTGTCAAGAAAGGATGTGTACTTTGTCAAATGCTTTTTCTGCATCTACTGAGAGGTACTGAGAGGATCATATGGTTCATGTTCTTTCTTTTATTAATGTATTGTATCACATTGATTGATATGTGGCTGTTGAACCAAGCTTGCAGCCCAGGAATAAATTCCACTTGGTCGTGGTGAATAATCTTTTTAATGTACTGTTGGATCCTATTGGCTAGTATTTTGGTGAGGGTTTTTGCATCCATATTCATCAGGGATATTGGTCTGTAATTCTCCTTTTTAATGGGATCTTTGGTTTGGGATCAAGGTAATGCTGGCCACATAAAATGAGTTTGGAAGTTTTCCTTCTGTTTCTATTTTTTGGAACAGTTTCAGAAGAATAGGTATTAATTCTTTTTTAAATGTTTGGTAGAATACCCCTGGGAAGCCATCTGGTCCTGGGCTCCTGATTGTAGGGAGATTTTTTGATTACTGCCTCAATTCCTTGCTAGGTATGGGTTTGTTCAGGTTTTCTGTTTATTCCTGGTTCAGTTTTGGTAGTTTATATGTCTCTAGGAACGTGCATAGATTTTTTTTTTTCAGATTGTCTAATTTGTTGGCATATACCTGCTCATAATATGTTCTTATAATTGTTTGTATTTCTTTGGTGTTGGTTGTGATTTCTCCTCTTTCATTCATGAAATTCTTTTATTTATTTGTGTCCTTTCTCTTTTGTTTTTGATAAGTCTAGCTAGGGGTTTATCTTTTTAATTCATTCAGAGAACCAGCTCCTACTTTTGTTGATCTGTTCTACTGTTCTTTTGGTTTCTATTTCATTGATTCCTGCTCTAATCTTTATTTCTCTTCTCCTGGGATTAGGTTTTATTTCCTGTGCTTCTCCATCTCCTTAAGGTATAGAATTAGGTTGTATATATGAGACCTCTTTTCTTGAGAAGGGCTTGTATTGCTATATATCCTCTTAGGACCACCTTTGCTGCATCCCAAAGATTTTGAACAGTCAGGTTTTCATTTTCATTTGTTACAATGAATTTTTTAAATTCTTCTTTAATTTCCTGGTTGACCCATTCATTCTTTAGGATGCTCTTTAGCCTCCATGTATTTGAGTTTTTTCCAACTTTCCTCTTGTGATTGAGTTTTAGTTTCAAAACACTGTGGTCCAAAAATAAGCAGGGAATGATCTCAATCTTCTGGTACCTGTTGAGACCTGATTTGTGACCCAGGCTGTGATCTATTCTGGAGAATGTTCCATGTGCACTTGAGAAGAATGTGTATTTTGTTGCTTTGGGCTGGAATGTTCTGAATATATCTGTGAAGTCCTCTCATCCAGTGTGTCATTTAAAGCCGTCTTTTCCTTGTTGATCTTTTGTTAAGATGATCTGTCTATTTCAGTGAGAGAATGTTAAGGTCTCTTACTATTACTGTATTATTGTTGATGTTTTTCTTTGATTTTGTTATTAGTTGGCTTATATAATTAGCTGCTCCCATGTGAGAGGCATAAATATTTACAATTGTTAGATCTTACTGTTGAATAGACTCCTTAAGTATGATAAAGTGTTCTTCCTCATCTCTTATTATAGTCTTTGGTTTAAAATCTTGTCTGATATAAGGATTGCCACCCTGCTTGTTTTTGTTTGGTTTTGTTTTGTTTTTTTGATGTCCATTAGCATGGTAAATGGTTTTCCACTTCCTCCCTTTAAATCTGGAGGTGTCTTTGGGTCTAAAATGAGTATCTTGCAGACAGCATATTGTTGGGTGTTGTCTTTTTCTCCATTCTGGTATCCTCTGTCTTTTGATTGGGGCATTTAGCCCGTTTACATTCAGGGTAACTATTGAAAGATAGGTATTTAGTGCCATTGTATTGCCTGTAAGGTGACTGTTACTATGTATTGTATCTGTTCCTTTCTGATCTATGTTACTTTTAGGCTTCTTTGCTTATAGGACCCCTTTCAGTGTTTCTTGTAGGGCTGGTTTGGTGACCACAAATTCTTTTAATTTCTGTTTCTCTGGAGGCTTTTTATCTCTCCTATTTTCAGTGACAGCATAGCTGGGTAGAGTATTCTGGGCTGTATATTTTTCTCCTTTAGTATCCTGAATATATCATGCCAATCCTTTCTGGCTTGCCAGGTCTCTGTGGATAAGTGGGTGCCAGTCTAATGTTTCTACCATTGTAGGGTACAGATTTCTTGTCCTCAGCTGCTTTTCTCTTTGTCTTTGAGATCTGTTTATTTTACTATTAGTTTTTGGGCTGTTGACCCATTTTTATTGATTTCGAGGGGGTTCTCTGTGCCTCCGGATTTTGATGCTCGTCTCAAAATAGGGAAGTTTTCTGCTATAATTTGCTCCAGTACATCTTCTGCCCACTGTCTTTCTTCTTCTTCTGGGATCCCACTTATTTTAATATTTTCTTTATGGTATCACTTATTTCTCAAATTCTCCCTTGTGATCCAGTAGTTGATCTCTTAATTCCACAGCTTCTTTATTTTCCATCATTTGTTCTTTTATATCACTACCTCTGCCTCATTTATCTTAGCAGTTAGAACCTCCATTTTTTTTTAATAGTGCTCCTCATTAATAGGCTTTTTGATTTCAACTTGGTTAATTTTTGTTTATCAAGAAAGGGATTCTCTAGTATTTTCTATGCTTTTTTCAAGCCCAGCTAGTATCTTTATAATTATTATTCTGAATTCTAGTTCTGACATCTTACTAGTGTCCATGTTGATTAGCTCCCTGTCAGTCAATATTGCTGCCGCTGCTGCCTCCTCCTCCTCTTCTTCCTCTTCCTCCTCTTCTCCCTCTTCCTCCCCTTTACTTCCTCTTTTCCTCCTCTTCTTTTTCCTCCTCTTCTTCTTCCTCTTCCTCCTCCCCTCCTCCTCCTCCTCCTTCCACTTCCTCCTCCTCCTCCTCCTCTTCCTCCTCTTCTTCTTCTTTCTCTTCTTCTTCCTCTTCTCCTCCTCCTCCTCTCCTCCTTTTTTTTTTGAGGTAAGTTTCTCTTCTTTTGTCCAGAGAAGAATAGATGAATGAGGGAACAAGATGCTAAAAGGATAACAATGACCCCAGAAAAAAATACACTAAACAAATCAGAAGGGTCCCGTAACCGCAGGGGGAGGAGGGGAGACAAAAACCAACAAAAAAAGAAGAATGTGATCAAGTTGGCTCATAGAACAGAACCACACACTAGATTTTGTTTGTATTTTGGTCCATTAGAAGAAACTGCTTCCCAAAATTTTATAGAAAGATAAACTTATATATACATATACAAAAATAAAGGTGAATACAGTGAAGGAATGGAATATGACTATAAAAATGAAAATAAAGACTTTAGAACAGGAATTGATAAGCTGGTTGAAAAAAGAAAGAAGCAAAATTTAAAAAAAAAGAATATGATAAGGCAGGTGAATAGAACAAAGCCATGCACTGGATTTAGGGTATATTTTGGTCTGTTAGAAGAATCTGTATCCCAAAATATTAAAGTAAAACATGTATATACAAAAAGAACGGTTAAATAAAATGGATAGAATATTACTGTAAAAATGAAAATTGAAAAAAGGTTTAAAAAAGGAATTGATAAGTTGGTTGAAAAAGGAAATAAGAACAGTTAAAAAAAGGAAATAGAAAAAGTAAAAATTAAAAAAATTAACTTTGAAATACTAAAGAATCATGGGGAAAAAGCAATGAATTCTATGTGCTATATTACCCTAGTGCTGGAGTTTTGCAGTTCTCATTGATCGGTAAACTTGGTCTTGGCTGGATGTTCTTGCTGATCTTCTGGGGAGGAGCCTGTTGCAGTGATTCTGAAATGTCTTTGCCGGAGGTGAAATTGCACCACACTTGCCAGGGCCCTGGCTATGTAATCTTGGGTTTGCTCTTGGTAGCTTTTGTTCCCTGAAAGTTTTCTGTACAGGTTTAGAGGATGAGAATGAAAATGGCAGCCTCCCAGTGTCTGGCCCAGAGGAGCCAAGGGTCCCACTCCTCATTGGGTCCTCAAAGAGAAGCAGTCAGTCACTCCTGTCTTCCTGCTCTCTGGCTGCAGTCTGTGCTCACACAGCCTGTGTCCGAGCATTTCTATCTCTGGCATGTGACCCTGTTGGAGTCTCCAAACCCAGGAGATTCCTATGGCATCCTCCTACAACGCTCCTCCTAAGGGAGCAAGGGGTATTTCCCTGTATCTGCTGGTTGTTTGGACCCTGCTCGAAGTGCCTTGGCTCTACTGTGCCGCAGATCTTGGTTATGGCAACCCTGAGCTGAGAGCCCACTCCCTGGCTCAGTCTTTGCAGCTGGCTTCCTGATTCTGGCACTTGGGAGCGCTGCCACACTCAGACACCCTCAGTCTTTCTGTGACCCTGAGAGTCCTGAGGTCACACTGTTCCAGCAAGCGTTCCACCCCCTGCTCAGGCCCTGAAGTAACGTCCCAAGGAGCAGGCTTGTAAAAGCTCCGATTTTGTGCTCAGCTGCTCTATCACTTGGGGGTAACCAGCTGACAGAGCTTCCATGTCCCTGCAGGCTTATCTTCCCGTATATTGCCTCAGATTCACTTCTTCCTATGTCCTGCCTTCCAGAAAGTGGTCATTTTTCTGTTCATAGAGTTTCTGCTATTCTTTTCTTTGATCTCCTGTTGAGTTCACAGGTGTTCAGATGGTTTGATAACTATCTAGTTGAATTCCAGGGACCAGAAGAAATTTAGGTCTCATCCTCCTCTGCCATCTTCGGAGCTCTCCTCGATATTGAGTTGTATGAGTTTTTTATATATTTTGCATATTAACCCCTTATCAGATATATCATTTGTAAATATCTTCTATTCAGTTTGTTCCATTGTTTCATTGATGATTTCCTTCACTATATAAAAGCTTTTTATTTTGATGTAATCCCAATTGTTTCTTTTTGCTTTTGTTTCCTCTGCCTGAGGAGTCAGATGTAAAAAATAAAAAAGCTAAGACCCATATCCAAGAATTTATTGCCTATGTGCTCTTCAAGATATTTTATGGTTTCAGGTCTTAAATCTTTAAACCATTTTGAGCTTATTTTTATATGTGGTATAAGAAAGTGGGTCCAGTTTTGTTCTTTTGTATGGAGAGATGGCTTTTCCCCCACTGTATATTCTTGCCTCCTTTGTTGTAGATAAATTGACCATATACATCTGAGCTTATTTCTGGGTTCTCTTCTTTTTCATTTATCTATGTGTCTATTTTTGTGGTATGTGTCACTTTTTTGATTACTATCGCTTTGTAGTAGATCTTGAAATCTAGGTTATGATACCTTTAGCTTTGTTCTTCCTTCTCAAGATGGCTTTGGTACTTGGGAGTCTTTTGTGGTTCCATACAAATTTTTAGGATTATTTCTTTCTGTGCTCTGAAAAATGGTGTTGCTTTTTGATTGGGATTTCATTGAATCTGTAGAATGCTTTGAATAGTATGGATGTTTTAACAATATTCTTCTAGTCCCTGAGCATGGAATATCTTGCCATTTGTTTGTGTTGCCTTTAGTTTCTTCCATCAGTGTTTTATAGTTTTCAGATTATAGGTCTTTCACCATTTTAGTTTATTCCTAGATGATTTATTCTTTTTGGTGCAATTGTAAATGTAATTGTTTTATTAATTTCTCTTTCTACTACTTCATTATTAGTGTATAGAATGGAACTGATATCTGTGTCTTAATTTTATATTCTGGGACATTACTGAATTCATTTATTCTAACAGTTTTTTGGTGGAGTCTTTCTCTGAATAGCATCTTATCATCTTCAAATAGTGACAGCTGTACTTTTTCTTACTAAATTGGATGCCTTTTCTTTTTCTTGTCTGATTGTTGTAGCTGAAGCTATATGCTTTCTTAAACATTAAATACTAGGTGGTCTCTTATGACCGACCCGTCCTTAGGTACAGCTTACTGTGGTATTGAGGGATGTCAAGATAGTATTAGACTTTCATATGAGAAGCACAGTCCTAAGGAGTGTATATTGTGCCCCAGTGAAGTGTTGCTTACAATTATTGAGGTTCCCCAAGTGGGACCTACCTCATTTAAGGGGTACTGCTTGACATGCTTCTAGTGTAGTTTTCTGACTGGTTGGTAGATTTTGGGTTCCCTACTCAGTTTTCATAATTAAATTGTGTGCCTAATTTTAGACAGCCCACCTGAGGATAGTCTAACTTGTCTTACTTGCCCATGCCACTGACATGATATCCCTTGTCTACTCCCAGGAAACAATAGCCATGGGAATGGGCTAAGAAGAACATTTAGAATGGTTGATTGGTATTTTGTATGGATGTCCAGTAGCCATTAATGTTTTCCATAAAATCCTCCAGCTGAAGAATGACAAAGTGAGAGCTCATTGGTAGAAGATGGCAGGTCATGCACTTGGTTAATTTAAAGGTGCTTGAATTGTTTAGGAGAGCTGTAGCTGGGTGTATTTTTCTATTGTGAGGAGGTCTCCAGGAGTGGGTCTAAATTGGAGATCTCTCCAAATTAACCTCAGATATCAAACTACAGATTAAGAAAGCTCAGGGAACACTAAGCAGGATAAATGCCAAATAAACAACACCTTGGCATATCATCTTCAAACTACAGAAATTGAAAAACAAAAATTCCTGAAAGCCAGAGTGAGGGGAGGCAACCTATAGAGGAACATGAACAAGAATTACATTTAACTTCTTAGAAACCATGTGAACAAGAAGATAGTAGAATGAAATACTTAAATGTTGGGAGAGAATAGAAAAAACCAATTTAGCATTTACACCCTATAAAATTATGTTTCACAAATGAAGGATAAATACTTCGTCAGACAAACAAAAAATTGAGATTTGTTGCCAGTTGACCTGCCTTGTAAGAAATGTTTTAAAAGAAGTTCTTTAGAGAGAAGGAAAATTATAGGTCAAAAATTTGGGTCTATATAAACAAAAGAAGAACATCAAAGAAGGTACAAATAAAGGTCATAAAAACTTAGGGAAGGAAATGTGGACAGATTTGGAAGGAAGACATAAAACTGTTTTTGTTTACAGACAACATGATTATTTATGTACAGAACCCCAAAAAATCAACAAAAAAACTTTTGGAACTAATGATGAATTATTGCAAGTTTGCATGATACAAGGCAAAATATGCAAAAGCCAATTGCTGTCTTGTATACCAACAATTACACATGAAATTTGTAATTAAAAACACAGTACTATTGGGCACCTGGGTGGCTCAGTTGGTTGAGCAACTGCCTTTGGGTCAGGTCATGATCCCGGAGTCCTATATCGGACTCCCGGCTCTGCGGGAAGTCTGCTTCTCCCTCTGACCTTCTCCCCTCTCATTCTCAGTCTCTCGCTCTCTAATAAATAAATAAAAATCTTTAAAAAAAAAACAACAACACAGTACTATTTACATTAGCACCCCCCAGAATGAAATAAATACTAAGGTATAACTCTAACAAAATATGTAAAAGATGTATATGAGAAAAATTGCAAAAGTAATGAGTGAAATCAAAGAGTAAATAAATGGAGAGAGATTTTATGTTCATGGATAAGAAGACTCAATACTGTCAAGCTGTCAGTTCTTACCAATTTCATTTATACATTAAGTGCAAGCCCAATAAAGAAATTCCAGCAAGTCATTTTGTGGATGTTGATAAACTGATTCTAAAGTTTATGTGGAGAGGCAAACCACCCAGAATAGCCAACACCATATTCAGGAAGGATAGAGTTGGGAACTGACATTACCTGATTTTAAGACTTACTCTAAAGCTACAGTAATCAAGACATTGTGGTATTGATGTGTCCATAAATACATCTACGTCTCCATAAATAGCTGATCTGTGACAAAAGGTCAAAGGCAACACAGTGAAGCAACAATAATCTCTTTAATGGATGGTACTGGGATAGTTAGATAGTTTTTGCATATCCACATGCAAAAAATGAATCTAGGTACAGACCTTATAACTGTCACAAAAAGTTACTCAAACTGTATAGACCTAAATGTAAAATCCAAAACTATAAAATTAGAAGGTAGTATAGGAGAAAACCTGGATGACCTTGGGCATGGTGATGCCTTTTGAGATGGAACACCAAAGACACAATTCATGAAAGAACTAATAAATGATAAACTGGACTTCATTAAAATTAAAAATTTCTACTCTGTGAAAGGACTGGTATCAAGAGAACTAGTAGGCCACAGACTGGGAGAAAAATAATCACAGAAGACTCATAAAGGACTCATAGTATCTGAAATGTAGAAAATACTCTTAAAATAGTAAAAACATACCACACACACAAATGGGCCAAAGACCTTAACAGATACCTCACTGAAGAAGGTATATAGATGGCAGATCAGAATATGAAAAGATGCTCCACATTGTATATCAGGGAAATGACAATTATGATGACAATTAGATACCACGACACACCTATTAGAATGCCAGAATTCAAAAAAACCAAGAGTACCAAATGCTGACAAGGATGTGCAGTAACAGGAACTTTCTTACATTGCTGGTGGGAATGCAAAATTGTATAGCTACTTTGGAAGAAAGTTTTTGTACAAAACATAATCTTATTATATGATAGCAATCACTCATGTTGGTATTTATCCAGAGAAGTTGAAAACAATGACCACATGAAAGTTCACACAGATGTTAATAGCAGCTTTACTCATAATTGCCAAAAACTTGGAAGCAATCAAGATGTTTTTCAGTAAGTAAACAGATAAACTAGTACGTCCGAACAATGGAATGTTATTTAGTGCTAAAAAGAACTCAGCTTTCAAGCAATGAGAAGACATGGAAGAACCTTAAATGCATGTTACCAAGCAAAAGAAGCCAATTTGACGGAAGACATGAACAGACATTTCTGCAAAGAAGACATCCAGATGGCCAATAGACACATGAAAAAGTGCTCAACATCACTCGGCATCAGGGAAATACAAACCAAAACCACTGTGAGATACCACCTCACACTAGTCATTTTTTTTTTTTAATTTTATTTATTTGATAGAGATCACAAGTTGGCAGAGAGGCAGGCAGAGTGATAGGAAGAAGCAGGCTCCTGCTGAGCAGAGAGCCCAATGCAGGGCTCGATCCCAGGACCCTGAGTTCATGACCTGAGCCAAAGGCAGAGGCTTTAACCTACTGAGTCACCCAGGCGCCCCAACCTCACAACAGTCATATGGCTAAAATTAACAAGTCAGGAAATGACAGATGTTGGTGAGGATGTGGAGAAAGGGGAACCTCCTCCTACCCGGTTCATGGGAATGCAAGCTGGTGCAGCCATTCTGGAAAACAGTATGGAGGTTCCTCAAAAAGTTGAAAATAGAGCTACCCTATGACTCAGCAATTACAGTACTAGGTATTTACCCCAAAATTAGAAATGCAGTGATTTGAAGAGGCATGTTCAGCCCAATGTTTATAGAAGCAGTGTCCACAATGTCCAAACTGTGGAAAGAGTCTAGATGTCCATCGACAGATGAATGGATAAAGAAGATGTGGTGTATATATATATATACAATGGAATATTCTGCAGGCATCAAAAAAAAAAAAGAAATCTTGCCATTTGCAACAACATGGATGGAACTAGAGGGTATTATGCTGAGTGAAATAAGTCAGTCAGAGGAAGACAGTTATCGTATGATCTCATTGACATGTGGACTTTGAGAAACAAGCCAGAGGATCATAGAGGAAGAGGGTGAAAAATGAAAGAGGATGAAACCAGAGAGGGAGACAAACCATAAGAGACTCTTAATTTCAGGAAACATACTGAGGGTTGTTGGAGTGGAAGGGGGTTGGGGAGAATGGGGTGGCTGGGTGATGGACATTGGGGAGGCTATGTCCCATGGTGAGTGCTGTGACTTGTGTAAGACTTTGAATTATAGTCTGTACCCCTAAAACAAATAATGCATTATATGTAAATAAATAAATAAATAAAATCTATTTTAAATACACATTTTGAAATATTGCTATTCAAAAGGAATTTTTTTTATTTGTCAAGAATTATAAACCTGACTATGTAAATTGTAAACTATATGTACAAATTGCCACTTTGACAGGTATAAAAAATTTACATTGAATAATTACCAAAAAAAAAACCCCCGAAAAAAGCCAATTTGTGAAGGCTACATATTGTGTAATCCCAACTATATGACTTTCTGGAAAAGGCAGAAGTATGGAGACAATAGATAAAGATCAATGGTTGCCAGAAGTGAGTGGTGAGAGGTGAATAGGCAGAGTATAGAGGATTCGAGTGAACGTACTCTTGAAGATATTTTGATGATAGGTATATGTTTAAACTTTTGTTCCATGGAACTTTTGTTCCATTCCAAGGTATATAGGTATATGTTTAAACTTTTATTCCATTCCAAGGCCATGGAATGTACAATAATAGTAAGAGTGAACCCCATTGTAAAATAAGGAATTTGGGTGATATGCTGTGTCAATATATGTTCATTCATGGTTAAAAAAAAACTGTATCATGCTGGTCAATGATGATGAATATGGGGGAGTCTATGCATGTGTGGGGGACAAGGAATCTATGGGAAGTCTCTTCCTCCCGTTGATTTTGTCATAAACCTAAAACTGCTCAAAAAATAAATAAAGTCCTAGAAAAAATTTTGGATGATTTTTGATGCAAGTGATTGGGGAACAATAATCTGGAGAATTGAGTTTGTATCTTTATGTATAGTTATAGGTGTAGTTTTAATTTATCTCTTATTACCTGAGTTCAAATTCTGCTGGCTCTAAAAAATTATTGGCTGTAGAACAGAGCCACATTGATTAAATTTTGTTCCTCAGATTCCTCAAATGAAACAGATAAAGCTAGTACCTGTATTATAAGGCTTTGTGGAAATAGAACTATCCTATTATCCAGCAATTGCACTACTAATTATTTACCCAAAGGATACAAATTTTATATTTGTGAAGTTCAATGAGATCTTTTTAAAGTGCCAACATTTCCAATCTGTGGCAGGGATAAAGATCCTCAGAATCTTTTTGCAGAATTTAATATACATACAAATAATAAAGAAGTAACTTAACTATAAAAAAATAGTATGGCTTTGTGGAGAATGAATGAGAGAAGTGTAAATACCTAAAAGTGTTCTTCTACATAGTAAACCTCAAATGTTACTGATAATGGTGATGCTTTTAGTTAAGCAGAAAACATCTAACCTCCATGTCATGGAACACTATTTAATCTTGTGTCTGCCTTTTTGATTCATTCCAGCAACGTTCTCTAAAGGCTGCGTGTATTAGGCTCTTTACCACATGTTGAGGAATCCTGTGGGATTTGTGCTATGATTTCCTATTTTCAACTTGTTAGGTTTTTGTGGCAAATGCATTCTTTTATTCAAATACTTTCGTATATTATAATAATTCCTGGGCAGGTTATTATAAACAAGATTTACATTGTTTTGAACTTACTCATTTGTTGCTTCGTATTCGTTACTTAACATTGTATACATTTCCCTAATAGATGGATATATCTTATGGCAAGGGCCTGTGTCTTTCTGCTCACTTTTACCCCTTCCAGACCCCATATTACTCCATCTGTTTATTCATCCATCTGTTAATTCTTTTTTTATCTGTTAATTCTTTATTATTAGTTCCACAAATATTGATCAAATATATACTATAGTTTTTATATCTATAGTGTGTGTGTATAAACTGATTAAGTGAAAAATGGATGAAGCAGTTTGTTTCTTTACTACATGGTGTGTCAGTCTTCTTCAGACACAACCTCTAAGCATTTATATGTTGTTCTTACCATTTCTTTTTTTTTTT
>CM052800.1:161402002-161441933 GCA_028533885.1 Nasua narica | reverse complement strand
TATGATTCAGAGATAATGCCTATTTAAATATGGGTGAAAGGTCATGCAACCTCTGTAATCTTGACAAACAGAATCCTTTTAAATATGACCAAGACTTAATAAGACTCTGGAGGCTTAAAGATGTAGTCCTATAAATGTATCATTTGCTCCCAGGCTGTTTTTCTCTACTATCTGATTCTTCTAATTTTTTTTTGGAAATAGGATACTTTGCCTTCTTCTATTTCCGCTTTTGATTTTAAAATTTACTCTGTTCATAAAATTAGTAAGTTTTCATTATGGAAATTAAGTTATAAAAAATAGGTATCAATAAATGATACCACCTTATAGCTTCTCATCAAGGGGAGAGACTATATTAGGTAGTTTACCATGGTGCTATCTATAGGTAATAGATTAAACTGTGAAGTAATGAGATACAGGAAATGCATAGCATTAAAAACTAAGCTAGTCATTCAAACTCTGAGGAAAAAGCTTAAAAGACCACTGAGAATTGAATGGCTTTTTCCTATATCAATATACACACACACCTTCTACATAGACACAATTGAAAAAAGGGAATGTGTATACATTCTCAGAATGATGCTATAAAACCATGACCGTGGAACAGAAGATTTTTAGGGTTAAGATGATAGCTGCTTATATGTGCCTCATATACCTCTTCCTTCCTTCTGGTTACAACACCGGTAGGGATTCATCAGAATGAGAAACTTGGAACAAAATTACAAAGCCAAGCCAAAGAAACCCTAATGGCACAGTCAGGGAGAACTTCCATTAACATCAGGATCTTGTTGAAGTGAACATTGGCACACAGTTTCTTTTTGCTTATGAACTTCAGCAAAATTCACTCTATGTTTTCATTAATATGCTGACATGTATTTTACTTAGCCGCCAGAAATACTGTTTGACTTCACATGCCATTTCTCTTTTATCTTCCCAGAGTGTTTTACTTTTCATGCTGTCATGGCTCCATTGAGCTACTGGTGAGGGACACAAGCTCCTAACCGATCCGTAAGAAAAGCTGTGGTTCTTTGTAGAACAGCATTAGGTAGCGTTTCAGAAGCATAAGCCGCACAGCCAATATTTCACCTACACTTGATACATATGGAACCCTTTAACACTAGACAAGCTTTATCTGGACTTTACTGCTTTATAAAATTTCGGTATAGGTATACATGATTTCTGTTCCAATGCTATATTAAACATTACTACCCTTATATATTCCGTCTTTCATGTAGTACTGAAGGGATGTTTGGGGATGAATTTGCCCCTGACGCTCAAGGAACATTTGGTTGTGAACAACTGTGGGGCAGCTGCCTGCTAAGGACAGTTAACAATAGAAGCCAGAGTTGCTGGTAAACATCTTCCAATCAGAGGACAGTGATCCACAACAATGAATCATCTGGTCCCAACTGTCTGAATGGTAAAAGTAGTAGCCCTGTTTTAGAGCTACAGAACCCTTAAATATAATTTTGTCTTCTCAGATGTTTTGCAGCCAAGAAAACATTTCACTTAGCGTTTATACTCAAAGATTGACTGTCTTAACAAAAGAATTGCTATGCAAATGTTTTTGATATAATGGTTTTCTTCAGTATACCTTAGTAAACATCTCATCTTTGACATTTTATATGCTTACAAAGAGATGTTTACATAGGAGAAAGTAAAAAAGACTTAGTTCCAAAGACTCATTTTTATGCCTTCAGTGTGTAAGACAAACAGGGTTGAATTTTTCCAAGCTCTGCCTCTTACTGGTTATATCATTAGGAGGATACTACTTAATCTCTCTTCTGTAAAATAAGTCTTCTGTAAAATAAATAATCTTGCTTTTCTTACCTTGTATACTTCTTTACAACATAAAATCTGAAAGTAGATGTATAAGCAGTTTTAAAAATGGAAAACACTCAGCCTTAGTTTGGATTCCTCCCAAAACAGTCTCAAAGGCAGTAATTCAAGTGAGAGTATGTACATATTTAGGAATCATCTATTGTATCTTATTATAAGTTTATTATAAGTTTAGTAGTTCTTTTATAGATTGATAATTTATTTATTCCTGGATAGAAGATTTGTTATTGATGCTCTATCAACCAGGTCTGTGTTTTGAATTATATTTTCCAATAGTAGTATGCATTGCAGTATTCTTAGCTATGCATCCCCACTGCTTTTTCCCCTTAAAATCGACAGTATACACTTAGGGAAACAGGGGTGAGAATGGCACATAGTTTGTGACCATCAATAGAATCTATGCATAATGGGTCTGTCAGCTCCGAACTTCTGATTCTAGCTTTAATAGTCTTAATACGTTAACTGGACTGAGCTAATTGGATCAGACAGCTTAATACAAGACATTTAGCTATTAGCTTATAAATTTCAACATTTGTAACTTCATATTTTCATATAGTGTGGAGTAAAATATAAGATCTAAAAATGCTCTCAGAATGAGTTTCATTGCATTGAACTGAATGTAAGTATATATAGAGTGTAAAGAAAATTAATAGTGCACACAGTATGATGCCATGATTTGCAAGTTTGTCACCATTACAATGCTGTGTAATGGCACAAGCCAAGTATTAATGGTCCACTTAACAGCATGAAAGTCATCACAAAAGCAGTTATTACTATGTAGCTAAAGGAAAACTATACAACGAACTGTATGCTTATATATAACAATATTTTCTGTTAAAAAATCTTCCTGAATAAAATGCATTCAGTGAAATAAAGTTTATACTTAGACCGTAACTCCCAACATGTATAAGTGTAGTGTTCTTTCTGTTTTAATTTCCCGGATTTGGCTTTGAGCTGCTGCCTGAGGAGTGCTATGGGTTTACCATATGAAATCCAAAATATTTCTCTGCATTAAAGCTAGTTCAGTTGTGAATAAAATGAAGAGCTGTGTTCTCTGTGCACATGCAAAAATGGCATGCTGCTTCATACAGAATTTATCATCATGAAGCACTTTTTCTGCATCTCAGACAGCCCTAATAGTCTTACACTTTCTCCAATTCCTTAATAATTTTCTGCCTCAGGGATTTTGCATAAGCTAGCTTTTTGAGAGAGATATTTTAACCAAAAGTTGGAAACCGTATGGACTTATTTAAACTAAGCACAATTATTTTGAATGGAAATATTTACAAGGTATTCACTAGTTTTATTATAATCTTCATACCTACACCAGAGACCATGTCATTTAAATAAAAAATTTAGATAATCATAATCAATATACATTTAAGATATGCAGAAACCTTACAATAGATTTTGAAATAGGAATTCTGCCTTTTTATTTGTTCATGTTCTTTTTTTTCCATGCTGTAGACATTTTCTGAAAGCCCATTACATGCTAGGTCCCGGATTTGCCTTAGTAGTGCCAATACATCATGGAGCTCATAGACTAGTGGAGAACTGTAACATCATACAGGTTTGCCTAAAAGCTCAGTTAGTAAAGCTTCACCTCTTCGTGCATTGCACGGTAGTAGAAACTGGAATTGTTTTCTCATTTTGCCTCAGTACCCTGGTCACTTTGTTGCTGTAACCCTGAATCTTGTTTTTTGGAAGTTTTACCTCACATCTTCTTATTCTTTTTGATATTTAATTTTTGTGTGTCTTAGTTGGACTCTGGTAAAGCTCCTTGCCTTTAGCATCTGCTGCTGGTACTCTGTGCCTTCATCATCGCAATATGCAGTCTTACACTCTGCCTGACCTTGATTACCAACTTCTGGAACCAACCCACACTGTGCCTACTCTTCCTTTCAGCTGTTGCTACTTGTGGTATATCCATTAAGAAGGACCTTGTGATTTGTATCCTGACCTGTGATCAAAGCATTCACATGATAGATATTAAATAAATAGTTGAATAGATGAATAAATCTGTGCAAAAAGGAACTTGAAGTATATTTTTAGCCTCTCAAAAGTGTTTGCTTAAATAAAGTGGTTTTGGGATGCCTGAGTAGTTCAGTCAGTTAAGTGTCTGCCTTGGGCCCAGGCCATCAACTCAGGGTCCAAATACATAAAATCTTAAAAAATAATAATAGTAAAAAAAAGATGAAGTAAAAATTGGTTTTCCCTGTTTTGTTTTTATTTTTAATTAAGACCTTGAAAGCGGTCACCTGGGTTGCTCAGTGGGTTTAAGCCTCTGCCTTGGGCTTGGGTCATGGTCTCAGGGTCCTGGGATCAAGTCCCACATTAGGCTCTCTGCTCAGCAGGGAGCCTGCTTCCTCCTCTCTCTCTCTCTCTCTCTGCCTGCCAAGTAAATAAAATTTTTAAACAAACAAAAAAGACCTTGAAAGCATATACACAGAGATTTATAGAACGACAAAAAGACAGTGTGTTTTCTTTTGTCAGACTTAATCTACTAGAGCTAAATATTCTGAGACTCCAGAATAAATGCAGTATCAGAGCAGAAAATAAACAGAAGACCATTCTTTCCATAGAGAAAAGGACCTAATCCTTTCTAACTAGGTCATATTGTTTACATTTTTTCCAATTTGGGAAAATTGCTTAGTGCATTGGAAAAAGTAATGTGGCCTTTAAAATTCAAGGAAATTATTCTCATCCTACCAATGAAATTGAGTCACTTAGATTAAACATGATTCATAGGAGGCATACACATTCTAGCTTGAAAAAATCTAAAGTTCTGTCTTTACAACTTCTAATAAGACCATGTAAATGTCAATAACACAATAATTCTTGTTTAATGTATGTTTTTTAAACATTTTGATTCTCTGAAATCCTAATCGCTGATTTAAATGCAACCGACTGCATAAACCTGGATGAAATTTACGTTCAAAAGTTACTTCAATGTATCAATTTTAGATAAAAAGATTAGGAGCTATGAGAAAACTTGTAAAATTTAAGTATTAGATTAGGTTCAGTGAAATATGTTTTACCACTTCTTATATTAAGGAAGTTTTGTGGGGGTCTGTGGGTTTTGTGTTTGCTTTGGTTAAGTCTTAAGCACCACCAGTCACACGTCACAAATATTTATCAGAGACCCAGATACACTGGGTCAGTTTTATATTAAATAAAGGTCACAGTAGGATTTGGTCATGTTGTTAGACCAGCCTAAGATTTAGTTTATAAGGTCTACACCTTCAGAATACTTAATAACTCTAAAAGGAAAAAACAACAGATATGCACTGGAGAAATTTCCCATTACTTTGCATGAGTCAGGCTGAATATTTTAAAATAACAATAGATCTCTCTCACCTACTTCCTCCCTCCCCCTAAATGATATTGAACTTGTGGTGTCATTTTAGCTAAAAAAAAAAAAATCAAATAGCCTAAAGCATGGAAGAATAGCATGCAGATAGAAAAATAAATCAGATCTACTTTTTCTGTTAATTCTGGTTTATAATAAACACAAAATATTTTCTTGTAACTATTATAATTTTGGAATGCTGTTCTTCCTTTCTCCATACGTCTAAGCTCTCTCTCTTGTAGTTCAACTCACTTTTTTGGCAAACTTTCTTCTTTATGTCCTTCGATGCATATAAAATTTTCCTATTCAGAATGACCATGATAGCTATTTGTCTTAACTTTTAGTTTTATGTTTTTGCATAATCATGTCCCCTAATTAATTTTTTAGAGTATCTTGACCACGGGTTCAAAGTATTACTGGTCTTTATAATCCTTTTTTTAAGACTGTATACACTTATTGAATAAATGAGCAAGCCTAAAAATAAGCACACAAAATGACCAAACCTTTTGGATTTATGTAGATTTTTTTTTCTATATATAGGCTACTGATGCTGCCTGTTTTTCCCTAGCTTTTTATAAAATGTCACAGTTTTTATGTTTTTATTTTTCATTTTTTGCTTGTTTTAGGTTAACCTTAAAGAGTGCTTAATTTCTTTTTTCTTTTAACTGGGAGACCATTGACTAATATAGCATGGAAATGATTATGAAATTATTTCTTGCTCTCTCTATATATTTATCCTACTTAATACTTTTCCAGTAAAGGTTTTAATTGTTTATTTCTTACATGCACTACAGTTTACTCTGTTTGAACGATTTTGGATCTCTCCCAAATTGTGTATTGAAATACAGAGTTAATATATACCATAAAATGTTTTAAAACAATTTTAAAATATTACTTGCCTCTGCTATAATGTATAATTTCTTATTTTATCCATGAGTGTAACTTTTTAAAAGTTTTAAGCCTCATTCCTGATTTTTATAATAGATGTACTAACAAAGGAGCTGCTGTGTTAATAATGCAAAAATCCTTTAATTCTCTCCCAAAGACGCAATTACTGTGAATAGTGACATTTTATTTCTGCCAAGAAATGAAATTATTGTGTCCTACATCACATCTCACAAGAATCTGTCAAAAGCTCTGAATGTTAAGTAACAGTAGTTTCCTTTCACTAAAAAAATAAAAACAGATTTTTTTCCCCCCACAACAGAAGGGAACATTATGAAGTAAGTCATCCCTCACTATTTATTGTATCTGAAATTTGATTTGCAATTTATTAAATCTTTACGTTTCAGGCTCAAAGTATAAACTATGAATCTTTGGAAATGATTTTCCAGCTATAGGAGATTGCATCATACCATGGTGCTCTTTCTTTGAAGTACATATCTGTTTAGGTTCAGTTTGATTGGATATGCAAGCTAATATACCTACGATTCATTCTCATCTACTCAAACTTATAAGGGAGCAAAATGATACATGCGTTTCAAAAATTTTAATAGTATAAATAATGTGTAAGATTTCAAATATAGTGAGTATACGACCACTTTCTGTTCCTCAGAAGTCCTGCAACTGTTCAATTCATACAAACGATCGCCAGCCTCATATATGGAGAAGAAATGTTTGCATTATTATCGTAATCACTATGGCATCTAAATTGTTTGAAATCATTACATCTCAAAATAATATTTGCCATTAGGTAATTATAGTTTCTCAAGAGTATATTTTGATGCTGTACCATTCCCACACTTTACATGAAAATGAAGTGTTTTTTTACACCTTTCATTGTGAAATATCTTCATGATACTCTGCTACTGCTCATATTTTAAGTTTTGATAAATCGAAATAATTTTTTTCTCCATTTTGCTTATTGGTTAAAAATTGAGTTTTGAAAGCATGGATTGTCTTCAATATATGTTAAACTAATGGCTTTATTAAAATACACTAAATATAACTAGCAGTCTCTAAGTGTAATAACTCAAGTGAGTTGTTATTTGTACTTCATTACTGATTAAGCCATTACTAATGACGTTTTCATTTTCTTATTTTTCCCCTTATACTCCTTCCATTCACCGTGGTTTCATAAACTTTCAAACCTTTATACTGCTCTTTTACTCTCACTCTGTGTTTACTATTTCATTAAAGCTAGTAAAATCCTGGACAACATGGAATTTAAGTGTCCAGCTATAGCAGTCAAAATCTATGGTAAAATCTAGCATTAAAAGGGATGGTATGATGTGAGATAATGTGGTTTCTAAAAGTGCTAATTGCAAGAAATAGCAATGCATAAGAACCTTAGCTTCCTTGTCTACCCATAAAGATCAATGGTTAGACAGTTATCCACAAATAATAACAACACTGCAAGAAGCTATAGAGTCCATTGTTAGCAACGCAGTGAACAAAAAAAACCCGAGACTAGAAGCACAACAAAAGAAGGAATACTGCTTCATTCTTCATGCCATCATCCCTTGCTGGCATTATTTCGCAGAAAGAAAGAACTTTCCCAGCTAGAAAGAATTGCCAGGCCCGAAGAGGGAATGAACAAAAAGCTTATTCTGCCTTTTGGTGTACTGTGCCATGGTCCCCTTCAATTTTAGCCACCCAGACCAACAAAGCTGAGACATACAGTACCAGCTAGGATCAAGCAAGACAAGAAGCAGCTGCTATTAGCTGACACTCAGCAGGAGAGATTTCACAGATACCTGTTCCAAGCACTAACTCAGGTGGAACGCTTAGCCAGGATAGCCACCAAGGAGCCCCTGCAAATTTTGCCATTTTTTACACCACAAGTATTTTTTTTAAGTTTTATCAATTTAAATAATCTCTACACCCAACAAGGGGCTCTGACTCCCAACCCTGAGATCAAGAGTGGCAAGCTCTTCCAACTGAGCCAGCCAGATTCCTTCCCCCGGCCCCCAAATACACACGTATTTCTATTCACTGACCTCCCAAAGTCACTCCATAAGGTCTGGAAGATGCAACTGCCTCTTATAATGCTTAGGTACCAAAGCAAGTCTACAGGGATTATAAAGAATCAGAGAAACAAGACTCCACCAAGGGAGAGTAAACCTTTAATAACTGTCACCAAAGAAATGGAGATCCAGGAATTGCCCAATAAAGAATTGAAAATAATTGCTCTAAAGATGACCAGAGAGCTATAAGACAACAAATGAACAATACTAGGAAAACAATAGAAGAACAAAGGGAAAAATTCACCAATGAGCTAGAACAATAAGATTAAAAAGACTCAAATACCCACAAGCTACCTGATGATGGCTGCTGCCAAGGCTTTCTGCTAACAGTGTGGGGAAGAAACTGCCAATCAGGATGTCCACAGCAACTCCTTGCAGGCAACAGAGCTGAGTGCTAACCTACCCATCATAAGCCTGAAGGGGCTGCAGCCAGGCCTCTCTACTAACAGTATGTAGCGGAAACCTCTACAGTGGTTCATTGCAGACAGTTGGACCTTTCGGCTGACAGCACCGGGAGCAAACCACGCCCAACGGTATGTGCATAGCAGTCGTGGCTTAGCCATAACAGGAGGGCATATACAGCTCACACAGGGAACATACATCGACCACCTAGTTCTGGTGATAGGGGGAATTGTACTACAGGGCACCACAGGATCCCTTTCACGTAAGGCCACAGGATGAGGAGATGTGACCTGCATGATAGGTAGAAATAGAGTGTTAGACAAAATGAGAATGCAGAGAAACGTATCCCAAATGAAAGAACAAAATTATAAAAAAAGATCTAACAGAGATAAGCCGCATGACCAGTGAAGAGCTCTAAGTAACAGTCCTAAAGAATATCCTCATACTTGACAGAAGGCTGTGTGAACACAGTGAGAACATGAGCAAGAGGCAGAAAATATGAACAACCATTCAGAGCTGAAGAGTACCATAACTGAAATGAAAAATAAATACAGTAGGTGACTCACCAGTGGATTAGAGGATACAGAAAAATGGATCAGCAGTCCTGAGGACAAGGTAATGGAAAGCAAGCAAACTAAATAGCAAAAAAGAAAAAGAATAGCAAACAGGTAGGTTAAGGGTACCTCTGCAACCTCATTAAACAAAATATTTCCATTATATGTAGGGATCCCATAAGGAGAGTAGAGACAAGGAGGCAGAAAAAGCTATTATTTAAAGAAATAATAGTTAAAAGCCTTCCTAATATGGGGAAGGAGACAGATGCTCATGTACAAGAAGCAAAGAGAGTTCAAAACAAGATGACCCCAAGGAAGGTTCACACCAAGATACATGGTAATTTAAATGACAGAAATTAAAAATAAACAGAATCGTAAATGCAGCAAAAGAGCAAATGGTTACCTATAAGGGAAATCCCGTAAGGCTCTAATAGGTGACTTTTCAGCAAAACCTTTAAATACATCATGCCATTCCCTTTGGCCTACGAAGTACAAAAGGGAAAAAAAATCTACAATCAAGCATACCCTACCTGGCAAGGTAATCATGCATAATTCCAGAAGAGTTTTCCTGAAAAGTTTTGACAAAATTAAAAGGCGCTCACACCAGTAAAGCAGTCTGTTTCACGGGTGAATTCTACCAAACATTTAAAGAAGAGTTATTACCTGCTCTCAAACTATTCCTATTAATAGGGAGAGGAAAGCTTCCAAATATATTCCACGAGGCCAGCATTACCTTGAAACCAAAACCAAAGACGCAAAAAAACAATCAACAAAAACTACACACCAATATCCCTGATGAACACAGATGCAAAGCCCTTCAACCACACATTACCAACTGTATTCAGTAATACAGTAAAATGATCATTCAGTATGATCACCTGGGATTTATTCTGGGAATGCAAGGATGGTTCAGTATTTGCACATCCATCAGTGTCATATACCACAATAACAAATCAAATCCTAAAAAAAATATCTCAATAGACAAAAAGCATTTGACAAGATTCAGCATCTGTTAATGACAAAAACTGAATGAAGCATGTTTAGAGGGATAATCTCTTAACATAGTAACAGCCATATATGAAAAACGCATAGCTTAAATCATAAGGATGAAATACTGAGATCTTTTCCTTTCAAGCAGGAACAAGATAAGGATTCCACTGTTACCACTATTATTTAACACAGTACTGGAAGTCCTAACCACAGTAATCAGATAAAAGAAATAAAAGGCATTTAATTGGCAAAGAAATAAAATCACTTTTTGCAGGTGACATGATACTGTAATAGGAAACCCTAGAGGCTCCATCATAAACCTGTTAGAATAATTGGATTCAGTCCAGTTGCAGGATACAACAGAAATCTGTTGTTTCAATACACTGATAACAAAGTAGCAGAAAGAGAAATCTACAAAATCTCCAATTACACCAAAAGAATAAAATACCCAGGAATAAACTTAAGCAAGTTGCTTAAAGATGGGTATTCTGAATACTACAAAATACTGATGAAAGAAACTGAGGATGACAAATAAATGGGAAGATAATCCCTGCTTATGGATTGGAAGAATTAATATTGTTAAAACGTCTCCACTACCCCAAGCAATCTATAGATTTTATGCAATCCCTATCAAAACAATAGCACTTTTCACAAAACTCGCATAATCCTAACATTTGTCTGGAACCACAAAAATCCTTGAATAGCCAAAGCAATCCTGGAAAAGAACAAAGGTGGAGATATTATCCTACATTTTAAGATACACTACAAAATAATTAATATGGTACTGACTCAAAAATGGACACCTAGATCAATGGTACAGAATAGAGAGCCCAGAAAGAAATCCACAGTTACATGGTCAATTATTCCATGGCAGAGAAGGAAAACATACTACATGGGGAAAGGACCATGTCTTCAGTAAATAGTACTGGGAAACCTGGACAGTTATTATGCAAAAGAATGAAACTGGACCACTTTTTAACTATACATGAAAATAAACTCAAAAGGAATTAAATGCCTAAATGTGAAACCTGAAACGATAAAACAAGAAAACATAGGTAGTTAATCTCTTTGGCATTGGCCTTAGCAAAATTTTTTAGATATGTCTGCTTAGGCAAGGGAAACAAAAGCAAAAATGAACTGTTGAGATTGCATCAAACTAAAAAGCTTTTGCACAACAAAAAGAAACCATCAACAGAAAGACAAAGGGCAACCTACTGAATGAGAGAAGGTACTTACAAGTGATATATCCAATAAGGGGTTAATATCCAAAATATATAAAGCACTTAAACAACTCAATACCAAAGAAACAGTCTGATTTAAAAATGGTCAGAGAACCTGAAGAGACATTTCTCCAAAGAAGATACAGAGATGGCTATTAGCTACATGAAAAGATGGTCAACATCGCTAGTCTTCGGGAAAATGCAGATCAAAACCACAATGAGATAACACCTTATATTTGTCAGCATGACTGTTGTCCAAACAACAATAAATAACTAGTGTTGGTGAAGATATGGAGAAAAAGGACCATGATGCACTGTTGATGGGAATGTAAATTGGTGCCGCCACTGTAGAAAATAGTATGGAGACTTCTCAAATTAAAAATGGAAATACCATATACACTACTGGGCATTTTCCCAAAGAAAATGATGACACTAATTTGAAAATATATGCACCACTATGTTCATTGCAGCATTATTAACACTAACCAAGATATGGAAACAATCTAAGTGCCCATTGTTAGATGAATGGGTAAAGAAGATTTGGTATATGTACACACAGTGGAATAGCACTTAGCCATACAAAAGAATGAGAACTTATGCTATGTGAAATAAATCATGCAGAGAAAGACAAATACCGTATGATTTCCCTTATATGTGGTATCTGAATATGAAAAGCAAAACAAATAAACCGAAAGTAGAAACAGACCCATAAATACAGAGAACAAACTGGTAAGTTACCAGAGTAAAGGTGGGGTGGAGGGATTGCTAAAATGTGCGGAGAGGAGTGAAGATACAGGCTTCCAGTTATGGAATGCATAAGTCACAGGCTGAAAGGTACAGTATAGGGAATATAGTGAATGAGTTTTAATAGTGTTGTGCTTGACAGATGGTAGCTATACTTGTGAAGATAATGTAACAGAGTTTTTAAGTCACTATGCTGTATATATCTGAAACTAGTATAACACTGCCAACTACATTTCAATTAAAAATTTAATCTTCCTATCAAAAGGCATAGAGTGGCTGGATGGATAAAATAAATGTACCAACTGTATGCTGCCTATAAGAGGACACCCATAGGCTCAAAATGAAGAGAAGGAAAAGGATAGTCCAGGCTACTATAAACAGAAACAGTGCAGGAGTAGCTCTGCTTATGTCTGACAAAAGACATTTTAATCCAAAAATGAGATGGCAACTTCAGAATATAAGAGAAAACAAGAGATACGAACTTCATTATATAATGATAAAGGGGTCACTATTAGTAAATGGGCCTGAAGGAAGAAGTAGGCAATAATAGAGTAACAGTAGGGACTTAAGTAGAAATAAAATATAAATCAGAAAAATTTAAATCAAACTAAAAAGCTAGATAGATAGAAATAGATATAGATATATCATGTATCTCTTTAATATCATAAAGCAAGCTTACATCTTCCTGGGAGCTGTTCACTGGAAGTATAGGTTGTAGTTTGGATTCTCTTAGGGTACAATTTACATACGAACAGAAGTTGTTGCATAGTATTTGCCACTTAAGTGTAACATTACCAAAAGCTTTATACAGCACCATTTACAGTATGAAAGAAGAGTATCGAGGAATTGGTGACAGTGCTTCAGACTTTTAGATAAACAAAAGTGACAAATTTTTAGTTTAACTCAGAAAACCAGAAGACAAAATTGGGAAGAAAAGACATTAAAACTGGTAACACAGAAATACAAAGGATGATGAGACTACTATGAACAAAACTATGCCAATGAACTATAGACCTAGAAGAAATGGATAAATTCTTAGAAACACACAACTTACTAAGACTGATTTCTGAAGACATAGGAAATTTGAAGAGACTAACAATAAGTAGATTACATCAGTAATCAAAAGTTTCTGGATACAGAAAAGCCATAGACCATATGGTTTCACTGGTGAATTCTACCAAGAAATAATTAACAACAGTTCGTCTCATGCTCTTCCAAATGACTGAAGAAGAAATACTCCCAAACGTGTTTTTACAAAGCCGGCATTACTTGGATACCACAGCCATATATGGACATTACAAGAGAAGAAAATTGCCAGTATTTCTGATGAATGCAGATACAGAATTTTTTGACACAATAATAGCTAACTAAATTCAACAGCACACAAAAAAGATCATATACCACAATCAAGTGGGATTTATCCCTGAGATGCAAAAGTGGTTCATCAGAGGAAATTAATAACTATGATTTACCACAATAAGAGAATGAAAGATAAAACCCTCATGATCATCCCCACAGATGCAAAAAAAAAAAAAAAAAAAAAAAAAAAAAAATTCATTTAACCTATCATCACATCTTTTCATAATAAAAACTTAACAGATTAGGTGTGGAAGGAACATACTTATACACAATAAAGGCCACATATAACAAGTCCATAGCCAACATCATACTCAATAGCAGAACGTTGAAAGCATTGCTTCTAAGATCAGAAAGAGTACTCACTCTCATCACTTCAACAGCACTGGAAGTTCTAGCCAGAGTACCACCCAAAGCCATCTATTGATTAAGTACAATCCTATCAGACTCCAATGGCATTTTTCACAGAAATAGAGAAAAAAAATCCTGAAGTCTGTATGGAGCCAAAAAAGTAAATAAATAATAGCCCAACCATTCTGAGAAATAACAAAGCTGGATGCATACCACTTCTTGATTTCAAACTATACCACAATGCTCTTTATTTGCTCTTTATCATGTGAGCAGTAGGAAATCATGAAGCAACAATGGGGTAGGATGCCCTGAGAGAATGTTTGTATAAATGTTTCTCATTATTGCTAGGCTGCACCTGTCTTGGTCTTTTGTCTAGAAGCAGCAGGCTTTTATTGGAGTTTTTATTTTGGGGGTGGAGGGGAATGGGGAGGAGCTATCTGGGCCCATTGGTGTTTCCTGGCTTGCCAGCTTCTCCACTATCATCTAGTCCCAAACATATAAGGTGCAAAGAAACCCAGTGAATTCACTGTTGTGTTGAACCTGGGTTCCTGAGGCCCCTAGACTGTATGTTTTCTTTGATCTTTCTGAGTCTTTTTATGTCTGTTTTCTGTATAACATCCAGAGTTTAGGACAGTATTTACTGGAGAAACAGGGAGAAAATGCACTTTCTCTACCTTGTCCAGAACCAGTAATCTTAATCTGACTTTTAAATTTTCTATAGAAATATACAACAGTTTAATAGATCTTAAATGCACAACTTCATAGATACATGTCTTTTAACAAGCAAGATATAGACTATTTGTATCGTCCCAAAGATTGTTTTTTGATCCTCAGTTTATACCCTGCCCCTCCTAGGAAGCCACTGTTCTGATTTTCATCACCATAAATATTTTGCCTGCATAAGAATTTTTTTAAATTATATTGTATGTGTCGATATTTCTGTTTTACACAATGTTTTTGAGATTTAAATGATTTGTAAAATGTTTTGTAGTGTATGTGAGTGGGTGTGTGTACATATATTTTACTATTAAAAATTTTAAACCACAGAACACTATATTAAAAGTAATGTTTTAGGAGGGAATTTTATAGTAGGAATATTAGTTGTTTGGGGAGTGAGGGGGTGGTTGGTGGGTCCGTGTCAAAGTAGGTATACACATGGAGATGTTTACTCCCCCCAGTGTCAGCATTAGCTGTTAGAGCAGAGCTAAGTGTCTTAGAACTTTACTTCAGTAAGAAAGTCTTTGCCATGTCTTGCAAGAAATGGAATATTTATAATATCTTGGGATCTGGACTTAGATGGCTTAGGGTCAGTTTAAAAGGCAGGAACTGATTTGGATTAGGCAAAATTTTTTACAGAAAAGTTTAGGTTTGCTGAGCACTGTGAAGCGAAAATCATAAAGTAATCAGTTTGGCCAGGTGTTCAGACTATTGTCTCTGACAAATTGATCTGTAAGAATTTCCTGAAGCAGTGAGTGGTGTGTGTATGTGTGTGTGTGTATGTGTGTTTGTGTGTGGTCTTACCTTTGCTAGGATTTCTTTGGACAAACTACTAAGTCATGTTGACACAGATAGTCTCAGTTCTCAGAGGTAAGAGGTTGTTGATGAATTTCAGGTTACTAAGGCTACAGCCCTGGTAATAACAATGTTATGAGAATGGAAGAACCATTATATAAGGAACCAGTAGGCTGTGTGTGGAGTAAAATTTACAAGGATTCTGTTTTCAGGGCCTGATGGAGTTTATTTTTATAGACTTTTTGCTTTGTCATTTATTCTTCAAGGACTTTTCATAGATCTTAGTGGATAGAAGGGAGCTTTAGAAGTTATCAAAGCCAGAATCCTTTATTTGGCTGAGCAACCCCTTTACAACATCCATATCAAATAATAGTGTTTGAGCCTCTTAAACAATTTAGATGGTAGGGAATTCACTTTTTCATGAAATAGCCAGTTTTAGCTTTATTCATTGGGAAGATACTTTGCATATTGAGTTGAAAATTCTTTCTTGGTAATGCCTAATATAGTACTAGTACTTTCCTCCCCGCCCCCTGGAATCTCAAATCTGGACTTTTTTTCTAGGCAGCTTATTTCCAGGTTCTTGATGGTGTAACTCCTCGCCATCCTGGTTACTGCTTTCTGTTTGCTTTCTGGTTTGCCATGCCACTCTTGGTAACTGCAGTGTTCACATTTGAAAACTGCTCTCCAGATGTGTTCTTACCAGGGAGAAGTATTACTATTATTTCTGGATACCAAACTTCTATTACTTAAAAAAAAATTTACAACAATTAACAAAAACAAATTCTCCTAGCTTTCCTTTTTTTTTTTTTTTTTTTAAGATTTTATTTATTTATTTGACAGAGAGAGATATCACAACTGGGCAGAGAGAGAGGGGGAAACAGATTCCCTGCGGAGCAGAGAGCCCGATGCGGGGCTTGATCCCAGGACCCTGAGATCATGACCTGAGCTGAAGGCAGAGGCTTTAACCCACTGAGCCACCCAGGCGCCCCTCCTAGCTTTTCTCATTGCTACATCAGACTGTTAAACTCCTGATTCCCTTGGTTTCAGCATTACTCGGCACAGGTGAAGATGCCAGGTAGTGGAGTTGCAGAGAGGGGGAATGGATCTGCCTGTTTATGTGCATAATACCTGGAAGTATACTGTCCCTGGTCACTAAGTTAGTACAGACCATTCTGCTCTTTGCTTCCTATCTCTGTAAAGCTCATTTGCTTCTAAAAGTGAATGGTGGAAGAAAGTATTTATAATGAGGTTGTATAAGTCAAAACCACACTTCTGCAAGTTAAGACAGAAAATGTAGCTGTATTTCTGAGGTAATCCCCCCTCAGAGAGTTAATGGTTTCAAAAAGGAGATTAGAAAATATTGTCAGCAAAAGTCCAAAAGAATAGACAGCTTTTGGATTTCTCATTTATTTAAATAAGCCTCTGTCCTGCAGTAATTAACTCTTAGGCAGGGAGACATACAACACATTTGACTCTCCTAGTTCTTTTTTGAATCTGAAAACACTTGTGCAAAGGAAGCAGTGTTGAAGCTATCTTGTTATTGTTTAATTTAGGTCCTAGAACAGAAAGAACTGCTGAGATGCTTGCTGTTGATTCCCCATATGATGACAGAATCTCGTTCTAGTTGCCTGGCTTGCTGTTATTAGGGAAAGAAGTGTCTTTCTAATCTCTTTGCATTCAAGGACTTTGTAAAAGAAATAGCAGGGGATAGTAGTATAGCTGTAAACTTTAAAGAGATAGGTGACTGGTGGAGCGCTTGGGTGGCTCAGTGGGTTAAAGCCTCTGCCTTCGGCTCAGGTCATGATCTCAGGGTCCTGGGATTGAGCCCTGCATTGGGCTCTCTGCTCAGTGGGGAGCCTACTTTCCCCTCTCTCTCTCTGCCTGCCTCTCTGCCTACTTGTGATCTCTCTGTCAAGTGAATAAATAAGATCTTTAAAAAAAAAAAAAGAGAAAGATAAGTGACTGGAGCCTAATTAATTACAGAATATAATATCATGGAAATAGAGGTAAAACAAATACATTCCAACTACCCTATTCATTTCTTTTTCTGAACCATTTTAGGTGGGAATCTCTTCTTCCAAAGTTAGCATACTTTGCATTGGAAATGAGTTGGAGATTTTCAACTTTCAGTCTTGTTTTTAACATATACATGTATATTTATTAGTGATGTGAATATGACAGTTTTGGCAGGCTAGTATTCATGTCTTCATTCAGGAGTCTAAAGAGTGTTTACTGCGTGCTAGATAGTGTCTTAGTCTGGCTGCTAAGTGGTTTTGGTTAAGCACTGTAAATTAAGGGGGGGAACAAAATAGATAAATGCCCAAACTCTGCAAGCTTTCATCTTAGGGGAAACAGACAATGAAAAAGCAAGTGTGTCAGGTGGTACTAGGTACTTTGAGAAAAATAAAGCTGAGTGGATAGGTGGTTGGGAGTTTGGAGAGAATGCTTTTTTATATAGTATTTTGAGTAGTTCTGCCCCAAAAGAGCATAGACCTGAAGGAAATGAGAGAAGAGAGAATGATTTGTACTAATACCTGGAAGGAGGAACAGCAGGAGCTAATGCAAAGAACTTGAAACAGAAATACGTTTAATGTTTTGTAGGAACCACAAGGAAGCAGTGTGGTTATAACAGTGAGTGAAGGAGAGTGTTGATATAAGAGATTAGCATGGCAACAGGATTCCAGGGGCATACTCTCCCTGCCACCCTCCCGGCCCAGTGGGAGTGTGGGTTATATGGCCTTGTAAGCTATGGTAAGGACTTTGGATTTTAGTCTAAGTGGGATGGTATCCTAATGGGAGGATATTAACCAAAGTGGTGAGGTGAACTAACATTTTTAAAGAATCACTTTTTCAAAAAGACAGTAACAAAGCTTAGTTTTCATTCAGTTTATGGCGACTAATAAAGTGGCTTCTAACACTGGTTCTCCAGAGGACACATACTGCTCCTCCCTCACCTACAGAGAAAGGAGGAGAAGGATCCTTCTCAGTCATTTAAATTTTTCAGTGAAGAAACCAGGAATCAAAGAAGTTAAATGATTTGGCCAAAGTCACATAGCAAGTGGGCGTCTCATAGTTCATGGCTTTACTTCATTAGTACATTATTTACATTCTTGTATTTTTATGACCCATTTGTTCAAAAATAATTTAAAATATCCTGGAAGATTTTTTTTTTCCCTGACCTTTTTCAGGAATTAGAGCCACAGTCACCAGAATAATTATTCCAGAGGAGGATGACAGAAACAGTAATTTGGTGATGAAAAGCAGTATCACTAGAGTACTTTCTTTGCTTTTTATGATGAGTGGGATTTTATGGTACCATAAATATTTTGAACAAAATATCTATATATTTTGAAAACACTTTTTGAAATATATATTTTTAAATATATATTTTGAACAAAAATAAAATTTTAACATATTCTCAACATTAATATTTAAGCAGTAAGATTTCTTGTTTTAGAAATCTAATGCAGAATCTATTCATTTTTATGAAACCATACTTAGAAACTAAGATGAATATAATAAGTAATAAGATATGATTACAATATCATATATATTAACTGACTTAAATTTAGAATAAAGTCTTTCTGGAACCAATTTTTTGGTAATCCAATAGAGCTACCAAACTGCCTTTAAAATAACTCTTACCTAAATGTTGATAGCTTGCTCTGATAAAGCTTTCTCAGAAGACTGCATTCTACCCTCCTTGAGCATTACTCTGTGATAGATTAGAAAAAGCAAGGTCTTCATGCATCTCCTCTTTGTAGTATTGCTTCACGGCTATGGTGATGGCAGATAGGTCCTATTCAATCACTCACATCTCTTAGATATTTTAGAAATAGCTTCTGTTTCTGCTGTCATTCCCCCTTTAATGCTCTGAGTCTTATTTTTTTTTAAGATTTTATTTATTTATTTATTAGGAAAGAGAGAGAGTGAGAGAGAACAGGTCAGAGTGAGAAGCGGACTCCCCATGGAGCTGGGAGCCCGATGTGGGACTCGATCCCAGGACTCCGGGATCATGACCCGAGCCGAAGGCAGTCGCTCAACCAACTGCGCCACCCAGGGGCCCTGCTCTGAGTCTTATTTATAATCAGGTGGAACTCCGTGTTTCCTCTTTTGCTCATAAAACTTGAATCCCTGTGATGTGTCTCAACAGAGATCAAATTCAAAGCATCCATTTCTCTACTATGTGTTTTCTTTTATGTTGTAAATTTGGGGTTTGAATGCCAATTAAATGTTCTTTTAAGATGTTCATATTGTACATGGTTCAATCTCTCGGTTTAATAGTGACCCTAACAGAAAGGGTTACCTTTTGTAACTAATTCAACTACACTGTGATTTAGAGACAATATGATTACCTCCTATTGTCTCAGCACTCCTGATAGAGCCTAGTATTGCATAATGGTCCTCTGAATACTTGGTAAATAATGACTATTAAAGCATATATTTGTGCTATCTTTTGATGTATGTTTTTATATGTGCTGCTAATTTTCTTTTTAGAGCCTAGGAATATTTTTCTTTGTATTTATGTTATCAGTAGATAGTTAAGGAAGTAAAGGGAAAGAAGAAAATTTTTTTTCTCATTAACAGCATTCTATTTTGAGATGTTTTCCCCAGATAAGGGGGGAAAGATTTTTCATAATATATAATCTAACAAAGACATTCAATTACATATTAAAATACTGATTCTTGAGTAAGCTAATCAAGAAAGTAACTTTCATCAGGACTTTGTACTTATGTGAATACTTAAAAAGGGTTTGAGATATCAACAGAAGCTTCCATTCTGAAATTATATCTCCAAGCGTGGAGAAAAGATAATATGATCAATTTTTTAATATATAGTATAGCCAATTTCACATTGCTTATATTAAAATGTAACCTCTAATAAAAGATATTAATACAGTGATAAATATTTCATAACCTGAAAGTAAAATCACAGGCCTGTGTATGAAGCATGAACCATACTGAACTCGATTATGCAAAGATATGATCACAAACATAATCTGAACATCCTTCATTCTACAACAACTTCGACGTTTAAGGAATATAAAGTACTTCTAGAGAAGCGTATATTAAGCTGTCAGCTGTATTCTGCTCTTTATTATTTTGTGCTTTTAAGTTTGGGATGTTAAGTTGTAAAGGAACTCATGACATTGATTCAGGCATCCAGAGCAACATTAAAGCAGTAGTAATCAGAAGCCTGCTAGTTTTGATCATTCAGTCATAGGAATTATAAATCATCATTTGCTATCTATAAAAAGTATATTTCATGAGCTTTAGACTCCATTTTTTTCTGAATACTCATTTTGTTTTCTTTTTGCAATGTTAAGTCTCTCCTAAGTTTTATGCCTATTTACTGTTATAGTGCACCCAATGTTTATAGCAGCAATGTCCACAACAGCCAAACTGTGGAAAGAGCCTAGATGTCCATCAACAGATGAATGGACAAAGAAGATGTGGTGTACACACACATACATAAGCACATATACAATGGAATATTATGCCCCCATCCAAAAAGACAAAATCTTGCCATTTGCAACGACATGCATGGAACTAGAGGGTATTATGCTAAGCAAAATAAGTCAATCAGAGAAAGACAATTAGATGATCTCACTAATTTTTTGAGAAACAAGGCAGAGGATCATAGGGGAAGGGACGGAAAAAAGAAACAAGACAGAACCAGAGAGGGAGACAAACCGTAAGAGACTCTTAATCTCAGGAAACAAACTGAGGGTGGCAGGATGGGAAGGGAGTGAAAATGCATATAAAACTGGAAAATGTTTTTGCCATGTTATTCTCAAAAGCTTTGAATTTTCTTTCAAAAAATCCGAAATTAGGTTCAAGTTAGTGGCCTTTTGTTTCCTATCCTGAAATTCTGTGACAAGCACTGTAACAATAGTGTTGAGTATAATACAAAACTTTGTAAGTTGAATGGTTTCTGTTTTTTTCCTAAAACCTATACTTTTTTTTTCAGCAAGTTATTCTTGACCATCTACTATGTTACATACCACTAAATACTGTAAATCAAAGAAAAATGAGTTTGTTTTCTCTCTTGATAGGTTCTCAGACCCACAGAGAAAATGATAACCACCATGCAACTCACTGATAGTTAGATATAAGGGTGGATATATTTCCATGGGAGCAAAGAGGTAGCAACAGTTTATTGTATGGATGCATTTTCAGGAGATGAGGAAAGAGAAGTGGAAGAACCCAGACCTTTACATTTAAGTAGGATTTTCACAAGCAGGTAATTGGGTATCTTAGTTTTCTAGAGCTGCCATAACGTATGCCACCAACTGGGTAGTTTAAAATAGCGGAAATTTGTTCTCTCACAGATAGGCATTGGCAGGGTTGGTTTCTTTTGGAAGTTCTGAGAGAGAAACCATGCCATATACTTCTCTCCCAGCTTCTGGTGATTCCTGGTAGTCCTTGGAATTCCATGATTTATACATGTTTGACCCCCATCTTTGCCTCCACCTTCACATCACCTTCCTGAGTTTCTGTCTCTTGCAGTGATACTGTCATTGGATTTAGGACCCACCCTAATTCAGTATGATTTCAGTCCTAACTAAACATGTCCAAAGACCCTGTTGTCAAATGAGGTTGCACTGAATTTCCGGGTGAGCATAACTTTTGGGAGTCAATATTCAACAACCCCCCCTTTACATTGGGCAAAGTAGCATAAAGTAAAGAAAATGCCTAAAAGGATAGAGGCATGAAAAGTTATTGGAAGGTTCAGAGTAATGAATTTAGACAAAATAGAGTAACCTGAGTACTATTCAGTCAACAGTGAGAAAGACAATTGGGCAAGCCTCATAGACTACACTAAGATGTTCACACTGTCTTCTGTAGGCATTTGACTCTCAGAAGCCCATCAGTCTTTGAGCTGCACAGGCAGATTTGTATTTTCTAAAAGTGATTATAAATAAACGTGTGTTATTGACTACAGATGATTACAGAACTTCATAGGTAGGAAAATGAGCAGAGTTAAAAGAGAGAATTGAAATGATTTTCAAATTGGCTTGGGAGACAAATTGATAATGCATGCCATAACAGATTTTTGGTGGGGAAGGAAAGAACATTGATATTTTAGATACAGCATTTGATTTGAATAATCGATCATCAATTGTTTAAGAACACTTTCTGTCAAGCATTGTCCTATGTACTTTGGAGATTCATATACATAATCTTGATCCTATCTCAAGAACTTTACAAACCATTTGGAATCATGAGACTAATAATAAAGTGAAGCAGAAAACAATTCAAATCTGTATATAGGCAAGTATAAACTTAGTGGTTTTGATTTATAAATACTTAGAGTTTCAGATTCAAAAATATCTATGTGGAGTTGAGTGCTATGAAAAGCTTGATTGCAGAAGTGGTACTTAAGTTAGATTTGATAAGTCATATATAAGCTGGTTCAAAAGAGGGCAGGAAACACTCAAAACGATAAGTGATCATACAGTAAGATGGGAAGGTGGCAATGAAAGTGGTGTGTGTTATACAGAAAAGATAGCCTGAGGGCAGCCACATGTTAGGTAGTATTAAGTTTGAAAAGGTACATTCCAGCCAACATAATCTATTTGGAAGGTCAGGTAGGCAGACTGGTTACTTACCTGATTGGTTAGTTACCTTTGAAAAGAGAGACTTTGTTTTAGTATTATTAACATGACAGCAATATATAGTTCTGTTATTTTACTAGAGGGAGGAGAGCCAGTCTGGGAGCTTTTGCCCGAATCCAAGTATGAGATGATGAGAATATGCATTGTTAGAGAAGGTGGATTTTGTGTATTTTGGCACTTCCATATATTTTCCAGTTCTCCTTTGGCATATTGTACGCGATGTAGGTCATCTATCATCTTGTGTATTTTATCTCTATTTCCTTTTTCCTTTTCACTTACCCTTTATTTCCCCTATTAGAATTTAGTTTAGGCAAAACTCACATGAGCCATCTCAATATATCGAATCTAAGAGCACAGCAAAAGCAGCCAGCCATTGAAAAAGCAGATGAAGATAATGATGATGAATTACCTCTAATGTGTTAGGAGCTTTCTGTATCACCTTCTTCAGTCTGTATGGTGCTCTTATATGAAGTAGTCACTACTATCCCCTAATTACAAATGAGGAAACTGTGACTCAGGCTAAGCAGCTTTGATCAACGTAGGATCGCACTGGAACTTAGATCTGTCCGACTGTGTAGCCTAGATTCACAAGCACTATGAACCGCACAGTGACTCACCTTCATCTTGCTCTTGTTGCAATCCATTAGGTTGATGGCTTCCAGATTCAGCTTCCTAAAGTCACATCTCTTTTCTGTTCAAAGTCTTCTGTGACTTTTTATGCCTGTAAAATTAAAATAACTTACAGTTATTTCTGCTTTGATTCCAAGGCCCCTCCAGATGTTGTGACAACTTACTTTCTTAGCCTGGTCTCTACTTCCTTCCTGGTAGCCCTTTATACAGAATATTTTGTTCCTTACCTTAGTGCTCCGCCCCGCAGCCTTTTCTGGAAATATTTCATTCTTTTTTCTAATGTTGAAATTTACTTTAGGCTTTATTATGTTATCCTCTAAGAAACCTTGTTTCTCCATTATTCCTCTTTTATAGAGCTTTATTTGCTACCACTTATGCTACTTAATTTTTTTTTTTTTTTAGGTAATATGTATTTAAAGTGGATTTTAAACTTCTTGAATGCAAAAACTCAGTTTATTTTTGTGTTATCTAGTATAGGGCCTGGTGCTTTTTTTAAACGTGGATATAATAGGGGCACCTGGGTTGCTCAGTGGCTAAGTGTCTGCCTTTGGCTCAGGTTGTGATCCTGGTCCTGGCATTGAGCTCCTCATCAGGCTCCCTGCTTGGCTGGGAGCCTCCTTCTCTCTCCCCCACTCCTCCTGCTTGTGTTCCCTCTCTATCTCTCTGTCAAATAAATAACATCTTGAAAATAATTTTTAAAAATAAACCTAGATATAATAAAAGATTAAGAATGGAAATGAGTTCTGACCCAAGGTGAGTCCTTATTCTATAGTCAGTCATCAGTCTGCTTGCTGGATAACTGCAGTTAGCAGGGCTTAAAATCAGCTGATTCACTGAATGGCCTAGAAATACTTATATAGGGAAAAATCATTGCTGAGCTGATAAAGAAATTACTTCTGAAACTCTCAGAAACTGTTGTTTTTCCAGTTATGTTCTGGAGATTGGCTGCATAGACTCCCGAGGGTACTTGATAAAATACAGATTCCAGAAAATGGGATGCTGAAATACACCTTTATAGCATGATTCCCAGATTTTTTACTTATTTATCTGAGTGGAATTTCTAGAGAAATATCTATTTGAAAAAATGCTCAAATCCTAAGTGTGCAGCTTTGTTACTTTTCATGAAAAGACGACTCCCATATAACTAACAACAGATCAAGAACTGGAATGTAACCTGCATTCCAGAACCCATTCCGGGCTCCTAGTCACTAACTAATCTACCACCTCAACCCGTCCACCTTCTCAAGGGTTTCCTGAGTCTTATGTACATTAAATATATTACATTTAAGAACTTCTAAAAAAAATTTAAGAACTTATGTACATTAAATTTAAAAACTTCTGCCCTAAAATGCAGGCTTGCTTCTGGTAATGCAGACATAACAAACATTATTCCCAAAACCTACTACTCCTTTTCTTCTTCCTCCTCTTATTTTCTTGTTATCTCCCCTCCCTACTAACTGTCCTCCTTTGTAATAAAAAATCATGAAAAATTTCATCCGAAGAATTCATCTACATTTCTTCTCCGTGTTGAACTCCTTAAGCTCTAAGGTTACATTTCTCTCACTTCTCTTGTAGGATTCCATAATTCATCCATTAGGCACAGAACGTCTTGCCTTTTTTCTGTAACATTTTGGAAGATTGAGAGGATAAGCCTAATTTCAGAATATCTGTGCCACTGATAATCTATTTTACTTTTTCTAAACCAAAAACTTATGTTACTAGAGAGGTTTCTAGGTTCTAGACAAAAAAGGGGGGGGTTACAAAAGATAGATTTTTACATTGCTTTAAGCATTAATCAAGGACTCTTTGTTTTGGAATTTGTGACAGTTGAACATTATCTTTAGATAAGTTTGTCATTATACTGTGCAAGCCTGTTTTACTAAGCAAATTAAGGCTATACTTTTATCTGAGTTTTGTTTACTTTGCTCAAGCAAATACCTTTTAGTGACCGATAGTACCTTGATTGTTTATATCCAGAGGGATGATCTAATTGCCAGTATATATATTTTTTAATTTTATTTATTTGACAGAGAGAGATCACACTTAGGCCGAGAGACAGGCAGAGAGAGAGGGGGAAGCAGGCTCCCTGCTGAGCAGAGAGCCCCATGCGGGGCTTGATCCCAGGACCCTGAGATCATGACCTGACCAGAAGGCAGAGGCTTTAACCCACTGAGCCAGTCAGGCCCCCCTATTAGTTATTGAAATAAGTTTTCCACTTGGAAAATTTTATTTGACAATTAGAACTATTCTACTATTTAAGAATCTATTTTAAAATTAATATCCTCCTCCTCCCCCCAGTTTGACATAGTCAGGTTTTCACTGTATTTTTAGGAATCGGAAGGAAATCATAAACAAGAGACTAACTTTATGAATACATAGTATGATTTGCTAAGCGAAAACATTTCAATAGCTACCATATGATATTCCATTTAAGATAAATCATAATTAAGCCTTTTATTTTTTATATTTTCAAGGGAAAAAAACAATATTGGACAATCATGTAGTAACTTCTTTGAACAGTAAGATTAGAAGGTATTAAAGGACTTTTAAAGGTTACCTAATTCATTCTTCTGTCTTCAGATATGATACAAAAAAGTTTTTTTAAGTCCCTTTGTTGAGAACATGCATGCTGTCACTTCTTTTAGCACACTGACTTATCATTTTTCTCTTTAAATTCTATAACCTACCTTTCCATTAATTAAACTGCTCATTTGGGAAATAGTACTTGACATCTCATCAAAACTTGTGGCATTTCCAAAACCAAGATCTCGAACTTGAAATTAATCATTGAATTCAATTTCTTCCACTCTCTTATTTTTGCTTATTCTGATCTTTATTCCTTAACTATTTTGTTGGATCTCTCCTATATTTTCCTATTTTGTCAGCCTCTTTTAAGGGACTTAACTGGTCTCCCAAGGACACTAAAATTAATTTTCCTTTAGAATCTCCAGCCTATTTTTTTTTCAACCATATCTTTCTTGCCAATCCTCATTCTTATGCTTACTCGTTATCTGGCTGCTACTTATAAAATAGTGTGGAACATTAATAAGTTTTTTTTTGATAATGTATTCTACAATGTTTATTCCTAAAGTTTCTCACCACTACTCCTCTATCCCAGTCTTCATACTCATTAGATGACCTTATTTCCTGTGTGAGAAACCAAAAGAGTTGTCTATATCCATGAAGTTACTTCATTTCCTATTCACTCTTCTTTGTACTTCAGTCTGGCTCCTGTACCCACTGAAAGTCACTCTCTCTAAGCTCATGGAGTATTTCCATATTGTTAAATTAGATGGATATTTATCAGTCAATTTTGAAATTTGATTTGTCCTAAACCATTTGCAGGCAATTCTTATTTTTCTGGAATTTTATAAACTACTAGATGGCAAGAATATTTTTGCTTTTCTTATAAATGAACATGTTGATCCCCACCGAATACTCAAATCATACATAACTGTATTTAAAACATATAGGCCTCCTTTTCATTACTCTCCTGTTAACTTGTAAAATTTATTTTACAAGTAACTTTGGTTTACAGTTTTGTGGGGATCTTACCAATTGCTTTTCCACATGTCCATTTATAAAATATATATGTATGTGTAATATATATAATTTATGTCTATAAGCATTTGAAGTTCATAAATGGGCAAAGATACTTGCAGATAATATATCTGACAAGGAGTTGCTATCTAAAATTTACTAACAAATCCTATAATTCAATAACAACAAAAATAATTAGAAAAAAGGAAGAGGACTTGAACAGACATTTTGCAAAAAAAGACATACAGATAGCCAACAGACACATGAAGAGATGCTCAACATCACTCATCATCAGGGAAATGTAAATCAAAACCACAATGACATGCCACCTCACACCTGTCAGAATGGCTGTTAACAAAAAGACAAGAAATAACAGGTGTTGGCAAGGATGTGGAGAAGAAGGGACCCACCATACACTGTTAATAGGAATATAAATTGGTACAGCCATTGTGGAAACTTTTTTTTAATTATATGTTTGTAGTACATACTAATAACCACCAAATGTTACTATCTGTATTAAAAATTTTATTGGCTTTTGGGGCACCTGGGTGGCTCAGTTAGTTAAGCATCTTCCTTCACCTCAGGGTCATGGGATCAAGCCTGACATTGGGCTCCAAGCCTGGCATCTGGCTGCCTCATCAGCGGGGAGTCTGCTTCTCCCTAGCCTTGCACTCCCCTCTGCTTGTGCTCAAGCTCTCTCTAATAAATCTTTTTTAAAAAAAATTTTATTGACTTTTAAAAAAGTTGTTTATTTTAGAATCATTTAATGAGCTCACTCTAAATCTAAAACCAGTCAACTCTGGTTTTATTAATTTTAAATAACATTCACTGTGGTTGTTTAAATCAACACTTTTTCTCTAAGATTTATATAGACAAAAAGAAGTCTGAGTTTAACTGTTCTTCATTCTGGTTTGAGGAATTTTACTTCAGTTTTAGCTTCATTTGAGAAGTTAAAAAAATAGGGAATTGTTAATAGATGTTCTAGGTTTTTAAGTTCCTGAATTACTCTAAATATGTAGATTCTTAGAGTCATTTTACATTTTACTTTAGGGTTTTAATGTATTTTTTATTTAAATTGTTTTAAAATACACCAAAATATTTGAGGACTGTTCTCTTTTTTAAAGAGTAGCGTTTTCTGGGGCACCTGGGTGGCTCATTGGATTAAACATCCAGCTCTTGGTTTCGGCTCAGGTCTTGATCTCATAGGTCATGAGAAGGAACCCCACCATGGGCTTTGCTGCTCAGCAGGGAATCTGCTTGAGATCCTCTCCCTCTGCCCCTACCCCTGGGCAAGCACACAAACAGGCTGGTGTGCTCTCTCTCTTAAATAAATCTTTTTTAAAAAAATAATGTTTTCTGTTTGTATTCTGTAATATATCCATTTTCTTGAAACAGAATTCTGGACTTAAAACTCATATAACACTAAAATTATAAATTATAAATGACTACTATGGAGGTCAAATGTGGTAGACAATAAATACAATAGTTTCAAGCAATAAATATTACCCCAAGGCAAAATTGTCAGGAAAAGTTTTAATAAAAGATGAGGAATTTGAGTTTGTCTTAAAATCAAGGCAAATTTTGGTTAATCATTAAGAGTAAAGCTCATTCCTTGATATGTGTCAGGAAAAAAAGAAACCAAACAGCCTTAAGAACCTATCTAGAGGTGAAAATGAGGAGAGAATATTTGGGGGCTGTGAACAGAATTTTTACTGAAACGTAACTTATATAATATTTTATTTATATTTATATTATATAGTTATATTTACTTATATTACATATATATATGTAAATATAGTGTGTGTGTGTGTGTGTGTGTGTGATAGAAAAATTGTGCTTGATCTGGGTACCTCTAAACTCCTACCCAGTAAGATCGCATAAACAATTGTGCTTTCCATTCTGTGTTGGTCTCTCTGTCACATTCTACCTGTTTGAAATTCTCTCCTCATGTCCCTAGCTTCTCTTAACATAAAAGAGATTGAAATACCCTGTTTGCAGTTAACCATCTTTGGAGTCTTTTCTCTTCCATTTCAGCATACAGTAATTTTGCCTTTTATATTTTTCTAAAAGTCAAGGTACACATAAGTAAATAGGTAACCAAAACTAGAGAGTCCTCACTAAATGCCATGCAACTTACTAGCTACTTTTACTAATTTACGATGTCTAATCCTATAGCTTTACGATGTCTAATCCTATAGCATTTCTCAGTAAGAAAGATACTATTATTATCCCCATTTACAAAGGCAACTCAAGCACAGATTCGCATCTTGGTCTGCTAAATCTACAGTGTTAATTAAGCACAGTGCTCTCACGCTCTTTTGCCTTTGTGCTTAGATATCTCTTGATGCACATATGCTATATTTCCTTTTGAGCAAAAACATTTTCTACTTGTTTTTCTTATTTTATGAAGTACAGTATCTCTTACCTCTAAGTACTGAATAGGTATTTGTTGTATTGATTGACTGATTAACTGATTGATTGACACAAAAGTATCTGGCTTATTGATTGCCAAGGCCTCTCAGCACTCTTAAATTTTCTAAAGTTTGTGAGGAGTAGACTGATGCAAGTGGTGATTTTGGAAGATATACCCAGAAGTGAGAGATTAAAGATTAGGAAACCCATAATCCAAGCATGATATGATAAGCATTCACACAGAATCAGTTGTATCAAAGTAACAGAAAAATGGCAAGTATAGAATAGGAAGAGTTCACTGGCTTTGTCCTTAATGTAGGCACAGATGTCAAAGTTGAAACTCAGATCAGAAGAATGCCTGTGTTATTGACAGAAGCATGGAATTCTGGGAAAGAAATTACTTTGGAGAATATTGACATTTATTGAGAATATTTACAAGTGTTAGGATATTCAAGTGGGATAATCAAATAAATATACACAACTAATGGTATGATTTGAAAGTACAGACTGGCTGAGAAGGGGCCTTTCATACAGTGGCACTGTTTGTTTGAGAAGTATGCATCATTCAAGAGAGAAAACATAAAAAGGGAATAGAACTTCCTGGGCAAATAATCTAACATGTCTCTTTTATAATTAAAGTATGCCATTTGAGTGACAACTTAGAACCTATAGATTGTTTTAAATTCCTATTTCCATACCTGAATGTAAATGCTCTATGCTTGTGTTACAATAAATATTACAATGTATATTTACTATGATTTTTTACTTTAACTACATTTTTACTATACATTCACTCTTATCATTTTTAAGGTTACAGTTTCATCTTACATAAAAACAGAGGAAATAAGAAATGCTGTTCTTCCTTCAAAATATATCCAGGATCAGATCACTTCTTAAATACCTGCCATCAACCTTCTTTAAACTATTATTAGTATTTAATGTTTGGATTACTCTGGTAACCTCTCTCTGGTCTCTTTGCTTCTACAAAATCCTTTCTCCATTATAGTCTATTCTCAGCATAGATCATGTTACTCTTCTTCTCACACTAGACTGTAAGCCTCTGAGGCCAGATTTATTTGTTAACTTTTATTTCAAGTGCCTAGAAATGTATCTATGACATGTCAGACATTCAGTAAATATTGGAATAAATATAATGACAGTAATAACTAATACTTAAGGCTTCTTCATGTTGTACTTTTCTAAAAGCTTTAAATTTTTATAACAACCTAGTTTTATAGATGTAGAAACTGAACCCAAAGGTTGAGTAAATAACATGCCAATCCCTCAAGCTAGAATTCAAACGTAGCAACTGAGCTCTGTAACCAGAGCCCCCAACCATTAGAATGTGGCACTTCTATTAAAGATTATCGTGTTTAGTGCTATAAAGTTTTTATAGGAGAACCTCAAAGTGTCTGTCGGCCTGTTATATGCAGAATACATTTTATATAACTGAATTCATATTGATAGCATACTGATTAAATATAAAAATGAATGTTGATAAATTATAGCCTTCAAATAATAAGTTTAAAGAAATAGAAAATTAAACCAAGAATTGAATGTCTCATTTGGCGGATGAGCAGGTTCAATCAGTAACATCCATCATTAGTGAAACCCATTCTCAAGGCCCACAAAGCCATGGTACTGTCAACCGTGTTATATGGGTCTAATATCTGAATCCTTATCAGTCTCATTTTCATTTCTTAGACAGGTTTCATTTATCATACTTTTGTACTGTATTTCATATCAAATGTCAAGATAGAGTCTCTGATGTCCAAGATTTAGAGACAGTGATTTCCCAGCTTCACTCATCAAAATGCAGTGGTCCTGGACGTATGGAGAAAATGAATGACACTGGACTTTTAAAGCAATTGGCAAACTTCAGAGAAAGTGTCACATTATTAAGACAATATAAGTTTCAAGGATATAAACTAAAGCTTTCTGAAGAACTAGACTAGAAAAACTGTCATAGCAGATAGTCCAGCATGATGTAACAGGACTCTACTCAGCAAAATTTTCTCATATTGCAATCAGCGAAGCACCAACATGAATAAATACAAAGTACAAATAATGTTCAGAGGATGATTTAACAAATATGCTAAAAGATTCATTATTGAGGAATAATTGCCTGGCCACCCAGGGCATTTGCCATCTACCTGAATATGCTTATGTGTATAGAATTATCAAAGAATTACCTATCATGTGAATACTAAGAGTGGAGATGTAGACATCCATTTTCATAGACACGTGAAAAAAATAAGAGAAATATAAGAATCTGTGCTTCAAAAGAGTGATTCTTTTTTTGTTGTTGTTTAAATGCCTTTTATAGACTTTGCTTGATAATAACATCTTTTTTATCACCTAAAAGCTTCGTAGGTAACAAAAAATGATCTGTGCCAGGAAAATGAATTACAGAGATATTAAATGGCTTTCCTGGGGGGAATCATTCAATTTGTTGGCAAAACTGGAAAACTGAAATAGGGCACAGAGAAGCTCTGTTCCTAACACATGTCTTAGACCAGTCACAGGTGCAAAATATTTGGTGATATAAAATGAGTGATTTTATTTTTAACACAGAATGATATAAAATTTAAGCTACATTAATTTGCTCTTTTTTTGTTCTTGCATTTTGGATTACTTTTAAAATAATGACTTGGGAGTATTAAACTTCCTTGATGGTTACTTATTTTGGGGGATATAAAGAAAAAAAAGGTACATTTTGATTTTACTTTTCATGTATACCTGCTATGACAGGTACACTACCAAAGCTTTTGCACTGTAGATTTACATATTCAGTATATATCACGTTAAAAGCGACTCACTTGGATTTTAAAATGCTGAATATAACAGTCTCTTTTGAATATTTTATTTAGTACTAAAGAAAACTGATAATATACTATGCATTTCAAGTTTTCTTTTGTTATTCAGTGAAATGAAAACTGTAATAAGCCTTATAAAATGTGTTGTCAACAAAATATTACTAAAATTACTTAGAAGGTGATTCATAGGCCCTCTTAAATTTTTGCCATACACTTGGAAAAAACAAAGTCTCCTTATGTTACAGTTTTATTCTCTCAAAATTTTGAAAGGACATATGAGATCTTTATTCCATTGGCCATATTACCAGTTCTCTTCAGAAAGTGAAAGATGCCTGTCCAAACGTAGTTTATCCCCAGTTTCTCTCACTAGTGTCTGAGACTTGGGGTTGTTTTTCTTATCCTAGCAATTTTCCAGCCGTGCACTCTATATTCTCATTGGTTGACCTGCTAGGAAGTGGCAAGTATAATGAACTGTTTCACAGCCTATTCTGTTTAGGATTTCTTTAGTAATGGATTGATTGAAAAAACAATTTTTTTATTCTGTTTTGTTGTTACTACCCCTGCCCCCTTACAATACAGGAATTACCATTCAATAAGACTGGTAAATTCTGGTAAAGCTTATAATGAGAGATATTTCTCCACTTTACTATGAGGGCTCATAACTTTTGGTGGAGAAGGATTTGAATAGGACCAAGCATACCCTTGTTAGCCTGGGGTCACAGTTACTCTAAAACTGTCAATTTCTCTTATGTCCCCAGTTAGGAGCTGCTAGCCCACCCTTTGGTTCTGCCATTTCTAATACGCTCAGTTTCCGCCTCTTGATAACTTTTACCCCATGTCTTGTAGTCTTCTAGAAAATATCAGGGCGACTGAAATTGGATTTTCAGACTTCTGATAGTATCTGTTGCTCACCTGCTGGACAAGCATCATGTAGTTTTTCTGTTGCTTAGGTCTGATTTGCAGCCAGCACTCCTTTTATAGGCTTGCATCCATAGAGCTAAATGACTATTATTTATAAAAACAAAACCTCCTCCTACTAAAATAAGGTGTTTTCTCTGGATATGTAGCAATTTGTTCATTATCAAAAAACAAAACAAAACAAAAAAACAAAAAACTTACTAGTAAGATATTTTCTCTGAATATGTAGGAATTCTTTTATTACTTAAAACCAAACTTAACTAGTAAGATTTTTTTTATATACTTATTGAGAATAAGTAGCCTTTCTAATAGCTTTTAAAGGATTACACATTCCCTTCTCCCTATACAGCCTCTTATAAAATGTATATGTGTAGAAATGGCTTTCAACTCATGAACGGTGCAAATTCCTGGTTACTACCACAGACCTCTTGCGTTATAAACTTCACATATGATGTCTGAGAATATATTAAACAAGTATCCCAGGTGAATGTCATGCACACACATTTTGAGAATCACTGACTTAGGTTAACTGGTCAACCTTTTAGATCTTCAAATATTCTAAGAAAATCCTGTTTGGAATATGGCTGGGGCAGGTAACCATTTCATACTCCACAACTGGTCATGTAGTAAGTTCAACTGAAATAGGGCTTAAAGATGCCCTAGGATTTCAGGTAACAGGAGAATTGTAACTTACTGCTAACAGCTGACCAATGAAATACTTTGAGAGGCAGACATATTTATTACTGTTTTCATGAAGAACTGCTTTAAGTTTATTGTAATTATTTAACTTAAGCCAAATATTTAATGAAGTACATGGGAATTTCAAGCCTGAGTTATGGGTACCCTCTAGAGAAATCAAACACAGTGGCATTCTTTGTCATCTAAATATAGGTACTACCTATTGATATCTCTTCTTTCAGGCAAATCCAGAAGGACTCAACCTAGTTATTTTATGATCTTTATCACATCTGCCATTTAGTGTAGCAGTCTAACAAAAACTGGTGCTACCTTAGAAAAGTTCATGTAGGATGATGAATAAAAAGAGCCCCTTAGGAGAAGGCTAGGAATGTGTAACTATCAAAAAAAAAAAAAATAGAGAAAATCTTTTATTAGAATGTCAGTGTGATACATACTTAGGAATTTCAGCTTGTTTTGTGCAATAAATTGGTGACCTAGGATACTTCCTTTTGCCATTAGCTAAACAGAAGCTTGTCTGCCTCCGTACCCACTTCCTTCTCTCACACTTTGTTTTTACTAGAGACCCAATTAATTGGTTCCATGTTAAGCAGGTATCTTGCAGGGAAATTTCATAGAATGCCTTTAAGTATTTCTATTAATTTTAACACTACATAAGATAGTGTATCTTAACAGATTAAAAGACTCCTTTCCTGGACATTAGAATTCCCAGAAAGAAACTGAAAAGGAAATACTAAAGATCATTGCATTTTATTATTCTGTGTACTTTAGCACACAAAGCAGACTCAGGACAAAAATGTCATTACTGCAGTCCTACTAGCATATGTATTTTGTAATATCATATTTCTTTAGAATCATATACTTAAAAATGATCAATTCTATTATATACAAAAAAATGGATCCCTCAGTCTGCATAGGCTTTGATCAGGAAAGCAATGGTTCTTCTACTGGCAACTCTTAAATAGCCAAGATTACTTTCAAAGGCAAAAATTTAAAAGTAGTGAGACAATTCTTTTGACTCTTGGAAGTGCTGTCAAAGAAAATACAGTATTTTCATTCTATTTTTTTATGTTGATAATAAATTGTGATTCCTTTCCTTGCTAATTCAACTCTTGTTTTGCAGAGACATTTGAGAGTCTATCACTTAAAATTTTGATTATCTTAAATTTTATGTGTCTGTTGTCCTTGTACTAGGAATAAGGGACTAAAAAAGGCTAAAAGGATTCATCCAAGTAATTTTTTGCAATATATACAAAAAGGGGGAAAGAAAGTGGACAGAAAGGAAATTTATATGTCATTTGAGTGAAAATATATGAAAAAATTAGACAGAAAAAATTCATGTATTTGCTGAAAGATAATCCCAGCAGTGTTTCTTCTAGCAGTTGACAAGTTCTTGGTTCATTACACAAGCGTGTATTTTAAAATTAAAGACAGGACCAAAAGCACTTTTGTGGATTTGACCTTGAACTGAGACAGATTGTCAATGAGTTAACACCCAATATCCAATCTTCACTTCATGCATTTGCCATTTTCTTGGTGTTATAAATGGTTCTTTTACCATAAGCTACATTTTTAAAAATGATCAAATTCAAAACCACTTGTATATATCTCCCTGGGATGGTTTAAGTACTCTTTTGTTTTTTCCCAGCAAGGCACTTAGCCAAAGCAAATAGATACCAATATATATTCTATCAGTGAATAAGGGAAAAACAACGAATTCGAATCTAATGCATTGCTGTCTTCAAAAGAGTTATTTCCTGGCTTATATATGTTAGTGAACAACTTTTTGTATTCTGCTTATGTTAATACTTGGTTTTATTCCAAAGCCTATTTAACTGCAACAGTCTGTTCAGGTTCATCAAATAGGTTGGTTGTTTAGATCTTGCTTTTGCTCCAAGGCAGGTAATTTTAATATCAGCTTGAAGTTTAAAAAATAATTATTCACTGACAGGGAGAATTTAACCCAGACATAATCTGTTAATTGACTACCAAAAGACATTAAATCAATGGCCACTATGTTCATCTGTGAGTCACATATCTAAGTAAAATGTTGAAATTCATTTGAATTTTAGACAACTGATAGTAATAATAATATTTAATGACTTGCTTACTGGGTTTTAGGCCTGATACTAAGTATTTCACATGTATTAGCTCATTTACTTATCGCATTTTGGTTTTTTTCAACTGGAAATAGTTTCCAGTTGAACCGTTTGAGGCTTAGAGTAATTTTGCTCAAGATCACACTTGTGGCAGATCCAGGATAGGAATTCCAACTCAGGCATTTGGATTGAAATTATTTTATTAAACTACCATACTATCCTGTTTTCTTGATATAATCAATTTCAGTGTCTTTCTTTTTCAGATTAGGAAACTCAGACCCAAATTATGGAATTGACCAAGATTAACAACTATTTTCTTAAATTTAATAGAGATTATCAGCACTAGAAAACAAGACTCCTGACTCTGAATTCAGTGTACTTTTCATTACAGCAGCTTCTTTCTCAGACAACAAACTGTTGGTCCACACTAGCCAGTTGTCTTCAGAATATTTAAGTGTATCAAAGAACCCCTTAATGATTACTCAGTACCAACACAATTTTAAAAAAATATTGAAAAAGCAGAGCAGAATGACAGATACAATTTTCCCAAAAATTTAGGATTAAGAGGAATGAGGTTCCTTTTATCTACTGACTTATACTACATTTAGCTTAATTTTTATTTCCTTTTCTGATATCCTCCTATAAGAGGTGTAAGAACCATTGTATTAAACAAAACATACTGTTTATTTTCAAGTACGTTACTTGAAATTAAAAGTATTATTCATATGTATTATTTACTTACCCTATGCTATGCAAAATTCAAATCTCTAATTTTTCTTAATAAAAATGTCCTTTAGATGATATCATGGTAATGACCTTTCTGATAAGATAGTTTTTATGAGCCAGTCTTTCATTTGATTTTGACTTATATGCTCTATAAATAAGTGTTCGATGAACTGGTCAAGGGAAGAATATACTTATGGTTTGTTAAAACATTTTATCTCCATGGAAAAGATAGATATATATTAAGTATCTAAGACCATGCAGATTTCCTTCTTATCCATTCATCATCCTATAAATGTTTTTGCCTGTATACAGTTAGGATGAAATTACCATTAGTTACTAATACTTCCCCTATCAGAATTGGTAAAAATCAGAAAGGGAAAATATATTAATCATGCTAAAGCTACAAAGGAATTTATTATTTGATGTTTCTGTCAAAGGATTTTAAAAGTGTGTGCATTAAATACAATATTTTAAGACCACTTTAAAAATCAAGCACCTTAGTTCATTTTAATTGGATTAAGTCATTGCTTTGGGTGGCCCCATAAATTAAAGTAACTATTTCTAAGATCAATGCCCAAGCCTTTGGAATGTCTGTGCTTGTATATTTCTTTGTTATTTGTGTTTGTATTCTGTGTTTGCTCTTAATGCTTTTAGTGTGTGCCACGAATCCTTGTTTACTTTGGTAGACAAATAGTGTTCTCACAGTTTTAATATGTAAGTCATGAAAACATAGTTTTGGTGGGGGGTGTTGGTTGTTTTTTGTTTTGTTATGCTGGGTCCCCATTGCCTAAATTAATACCTGATACATAACAATTGCTCAGTAAAAATGTATCTAATGAATTCTTTATTAAATCCTGGTCTTTCAGAGTATCTGGTCTTAAAGTGATTTATTTCAATGACTAAAATGGTATATAAAAGTCAAATTTTGGTACAGGTTCCTATCTTTTTAAAGTATCAGTTCAACACACCAAATTTACCTGTGTAAATAATTTCTGAATGGCATCTAAGCATGATACAAATAGTTCCAAACAGAGACTTTAAAATGATAGGTCCTTGATTATTTTTGACTATGTACTACAAAAAAACCCTGATGCTATGCTAATTACTTACCATGACATTATCTTACTTAATTTTTAGGACAATATTTTGAGGAATATCTTCATATTCATATTAAAGATGTGAGGTTAAGTAATTTGTTCAGGATAACACATCAAGTGTTATTCAGGACTGTCTCCAAACCTTTACTCTGTAATGCCTCATGTAGACAAGAAGTAAGCCCACAAGTTTTATAGATCGGATATAGTGAAGTCTTTAAGGACCAACTTCAGATTTTTTTTTTTTGTCTAGCTGTTTTGTTTTTAATTAGAGATAATGTAGATTCTTTGGAATTGTGAATACAAGCAGATAACAGGTTATATCATATAACATTTTTCTCACACATTGAAGGATTCAATCACAGAATTGAAGGATTCTGCATAGGGTAGTGACAGTCTCATTAGTTTTAGCAGGATTAATCTGGCTAGCAAATAGACTTTAGGACAGAGGCAGGGAGAAGAAAGGAGGATATTGCAATAATCCAGGCAAGAGATGGTGACTGCTTAGACTAGACAATAAGTCTTGGCCTCTATCCTTGAGAACTTTTTTTTTTTTTTTTTAATTTATTTCTTTTAGAGGAAGAGCTGGGGGAGAGGCAGAGGGAGAGAGAGAAGCAGACTCTCCGCTGAGCGTGGAACCTGACATGGGGCTCAATTGCACAACCCTGAGATCATGACCCCAGCTGAAATCAAGAGTTGGACACTTAACTGAGTTTCCCAGGAGCCCCCCCTCCACCATGGGCACTTTTCCTAGTGCTTTCTGGAAGTAGTTACAACTGGTTAAATTTGGAATGGATTTTGAAAGTAAGAGTCAGTGTATTTTCTGAATGAGTGGAAATAGAGGAAAAGAGGAGGTAGGAGAGAAAAATAGACTAAGATGATTCCAAGATTTTGGCTTAAACAACTAGAAAAATTATGTTGCCAATTCTGGAATAGAATCAAAACTTTGATTTGGACCATTTTTAGTTTTAGACTTTCAAATGGCATGTATTAGTGAAAACAATTAAACTACCAAGCCTCTTTTTAAAAGTCAGTTTGCTTGAAGCTGGGCTTAAAGAATATACCTAAACATACCTTTGGGTAAGACAGCTTCCCTGTGAATTGCCAATAATAGAGATGGAAACAAAGACCATTTAGGTCAGAGTAGAAACAACAACCTTTAATGAAAATACCAAGATACAATTTATGACAAAACAGAAGACTTTATATATTTCAAAAAGATCATAGAAATCATGTAATTCAGTTCCTGTTTTCATAGGTGAAGGGATATTGAGTTTCTAAGAGATTTGGTGATATGCCCAAGATTAAGGCCAAGAAAGAATAATTTTCTGATTCGTAATTACTGTTCTTAAGAGCATAGTTTAGGTATGCTTTCATCCGTATTTATTGTCAAAAATAAAAAAAAGATTTTGAAAAAACAGAAATGGTCCTCTCAAATGATAATTATGCTTCAAATGTGGTGTTAAAGTTGAGGACATTGGTTTATATTACAGATGTTATTTTTTTTCTCCAAACTTTTTTTTTTTTTGATAATCAGAAAACCTAGAAAAGGATGTGTATTTATAGCAACTGCATAGCAGTTAATTTTCATAGGAGGTTAACAGCAGAAATAAGGAGAGTCAGTTTTTTAAGCAGTAGAAATATCCTGGATGGAGATTTGTGTCATATTTTCTGTAATTGATTGGCATTAACTATTAATAGTTCTTACTAGGTATGGAAAACTGTACATTTCTCAGTGTGGTAAAACAGGACAATTTAAAGGACAATTTAAATGCTCTAACGGAATGAATAAATTTATAAAGCTATTTTCTTACTTTAAAAATCTGATAATGGAGAAAAGAACAATTTAATATTTGATAGGTCATTTTTTTCCTTAAAGATAAAGTTAGTTGCTCTAATTTGTATCTTACATCTTACAGTAACTGTGGAATAATCGTTAAAATGTATGCTTGTGTTTGTGGTAAACCTTTTAACAAGTTACATTAAATTTACTTTTGATATTAATTTGCTTTCTATAAATTACAGTAATGTCAGCCAACATATTCATCTGTTATTTCTAGTTAATTATTTTATTCAAAAGAATTATACACAGGAGTTTAGA
>CM052800.1:161334141-161401502 GCA_028533885.1 Nasua narica | reverse complement strand
CACCCCATTTCCAGCTATTTTGTTCCTGTACTCTTCTCTCATCATTTTCATCTAACCTTGTGATATCATCCTACCTCATTCCTTTTATGGGTTTTTGATTGGCAACTGTCACTAGTTTTGTGGCTTTGCCTAAGTTATTCAGACCTCTTTGCTTCATTTTCCTTATTTGGAAATTGAAGAAGAAGATATCAAAAGAGTTGTATGGCAGTGAGTGGGATGATCAAAAATTTCCTGCCTTTTTGGGGGGGCTAACATTGTAGTGGCGGGAGAAAGACAGTAATTTTTTAAAAAAATTGAATGTGAAACTTCTTTCAAAACCAATGTTACAGAGGAAAAAAACAGGAAAAAGGAAGTGGAGAGGTTAGAGGAGGCTTTTCTGGTAAGATGTCATTTGAGCAGAAACTAAAAGGGAAGTGAATTATGTATATTTGGGAGAAGAGCATTAAGCAGGGGAATATCAAGTACAAAGATGCCAAGGCAAAGAGATTCCGGTCTTGTTGGAAAAATTGCTAGTAGGACAAGAATAAGAGCAGACAAGAGCAGACAAGTATAGGCTGTGGATCAGAGCACAAATCATATATGGCCTAGACGCCATTTTGAAATCTTATTTATTCAGAGTGACATGAAAAGCTATTAAATTTTTCTCAACAAAAGAGTGACATTACCTGACTTACAGATATTAAGAATAAGAATGTTTTTAAGATTTAAAGGAATTTCATAAGGAACAAACCACAGAATTCATAGGGAAAGAAAAATAAATTGCCACATTAAAATGACAACTCTGCATAACAAAGGAGTTTTTTTTTTAAATTGAATTCAGCATCATGACAATATGAGTTGTTCCCGTTGTCTTTTTGATTTACAAAATTGGACATCTGTAACAAAACAAAAGTACCTCAGCTCAATACACCAGGACACCCTTCTATACTCCCTATAGTGGGTGAATAGGATGTCAGAGAGGGCTGGATCCAAAGGATTCTGTGAGCCTGTCACATACCCACTTGCTGCCATCAGGAAAGGTAATGCGGTGGGTGAAAAACTGGTACACTGACCAGAGATACAGTATTTGGGGGATCGAACCAGCCTGAAGGGAGAAACTGGCAAACGGTCATGAAAGAACAGAGGTAAGTTTGGAGGCAGAGGAAAACACACCCAAGTTCCCTTCTGTCCCAAGGCAACACTGCCACCTTCTAAGCTTAGAGGATGGCAAGCAACAGCACCTACAATTCTGGCCGAAGAGGTGGAAAAGTAAAGTGGTGAGGGACAGATGGCCTGGCAGTGCAGGCTGCAGGGACCAGCAACACCCAGCTCCCTGAGGAGGGAGGGACCTTATGATTGGGGGAAGGAAGAGTAGAGGGAGAGAGGCAGATAAGAACATCAAAGAGTCTTACAAGAAAAGTGTTATCCTGCAATAGGCTCCAGGATTTCAAGGTCAGCCCATGGACCTCTGGGATTTCCCCACTGGAGGATCCTCTTACAGGCCCAGGGGCACTCCCCAAGCCCCAGGTGTTAAGCCCATATCCACTCAGACTTTGCCACCAGCTTTTTTTTCCCCCCCTAAACCTAGTTCTTTTTATAAGCCTGCTCCTAAGGGTAGCAGTGAAAGCCAGTTCAAGAAGGAGAGCCCAAAACTTGTGCTGTATCACCACCTTCTGGAAAACAAAGGTTTCTAATTGCCAGCCTGTTGAACTGTAACAAACAAGAAAGGCATGTACTACTTCAAATCGGACAGCAGAGGCACATTTCATTAGATACTGAAAAAAATCACAGTAATATGGTACCACAAAAAGGATAATTCTCAAGCAACCAAACTTCCAGGCATGGAATATTGTAATTAACTGATAAAGAATTCAAAATTTCTTCATAAGGATGAAGAAATTTAATTAGCTACAAGAAAACAGACAATTCAGTGAACTTGGGAATATAAATAATGAACAGAAGGAGTTCTTTACAAAGACATTTAAATTTTAAAAAAAGAATGAAACAAATTCTGGAGCTGAGAAACTTAATAAATGAAATAAAGAATTCATTAGAAAGTATAGAAAACAGAGCACAATGGATGGAAAAAAGAATAAGGAAGTTGGAGGATAGAAATTTAGAAATGACTCAGTTGGAAGAGTGAACTATTACTTTAAAAAGCTAAAAAACCTTAAAGATTATTACTCTGTCAGACAAGCAAATATCAGCAAATTGGTATACCAGAAGGAGAAGAGATGGAGAAGGAGGTAGAGTTTACTTTGAGAGGTAATAGCGGAGAACTTCCTAAACCTGGGAAAGAAACTAGACATACAAGTCTACTAAGTTAAGGTAATACCTTATTATCTCAATGCAACAAGATCTCCAAGATACTGTTAAAAGTAAGTTATAAAGAAATAATACAGCCAGGGAAAAAAGGAAAATAACCTAGAAAGGAACCCCCATTAAGCTATCAATGGATTTCTCAGCAGAAACTCTATAGGCCAGGAGAGAGTAGAATGACATACTCAAAGTATTTAAAGAGTAAAATTACCAGTCAAGAATACTTTATCTCATAAAATTATCCTTCAAATATGAATGAGAAATAAAAATTGAAGAAGCTGCAAACCACCAGACCTGTCTTATAAATAATGCTGAAAGAAGTTTTTCAATAAACAGATGCTAAATAGAGACACAGAAAAACATAAAAGTCCACAAAAGTCTGATAAAGGTGATAGAATTAGAAAATTAACTTTATATTAGAATAGTATATTAATCACTTAATATAAAGGTTAAAGGAAAGAACATCAAAAATAATTATAGCTATTGCAGTTTGTTAATGAATTCACAGCATAAAAAGAGCTGTTTTGTGACATCACAAATAAAAAGGTGAGGAGTGAAGGGTAAAACTTTTATAAGTGAAAAAGAGAACTTTTTTTTTTCCTGCTGATAGTACCTTATCTGATGTGTTTTATCTAAGCGTCATGATAACTACAAGTTAAAAATCTAGAAACAGGAAACAAAAAAAAAATGGGGGAGAGTTTAAGGGGGAGACTGAACAAATTACTATGGAAAACTACAAATTTACAAAGAAACAGGGAAAAAGAAACTTTGGAAATACAAACATCCAGAAGACAAAAGAAAAGATGGCGGTAGTAAGTCCTTATATATCACTATTCGTGCTAAATGTAAATGGACTGAAATCACCAATCAGAAGGCACAGACTAGCTGAACAGACTTTTTAAAAAGCAAGACCCAAATATATGTTGCTTGTAGGAGACACTTCAGCTCTAAACACACACGTGGGCTCAACATAAAGAAATGGAAGGGGATATTCTAAGCAAGTGTAAACAAAAGAAAGTGGGACTAGCCATACTTACATTGGGCAAAATAGACTTCAAGCCAAAAATGTCAGTCAGAGACAAAGTAGGTCATTATATAATGATAAAGGGGTGAATACATCAAGAAGACATAACAATTGTAAATATATATGCATCCAACATACCAGAGCAGCAAAATATATTCAACAAATACTAACAGATCTGAATAGAGAAATAGAACACAATGCAGTAAGAGTAGGCAATTTCAGTAACCCAGTGTCAGCAATGTATAGACCTATCCAGATAGATCATCATCAAGAAAATGTAAGAATTGGACGCCACTTTCGAACAAATGGACATAGGACATTCCATCCAACAGCATAAAACACATTTCTCTTGTCAAGTGCACATGGAACATTCCCTAGGATAAACGATTTGTTAAGACCCACAACACATATTAGCAAATTTAAGAAGATCATTATTATACCAACTATCTTTTACTGGACTACAATGATATGAAATTATAAATCAATAAGAGGCAATCTAGGAAATCCACCAATATGTGGAAACTAAGCATTGTATCTCTAAACAACCAGTAGGTCCAAAAAAAATAAAAAGGGAAATTTAAAAATAGCTTCAAACAAATGAAAAAGGAAATACAACATACCAAACTAATGGTATGTTGTACCAAACAGCCAAAGCAGTTCTGGGAGGCAAGTTTATAGCAATAAATGCATATATTGAGCAATTATAATCTCAAGTAAACAACTTAACTTTACACCTCAAATAACTAAAGAAAGAACAGCAAATTAAGCCCAAAGTTAACAGAAGAAGGGAAATAAGTACAATGTAGAAATAAATAAAGACCAGAAAAATCAATGGAATGGACTGATAAAACTAAGAGCGGATTCTTCAAAAAGATACAAAATGGATAAACATTTAGCCAAACCAAGGAAAAAAAGACACAAAATTAGAAATGAAAGTGAAGTTATTAGAGCTGATACTTCAGAAATATGTAGGATAACAGATTTCTATGAATAATTATATGCCAAAAATTACCTAATTTAAAAGAAATGGATACACTCCTAGGAACATAATTTGCCATCACTGAATCAGGAAAAAATAGAAAATATGAACAGATCAAATATGAATAAAAATATCTGTAATCAAAAACTTCCCAACACAGAAAACCCCAGAAACAAATGCTTCACTGGAGAACCGCACCTAACACTTAAATAAGAATTAACACCAGTCCTTCTCAATTCCGCCAAAAAACTGAGGAGTAGGGAACACTTCAGATTTTATAAGGCCAGCATTACACTGATACCAAAACTAACTAAGGACACCACAACAAAAGAAAACTATAAACTATTATCCGTGGTGACTACAAATATAAAAATATGTCAACAAACTATCAGTAAACCCAATTCAAGAACAGTTAAAAAGAATTATACACCATAATCAAGTGGGGTTTATTCCTAGAATTCGAGGATGGTTCAACACGCAAACAATATTATCAATATTGTCATACATAAATGTCATACATAACACCAATAAATGTAATACATTACATCAGTACAATGAAAGACAAAATCGTGTTCTTCTCAGTAGATGCAGAACAAGATTTGACAAAATACAACATCCTTTCTTGATAAAAATCCTTAATGGATTAGGTATAGTCAGAACATACCTTAGCATAATGAAAGCTATACACAACAAACCCATAGCTAACATACTTTTTAAGATTTTACTTATTTGAGAGAGAAAGGAAGCAGAATACGGGGGAGGGAGAGGCAGAGGGAGAAGCAGACTCCTTGCTGAGCAGGGAGCCTGGTATGGGGCTCCATCTCAGGACTCTGAGATCATGACATGAGCTGAAGGCAGATGGTTAACCAACTGAGCCCCCCAGGGGTCCCACTAACATTGAAATTCAGTGGAAAAAATTGAAAGCTTTTCCTCTAAGATCAGGAACAAGACAAGGGTACCCACTCTCACCACTCTCATTCCTTACTATACTCGAAGTCCTAGCTAGAGCAATCAAGACACATATTTAGAAAGCATCTAAAGTGGAAAGGAAGAAGTAATATTGTTGCTATTTGCAGATGAAATGAGCTTAGATATATCTATATCAGTATCGATAAAGAGAATCCCAAACTCAGCCAAAAAACTGTTGCAACTAATCAACAATTTCAGTAAAGTTGCAGGATACAAAATCAACTTGCAGAAATGAGTTGCATTTCTTTACACTAATGGTGAAACATCTGAAAAAGAAATAAAACCATCCAATTTACAGTAACATCAAAATAAAATCTTAAAAATAAATTTAACCAAGGAAATGAAAAATCTTTACAACAAAACTACAAGACTTTGCTGAAAGAAATCAAAACCTAAACAAATGGAAATGCATTCTAAGAAGTTCATGGATCCGAAGCATACTGTTAAAATGTGTATACTTCCCAAATCCATCTACGGATTCAGTGCACTCCTCATCAAAATGTAAAGACATTCTTTACAGAAATAGCAGAGGGATGCCTGGGTGGCTCAGTTGGTTAAGCAGCTGCCTTCAGCTCGGGTCACCGTCCCAAGGTTCTGGGATTGAGCCCCACATCAAGCTCCCTGCTCCGTGGAAAGCCTGCTGCTCCCCCTGCTTGTGCTTTCTCTATGTCAAATAAATAATACCTTAAAAAAAAGAAAAAAGAAATAGGAGAAACAATCCTAAAATTTGTTTTGAACCATAGAAGGCCCCAAATAGCTAAAGCAAATCTGCAGTAAAAATACAAAGCGAGAGGTACCACGCTTCCAGATTTCAAACAATTTTTCAAAACTATAGTAATAAAAGCAGTATTGTACTGGCATAAAAACAGACCCAGAGGCCAAGGGAATAGAATAGAGAGCCCAAAATTAAGCTCCTGCATATACAACCTACTAATATTTGACAAGGAATCCAAGAACATTCGGGAAAATAGTCTCTTCAACACATGTCACTTCTGCACATGCAGAACAATGAAATTGGACCCCTATCTTGTGCCACTCACAAAAGTGAACCAAAATGAATTAAACTTAAGATCTAGTACTATAAAACTCATAGGAGAAAGCATAGGGAAGAAGTTCATTGACACTAGTCTAGATGGCAATGATTTTTTTGGATATGTCACCAACACAACATAACAACGAAAGGGGAAAAAAAAAAAAAAGGACCACACCAAATTTTAAGACTCTGCAAAGCCAAAGCAGCAACATGAAAAGGCAGCCTACAGAGTGCAAGAAAATTTTTGCAAACCCCTTATATCACATAAGGGATTAATATCCAAATATATTAAGAACTCATACAACTCAGTTACAAAAAAACAACCTGATTAAAAAATGGCCAGAGGAACTAAATAGTTATTTTTCCAAAGAAGATATACAAATGCCAACAGATGTATTAAAAGATGCTCAACATTACTAGTCACCAGGGAAATGCAAATCAACCTCACCATGAGATCTCACCTCACTGTTATAATTTAAGCCTGCTATCAAAAAGATAAGAAATAAATATTGGCAAGGCTGTAGAGAAAAGAGAACCCTTGTACTCTGTTGATGGGAATGTAAATTGGTGCAGCCACTATGGAAAAACAGTATGGAATTTGCTCAAAAAAGTAAAAATAAAACCACCATATAATTCAGCAATTGCACTTCTGGGTATGTGTCCAAAACCATTAGTTGAGATAGATATATGCATCCCTGTGTTTGCTGCAGCATTATTTAGAATAGCCAGATATAGATGCAACCTAAGTGTCTGTTGATACATGAATGGTTAAAAAAAAAAATGATACACAAATATTTGTCAGCTATTAAAAATTAGGAGGTCTTGCTGTTTGCAACAATAGGAATGGAATTTGAGCACATTACACTAAGTGAGATCAAAGAAAGACAACTACTGTATGATATACGTGGAATTTTAAAAAGCCAAACTTGTCCCAACCGTAAAATGGTGGTTACCACAAGGTGGTAGGAAGGGTGATAAGACAGTTAAGGGTATGAACAATGGGTAGTAATTAAACCATAGAGAATTAATGCACAGTGCAATGAATGTAGACAACAGTGTTGTTACTGTTATCAAATTTGCTAACCTGAGACCTTAATTATTTCAAAAGGGTAATTACATAATATGATAGAGGTAATAATTATCACTATAATGGCAACCAAATTAAAATATGTATCAAATTAATGTACCTCTTAAATTTATGCAATGTCTTAATGTTAAACATACTAAAAAGGTTTTTTTTTTTTAAAGATTTATTTATTTGATACAGAGAGAGAGATCACAAGTAGACAGAGCGGCAGGCAGAGAGAGAGAGGAGGAAGCATGCTCCCCACAGAGCAGAGAGCCCGATGCAGGGCTTGATCCCAGGACCCTGAGATCATGACCTCAGCCGAAGGCAGAAGCTTTAACCCAATGAGCCACCCAGGTGCCCTAAAAAGGTTTTAATATATAAAAAGAAAAAAGGAGAGAAGACTTCTGTCGCATTATAGTTAAGAGCAAAAAGGCATTGGCACAGATAGCCTTGTTCTGAATTCTGGCTGCAGCACTAAACACCTTGTGCCAATTATTAATCTCTAATTTTCATTATCCCAGTTTTAAGAACTAAAACAGCATTCACAGCACTGTTAGAAGGCCTAATGAGAGAAGCCCATGCAGTATTTAACTCAGTTGTCTGCATATAGTTGAGGTAAATAAATGTTGGCTATTAGTATTAAATATATACATACATATATACAAGACAACACACAAAGAATCCAAATGCAACACTTCAATTCACATCCAGAAAAAGGAAGCACCATACAAATTAAGGAAAATACAAATATGGGTAAAAGACTTATGTGGAAATGAGCAAAAAAAAAAAAAAGCAATATACAAAAGATTAAACAAAAAGAAGCATGAACTTATCAAAGGATGCTCAGACTATTACTACAGATGGTCACTCATCACTTAGGTAAAATCAGTAGTTCGGCAAAACTATTGGTGAAAATATAAGAAAAATATGATTGTACCTTAGTAAACTTGAAAATACACATATGCCCCCTCTAAAAAACTCTGAAGTGTAGATCTTACAGAAAATATTGCACATGTACATGTAAACAGGTATCTTTGTGGGAATATTTATAATAGACATTTGGAAACAATAGTGCATCAGTAATATAAAGCAATAAAATTTGATATGTTTATGGAAATACTATAATTCTGACACAAATTGAATTTGCATATTATTCAAAAACAATTACAACAAGAAGCATGTTATTCACATAGTTTTCACATTGTAACTTAACTGCGGAGGAAAAGCATTAAAAAAGTGGTATGAAGAGCTTTTTTTTTTAAGATGTTATTTATTTTGACAGAGAGAGAGAAATCACTAGTAGGCAGAGAGGCAGGCAGAGAGAGGAGGAAGCAGGCTCCCTGCTGAGCAGAGACCCTGATGCGATGAGGGGCTCATCCCAGGACTCTGAGATCATAACCTGATCTGAAGGCAGAGACTTTAACCCACTGAGCCACTCAGGTGCCCCGGTATGAAAAGCTTTTAATGGGAATGTTATACTTGTGTACCCATAGTTAATATCCAATATTCTTTTGCCTACTAAAGTGTACTTTTTCTTGAGATTATATCTATGTATAAGTGTGTTTATAACACACATATACATGTGCAAACAGGTGTTTACATGTAAAATTTTATCCTGAAAATATTTTTATATATGCCTACACTTTTATTAAGATTTTTGAGTGCTTAGTTTTGTAAAATGTATTCCCCAGGAATAGAAATAGTTCCGTATTCCCCATGATTTTATTAGTGGGATTTCAGAAGCATTTGTAGTTATTTTTACTTATAGTATCTACATAAAATCATTTTAAATGTCATTTTTGTTTGGGATATTTGCAAAAAGTATTTTGTTAGAGTTAAAATAATCTGGAATCTTGCGTGAATTTTCAGATCAAATGTGTATATTTAAATGGGTAGATTCAAATTTGTACCTGAATATAATCGAGGGTATTAAGGTGAATTACAAAATAGAAATCAGACTTAAGAATTCCCTTAGCAGACAAAATCATTTAAGCCACATAAACATGACTAAATCTCTTTTCAAGAATATAAGTGAAACTTGGGGCGCCTGAGTAGCTCAGTGGGTTAAAGCCTCTACCTTCGGCTCAGGTCATGATCTCAGGGTCCTGGGATCGAGCCCCGCATCGGGCTCTCTGCTCAGCAGGGAGCCTGCTTCCCCCCTCTCTCTGCCTGCCTCTCTGCCTACTTGTGATCTGTGTGTCAGATAAATAAATAAAATCTTTAAAAAATAATAAAAAAAAGGAATATAAGTGAAACTTAACTTGGGATAGTTCTTATAAATACCTCTGATAATCATAAAAGAAACTTAAGTCATCTTCCTGAAAATGGCATGAGAATCACTTGTAACCAATCCCCTGCTGTCTGGAAACCTGCATTGTAATAACCAATCACTGTAAAGGTCAACAACTTCCTTTTTATTTTATAAACCATTAGTATCCCTGAGTTTTATATTAGTCCTTAAATTTGGGGACCCCTAGTTTAAAAATTGTTCTTTCACCCCCAATACTTTTATTAAGTACTGTTAATTGTATTAAGTTTTGTTAATTTATTAAGTACTGTTTATTGATTTGATGGTTTTTTATGGTTTTAGCCTTGTTATTTCTGGATTTGGGGCATATGTAACCAGAGAAAGATTAAAAGGAAACCTAATTTAACCCTTTATTAAAGATCTACACAGTCACAGTAGTTTGCCCCAACAAGCTAAGCAATAGAAATTCCCTACATGTGAGCAGTTTGAGTGATAGGAGCTTTTAATTTTTTTTCCACCACTTCATAATTAGCATAGTCCTATGACTCTAGGCTCAAGAGAATTTTTTCAGTAGATTGTCTAAAACATGTTAAAAATGAATCCTCTAGATCCACAGACTACCGTACTGGTAAAATGAAATATTTGTTCTCTCACATTACCCTTTTCAGGCTATCACGACATGACTGAAACTCAAGGAACTCAAATAATTACCCAAATTTCAATGGTGCTCAAACTATTTATCGTGGTTCCCTAAAGGTTCAGTGGTGGTATAAGGTATATATGTGTTTTGGGCTTGGTTTGAGAATGGGGACTGGGAGAGGCTGGTATTGCATAGTGCTGATAGTGACTTTTCTCTTGTATTCAGCTTCAAATCAAGGTTGGCTGGCTGGTTTTCTCCAGTAAGGGTTCCATAAAGGATTGCTAAATAAAATAGATTGAAAACCATTTGTATAGAAAGAGGTTATTATAAGCATAAATACCCAACTGGAAAAGTCAGATATTTATTGTTTTTTAGAAGTTGGATACTATGGTCATAAAAGACTCACTTATTGATATAATGGTTATGAAAATATAGGGGAAATATTTACTCTGCAAAGTTTTCCCTATACTTAATTGTATAGACATAGCCAAGTAACATTGGTTGAGCTTTCACTGTTTGGAGTAGAAGACACTTAGATACATCCTGTACAGCAGACTTACTGAGGCCGGTGGTACATATATAGCTGTAGAAATGAATACAGGAGACCATAATAGAGTTGAACAAATTAAAGAGTTTCTGGGCTAGAATTATTTTAGTTTTCTCTTATTTTTCAATCTGTTAGTCATTTGGGCAGAATACATAATAAATATATTTCCAGAATTGATGAGCTCTTAAATCTTAACATTAGTCCTTGTCAAACCTGTTTTAGTAACATGACAAAGAATGTTCTCATAAAAGTGAAAAGCTCCTGTCATTTTCTCATCACTGGCATCTTTCAGTATGGTATGAATATATTCTTCCTGCTGCAAGCAGACATTACAGAATTTTGTGTTCATTCTTAAAATGTCAATTTAACGAAATTAAGATCCTATAAAATTTGTGAGAGCGTTTTATCACAACGTGTTTGTTGCTTTTATAAGACTTGTAATTGGTAACAAAACTTCCAAATAACACAATACTGTTACTTGGAGTAACAGTATTTTATGTTTAATACATAAACTTTATGTTTAAAGAGTAACAATATTGTTACTCTTTAAACAAGGTAATCTATGAAACAGCACATGAAATTGAAGCCAAGAAAAAGAAGCTATGCACACAACACCTGGAGAAAAACAATCATAGTAAATATATTCTGATTTTCTATGAAAATTTATCCCTGTGACTGTAACTAGTACCTAGCTTCATCTATAATGCGAAATGGTATAACTGATTATGGGAATCCGTATAATTCCTATGTGCTAAGAAAATGAGTCCTGGAACTTAACATTTAGAGTTAGACCCTCAAAATCTCACAGTTTCAAGTTATTTTTAACATTAAGCCATAGTCAAGCACATGAAGAAAGGTCACTTTGGAGAGAGTTAAATCCTGTCTTGTGTGCAGTTGTAACATACCCATTCTGAAACAGAACACGTGGTGTTCAGATCCAGAAAAATTAATGGAATTTATTTGCATGTATTTCTGCTGTTTCCTTGACAACTATTATAGATGCTGCCATCACCATGGGGATGGTTCTTCTAAATGAAGCAGCAACATCCAAGGGAGATGTTGGAAAAAGACGGAGTAAGTGTGTGTTGCTATTTTTGTAGTTTTGTTTTAATCTTAAGGTTCATTTAAGTAAAATGGGAAATATATCAAAGTCCTTAATAAATTTCTTAAAAAAATGTTCTGATATGAGAAAGGTTGTAGTTTTACGTTTTTCTATTTCTTGGATGTGGCTCTACAACTACTTAAAATATATTTCTTCCAAAATGGGATTGGGTGATTTTCTGTGGAATATCACATAAAGGCACGCTGTCAGCCCTTGTCAGGACTGCTCTGACCTTTGTCTACTGAAGCTGTAGTCTCCACAGTAACGTCCACACTACAGGGAGACACACAATTTTGTGGTCAGAGTCTTCAGAGATTTTATTGGAATTCTGTGTTCCTTGCGCCATGAGAATCAGGTATACATTCAAGGACTCACGGTTTTCAGATAGGTTTTGTACACTGAAATAGAATACCTTCCAGTTACCTCCAAGTTTTTTTTTCTTCAAAGATTTTATTTATTTATTTGACAGAGAGAGAGAGAGAGAGAGATCACAAGTAGGCAGAGAGGCAGGCAGAGAGAGAGGGGGAAGCAGGCTCCCCGCTGAGCAGAGAGCCCGATGCGGGGCTCGATCCCAGGACCCTGAGATCATGACCTGAGCTGAAGGCAGAGGCTTTAACCTACTGAGCCACCCAGGCGCCCCCCTTCAAATTTCTTTTAATCAACATTTGAAAACAGTTATCTTTTGATAGCGCCTTTTCCATGCTCTTTGCCTTTTCCAGTGGTATTCCAAGATTTGCAGCTCCACGGATTTCCAGCTTTGTGTTTCTTTTCTTTTCTTTTCTTTTCTTTTTTTTGAAGATTTTATTTGAGAGAGAGAGGGAGAGGGAGAAAGCACCAGAGTGGGGAGGGTCAGAGGTAGCAGCAGACTCCCCACCAAGGGGGGCGCCCGATGTGGGACTCCATCCCAGGACTCCAGCATCATGACCTGTGCCAAAGGTAGATGTTTAACTGACTGAGCCACCCAGGTGCCCCTTCAACATCGTGTTTCTAAGCAAGTTATCCACATTTTATCCTTTGATGGAACTATTCCTTTTGGGGGGGGTGTAAAAAAAATTTGTTTTTATTAAGTATTAGATTTTGACAAGGTAAGAACATGGGAGAAAAATCTACCCATAGGAGCATAGGTTAGGAACAAAGACAGGGCCTTAAAATTCCTGCCACAAACCTTTTTTTTTTTTTTTAATTATCAAGGTCCTATGTAATTTTCTAATTAAGCCTCTGATTAAAAATGTTCCCAGTATGCTTTGCATTTCTGGAAACTTTAAACTCAGAATTTATGTGTGAGCAGCACAGGTATCTTCTCAAGACAATTTATTAAGAAGTTTAAAATAAAAATCCAGACTTATTTTCTTCTTGGAAGTATTAGCTATGGTAACGTGTATATAAATAAATCATAGTGATTTCTAAATAGTTGTCTTAAGTGTTAAAATATTTTGGGCATAATATATGGTTTAGTCTGTCCTTCGTTTTCCCATGATGGTATCTATACACCATTGTAAAACTACGAAAGAATCTAATGTGTTACTTTCAGTTAAGCATTGTGCAGAATATCATTTTACGATACATCTTTTGAACAAACAACATAATGTTCTTGGAGTTGACAATGTTAATGAAGACAAATTCTTATGTGATTATTAAACATCCTGCCTTATTAAGCTAAGTAATAGTAGTAAATAACAAATTTTTTATCTTACAACATCTTTGATAACGAGTTTACAAAATCACTACTTCCAGCTTCCCTTTTGGTAGATATTTCTCTACATATTACTTCAACACCCAGCACTATGAAATTATTTATGTGTAGTGTGAGAGAAAGAAAGAGACATGAGAAATATATTTTACAGTTACTCCTTTTTGAGATACAACACAACTACTGTTACTGTTATTGCTCAGATCAGAATGATGGTGTCATCATAGCATTTTCTTCCAAGTATGTTACTTTATATGGGCTGCAGTGGTTCATTCAGTAATTCCTAACTCCTCACTACTACTCACTCAGTTCCACTGCTCCCTTCCCTATATACAAGGACTCGAGTAGCACCGTTTTGTTCCACTGCACAGAATCAAGTAAATATATTATTTTACTTGATCATGTCCTTTGAGCTTCATTTCCCACTGAGCACAACCAAAGTGGCAGAGAGTAAGTGTTTTATTTAGCTTCTGAAAATTTAGAACAAGGATGAAGCGTTAGATAAAAATACTAAATGTGCTAAGTGTAAAATAAAACATTAGGTAATTCTAGGTTTAGTAAGATTATTGTAAGAAGGGATGCTTTTATTGTTGTATCTAGTGCCTGGTGTCCATCATACTTGGATACTTTACACATTTTACACATTTTTAAAAAGGTGTTTTTCATTTTGGGATATTCAGCAACCTACTTTTTTTACTTTATTTTCTGCCAATATTCATTTGAAGCTCAACTGCATGAACTTTGTCTGAAATGGAATGTCACAGAGGCTACAATTCAATGTTGTTTTGCCCTTAGGACTTTCACCAATTTATACTCAAAACTGAAGGAATGATAATCCTACATAGATGAAAGAAAACTGACAGATTTCTAGACCATTTTTTGACAGTGTCATAATTTATCCACTCCTTGATTTCCAGGATTGTAATTAAACCTGGTCTCAGACCGTCTAGATTTTTTTAATGTCTTTCATCATTATGGGAGTATATTGAACTGCTAACTTTTCCTTGTGTTCCTGCGCCTTAGTGTTTCATTTCTTTAATTTTTTCAGATATTTTCAGTATTTTTATAAGAATTCTCTGAAACTAATAAAAGGATTGTATTATACAAGTGTTTTATTCTTAAATGCTTAGATTTTTTTAAGAAATAACTCTTTTCGGGGCGCCTGGGTGGCTCAGTGCGTTAAGCCTCTGCAGTCAGCTCAGGTCATGGTCTCAGGGTCCTGGTATCGAGCCTCACATGGGGCTCTCTGCTCAGCGGGGAGCCTGCTTCCCCCCCTCTCACTCTGCCTGCCTCTGCCTACTTGTGATCTCTGTGTGTCAAATAAATAAAATCTTTAAAAAAAATTTTAAAAAAATAAAAAAAAGAACTATTTTCTACTTATTTATGGCATAGATTTAAGCCCATTTCAATTTCTTTAAATACATGCTTTCCTTTGTTCCTAATAGACCTACATTTAATTGGTTCAGATTTTTAAGCATTTTCATTTTTTAAGCATGTATTTTGCTAATAGTAATAAATCTTATTTAAATAAATACCCTATTTGCATACAAACTTCCATTGTATGTATTACAAATACTTACTACTTTTTGACTTTAGAGTAAAATCTTCCTAACCATAACAAAAAGGAAGAGAAAACCAAGTATTTTTGCTCTTGTTAACTTGCCTGGGATACAGGGATACTGAAAACCTAGACCACAGCACATTCTACTCTAATAATGGCTGTTTTTTAAAAGAAATGATAGCACTTTGACAAAAGTATCTACTCTGTGGGGGGATTCCTCCCCCTTTGGGCCCTCCAGAATCCCTATTACTTCACTTCTGAAGGTTTTATTCCTAGCTTTTTGTACACTAGGAGGACTATTTCTAAGTAGCAGACTTTTATCAAGGCAATAGTCTAGCCAGTATCTAAAGTGACATTTCTTTGTAAATATTGCATGGCATCTGAAAAGAATAAAATTTTATTTAGTATTCTAATAATGCAAATGTCTATGCTAATAGAGCCAATGCTTTATAAGGCAAGGGCTGATAATCTTGTTTGTGGTTTATCACATATTTTGTTTGTTTTGATCCCTCTGAGGCATTTTAGTACTTATAGGAACCCTTTAGGAGAAGAAAAGCACCAGAAGACTTAGATCAGTCACTTTTGTTGTTTTCATACCCCAAATAGTACATTTTCATTGAGAAGAATGTGGAAAATAATGAATACATTGTATTTTGGATTATCTGGTTTGTTGTGCCTGTATGTGCCATGAACTATTAAAATGTAAGTATACTGTTACTAATTGAATGCATTTAAAAAAACATGCATTTTGGTTCCATGTGTCTCGATACTAATGGCATTTTCTGTCTCTTTCTAGTAATTTGCCTAGTGGGATTAGGCCTGGTGGTCTTCTTCTTCAGTTTTCTACTTTCAATATTTCGTTCCAAATACCACGGCTATCCTTATAGGTAATATCATTATACTAATGTGAATGTTTTTATTTTTAACTAATAAAAAAATTCATTGGTTAATGTATATTTAAAGGCTAATATAAAGTGGCTAACTGAATTGCCAAGTGATTTTAAAATCAGTTAAGCAAGTCTTTGAGCACCTGCCATGTGTTCGGCTCAGACTTTGCAGAGGACCTATGAGGCACGCAGCCTTATAGGCAGGATGGAATCTCATTTTAGAGATACATATCATATATGTATTATATATGTATATATAATACAGTGGGTTTAGCTTTGTGGAATTCATCAAATTTCTTTTTCTCTTGTTTTGTCTGTCCATCCATTCACAAATTTTTTGGCTTCCTCAGGTTTATATAGGATATATGTTTCCTCTCATGACATTTACATATATGCATCTCTCGGAACTAAAAAAATATAGAGTATCATTATATACCCCCAAAAATACCAATTTTACATTTGACAAGTTTTCTACATTAGTCTAGCACATGGATTTATGCTAAAGTTACTTTAGTTGTAGTAGATCCTGCTTGTTTTATTATTATTGCACTGCATCATTTTCCTTTTGAATTAGGTTTTATTTTTTTCTCTAATTTTAATCAGCTGTCTTGAATGTGGTAATAAATAGATGATAAACATCAAAACCAGGTGTTGCTAAAAGGTCTGCAGAGTTTACATGCCAGAGATTCGGATAAATCCTGAACTAAATTCTAAAAACCTAACAGCATAGGGGGAAAACATACATCTATACAACTAGTTCACTGGAGGAAAAGTAAAGACGATAGCACAAGCAAGAATGAATGAAGTAATAAATGAAAGAATGGAGGGAGAAATTCTGAGAAGTAGAAATGTGAGATGTTAAAAGAAAAAGGTATCTCTTCCCACCAAATTATTCTGCATGAGAAACCTGGTCAGTTATGAGCGTAACATAGCACCACATTCTCCGTTTGCATTCCCAGAAGTGTGTTTCCATGGCACAAGCATTAGAGTACTTGATTAAAAAAGAAAAAATCAGCCTTGCTCATCTCAGATAAAGGCAGTTTGTAAGGAATAAGACAATGAGATATAGGACACCATCATTATAGGAAAGGGAAAACGTGCGAAACATTCCAGAAAGCATGTGCTATCCTAACTACTTCTGACAAGATATTTGTGGATATCCATCTTCACAGAGTGAGGCCCTAGTATTAACCCTGGGGACCAAAAGCTAAGTTAATGCAATCATTTGCAGCAGGCATATACTGAAGTAGGCTTGCAAAAGAAAAGTTTCTCGTCCAAGACCATATCCTTGACTTTGAGATCAACTGCAAGGACAAACATACTTTTTCCTTTAAAAAGACTGAAAAAACTTCCCACTTCTGCCTACTTTAGATAATACCCATACTTTGGAAAAAACCATTGAGCTATTGCTTAGTGAAAATACACATTTGAACATAATATATACTATTTTAAAAATCACCTGTCGGGCACCTGGGTAGTTCAGTTGGTTAAGCAACTGCCTTTGGCTCAAGTCATGATCCCAGACTCCTGGGATCAAGTCCCACATTGGGCTCCCAGCTCAACGGGGAGTCTGCTTCTCCCTCTGACCTTCTCCCCTCTCAGGCTCTCTCACTTTCTCAAATAAATAAATAAAATCTTTTAAAAAATAACTAAAAATCACCTGTCGCCAGGGACTTCAGCTCCAATGCCCAACTACTTTCTTGGGTGTAATGCCTTAGCCTTCTGTGGCCTTCAATTTCTTCCTTTTAAATTTCTGTGAATTATTACTTTTGTATCAAGAAATACTAATGATAGTTTAAAGGTAATCCTGGGCATAGTGCTAATTTTTTATTCCTCATAATTTTGAATTGTTTAATCTACAACCTTCAGCTTCTTCTGTTTAATGATCTTTGTGTTTTTATTTTAACCTTAAGCCTCACAACACTTTAAACATTTATGTTCTTCATTCTATTTTCTCAGTACTTCACACTATTATTTTTGTTGATCTTCGTAGCCGTTGAAAGGGATAAATGTCTGCTTGAAGCATTTATCATATTTCCTTAAATCTCTCCGACATTTTAGTCTTAAGGATGCTTTTCCTACAGTATCAATAGGTTTCACACTATCACTGAATTCTCCCAGATTCTCTGTTAGGTTTGAGTAAGCAAACTTGCTGGATTTAAATTCCCGAGCTCATAAAACAAAAAACAAAACCGTGATCTGTTACTCTGTGACCTTGGACTAGTTAACTTAATTCTTCTAAATACTGGTTTTCTCATTTGTAAATGGAAAAAAAAATTAGATTTCATTTGACTTTTGTAAGGATTACATAAGAGAATGAATGTAAATTACTTAACACATTACCAAGTATGTGGTAAATAACACATAGTATTACTTAGTAAATGTTAGACGCTTATTATCATTAATTCAGATGTAAATATTTCAAAGTCACTTAAATTTTAATTTACTTTTCTAAGTAGGATTTTCTTTACACTGATGATTAAGTAACTTTTATATTTGCATGATTCAGCTGAGCAAAGAACAGATTGTCCCTGAACCTTTTGATGAATTTAATTGGGCTCCTGAGTCCCTTGAACCTACTAGTGAAATATCAAGATTATTAAGAATTTGGTCTAGTTACTATCTGAGCCATAGTTCAAAAGAGAATTTTATTTCAGTGGTAGCAGTGCATTCATTTTGTATATTAAAGATTAAGTTTAGGCTCGTCCCATTTTCAAAGAAAAGCCAAGAGCTAGTAGCAGTACTTGATAGTTTAACTTAGGGGTAATTTCCCATTTTATTCCACTGATGTACTTTGACCTACAAAAATTCAGAAAATTTCTGTGCAAGTACTTCTGACCCATGGCTCTAGTAAAAATAAATAAATAACATGAAGCATTCTCTATTAATTCTATCACTTTGCTTCCTATTTATAAAACTCTTTAGTTGTCTTACTTGTCTTAGCAAGATAGAGTAATAGAATGGAAAAATGATATTTACAATCAGAAGAGCTGAGTTCAAGTTCAATATACAATTTTTTACTTAATAGCTCTAGCTCTGCAGTCACGCAAATCTGAGTTTGAGTCTTAGATCCTCTCTACTAACTTTGGGGCTTGGAGTTAGTTACTTAAGTTCTGGGCTTCATTTTTCTTCACTTTGAAAATCATATTTTAGTTTTTTTATGGGGGTGGAGGCAGGCTCAGTTGTTAGAGAAATAACATGAGACAGACCTATCTTTTGCCAAGATATTTAACTTTTTTGAGCTTCTTTCTTCATTTGTAAAGTTGGTATAACACCTATCTCAGAATTCTGTGGGATAAGTTACATGATCACTTTGTACTGCCTGAAATGTAGTGGGGTTCTCAATAAACATTTACTTCACCTCCTTCTTAACTTGTACAAACCCTTCAACTTCAGCATCTTCATTATATTTTTGTTCAGCGCTTTACTTCATTACATTGTTCATTAAGTATTCATATATAACTGTTTTACATATATTAAAGTCATTTTCATTCTGTAATATTATGAGATATTTTAGAGAAGAGTCTGTGAAAATACCTTTTTGTATCCCCAAAGTGCTGTGCGCATAGTAGGTGCTCATCATATTTAATTGACTGTTTAACTCAAAAGCATTTTTTATTTATTATCTAAATGCAACAGGAACCATTAAGATAGAAACAGTGAAAAGAAGAGTACTGGTTTGCCACATTGTACAACTCCAGAAGATGGAATTCACATCAAATGACACCTCATGGGGTTGTCAGGTTATTCCGCACACCTAAAGGGATGTGTGGTGTGTGGAAAGATAATTATTCCAGGAACCTGAGCTATAAAGATACTTATTGCAAACTCTGATTCTTAGCTGGCTGGCATCAAATAATAAAAAATATATTTTATTAAGCTTATAATGGACATAGAAACTATCTTCTATTGTCTATTAAAAAAATACTTTTAATTCCTGATGTCCTTGGCTATTTTGAGAGATAATGAGTAACAAAAAAAAAAAAAAAGGAAGGACATTCAGTAATGGAAAGTACAGAGTAACAGAAGTGAAAGACATTTATATGAATTTTGAGCAAAGTATGATAGTGAACAAGCATAGCAAGGCAAAAAAAAAAAAAAATCCCAGGGAATACAGTATAGCAATCTCACATTCATTTCTGTATCTTACATGTAGATCTTTCATCTGTATAGAAAATATTAAATATAATCTTAAGCTGTACAAATAGAAAAATATCGAAATGTTGTGGTGATCAACCCACAATACATATCACTGATAAGAATTTCACTGGGATTGTCTTTCTCCTGCTGAGTTCCAGCTTTGAAGAATGACATAAAGGACCGAAGATTTAGAGAGGATTCGGAGAAGAGCTGGAATGCTCTAGAGGCACCATTGTCTGGCCCCTATCTTATCTAGATAAGGAATACAGTGCTAAATCTTGTAATAATATTTTGCAAATGGAAATTGAATCTTAAGGACTATTTTTTCCATATTGTTGTATTTCACTGTGGTGTATTGGAAAGTGATCTGGACTTTGAGTGAGAAGATGTGATTTGGACCATGGCACTTTAAAACTATAACCTCAGGCAAGTCTTTTAATCTTCTCTGAGCCTCAGTTTTCCTCATCTTTCAAATAAAGACCGTAGTATTTCTCTCATAGATAAGACAAGTTATAGCAAACTGTTGTTTTACAGATGTAAGATAACTTTTAACTGTGAGACCCTATATTCCAGTCTTAGGCTGTTGTCCGTTGCTTTAGAGATAAGACCTTAGATACAGATGTCTGCAATAGACTTTGACCCACGGAATTAACCATTTGACAAGCAGTAGGTTTGTAAAATACTCCCATATATGCATATGTACTCCACTCTAAACCAAATATAATTTCACTTAGTTACTTCTCTCTTACTGCTTCAGGGAGGAAAGCAGAACTCAAATGACAGAAATACATTTCATTCTGCGTAGGACAAATGTAGCCACATCTCTCTTTCCACTAACAGTATAAATTTTAATTCCCAAGATAACAAAACAAAATGCAAGTCTTTTAATTATGGACTAAGATTTTTTAATCATCATTTGGTAATTTTAGAAATAGATACCAGGTACCTCTATATAAGATATTTCTGTAGCAAATTCAGTTTTTTGTTTCTTCTCTTACATTTTGTGCTGTTCATTCCAACCCCTCCAGCCTCACAACAGATAGTCTGAACAGACATACACAAAATGGCTCTAGAGTGTGAGTTCCATCTTGAAAATAAAACTTCCTTACTCTGACAGAAACCACCATTCAGCAACCCATTGAAAACAGGAAACGCATAGGCAGCTCCTGTGGTCTAAAAGACACTTTTTTTACCTGGCCCCCAACTTTATTCCACACACTAGCTTTATTATTCTTTTTCCCCCATAGTATCCACCTTCCTGGTCATGCCTCATTATTAACAACCATGCTATGAAAGCTGTTACTAAGTCTCAGTTTAGGCTATGTGGAGAAGTGGCCTTAGCAGTTATGAGACTTGACAGCTGTTGCCCTGTGTCAACCACAGATACAGAAAGGTTTCCATACCCAAAGATCTCCTTTCCCTTCTCCTATAGAAGTCAACTCCTCTAGGCGTTTTTCGGGGATTATTGAGTTCAGACTTGAAAATTTGTCTGGGTTCAATAATCTATTATAAAGCCGAGAAGCAGGCTAAAGAGGACTGTCTAACAGCCATAATGTACTTCTCTCTCGCATGCCCTTAGAACGTTTATGAATATACAGTAAAGGTTAAGAAAGCCCCACGAACAGTGGATCATTGAGTTCCACTAGCTTCAAGGCCAATTGAACCATTCAACTAGTGGGTGATCCACGCTCTGAGTAAAGAAGCAAGCTTTTCCTCCCTTCTGCTTTCTTTTCAATACCAAAATGAAATCTGAGCAACTGCCCTTTCATTACGTAAATGATTTCTGTAAGACAGAGTATCATGTCACCACAGGTCTCCCTGACTCTTCCCCGGTTTGAGAATAGGAAGTACAATACACAAGAAAATTATGTCCATCTGAAGAGCTCAGAGAATTTAACCAGCTCCCAGTTGACAGAATTCATTTAAAAGCACTGTGTACACACCTTTTTTTTCAACACCAACAACAGATAATTAGTTAAAGGTAAATAAAAACAAAATGCAAGCCATTACTTCATACCTACTTAGATTTTTCACAGGAAGAAAAAAGGAATAAACATGCTTTACATACAAGTCTCCAGTGACCACCCAGTGACCAAATACAGAGGTCTTTTCTCATTCTACAACAGCTTAGTCAAGTGGTTTCAACAGAGACTTACAGCCCACAGTTGGTATTCACTTCCTGGCCTTTTACAGGAAGTGTATGGACTCCTCATAACTGAATATAACACAATGTTATTTTCATTTTTTGGCACTCAACTCCCATAGCCTAGGCTACTATCCCTTCATTAGTTTTCAAAGTCAGAATTTTGTTTGCTTGTGTTTCGGTTCCTCTAACACTTAGACTTGCCATCATATCAAGTACGTCTGTGTTATACGTAATTGTGTCCAGGTCTTACTCTCCTCTAGGGAAAAAACCTAATGGCCATGACTTTCAGTCATTTCATGTCTTACAACACCCTTCTATACACAATATTCTTGTACAGAATAGATGGGCAGTAAATCTTGCTGAACACTGAGACAGACTTTTTTTGCTCAACTTTGAGAAAATAACTACCATTTTAAATAAGGTTTCTCTAGAAAGACATATTTGGTATTGCAAATAATAACCTTGATACAAACTTTTGGAACATCACTTCTCTGCAAGTGAAGTACTGCATTTTTATGTAAATCCTGAATGTTTGTTAGTATGAGGGTATAATTAGGAAAGAACCAAACTTCCAAGTTTTTGGAAATCCTCATCCCATTCCTTCCTTGTAAACACAATGCCCCTCTGCATCCCTGATGTACTTTAAGCAATAATCAAATTATGTAGACCAGAAGAAGGGATTAATTGCATCCCTTCAAGCTAGAAAAAGGGGGAGTTTCTGGGGAATTTTCATGCTGGTCCTAGTCTACTTTCTAATCTGTGTACAATTCTCTAGACTTGCCATGTAGCCTCCATCTTCTACATCATCTGCATCTTGTGTCAGTTGACTGTACATGCATTCACTTCAAAGCAAGCTAGTTACAGGAGTCAGTGTTACACATGTATGCACTACAATGACCTGTGAAGAGAATCATTCATGAAAGGGTAAAGGGGAGTCCAGACAGAAGCTGATGGTGGTACCCAAGGTAGCTGCTCCCTCTCTGAGGAACCCAACACTGAAAAATACATTCCAAGTAAGAGGAGTATATTTGGGTTTTGGTATTTAACACTTTTAATGTTATAAAAGTATTTTTATACATTTTTACAGTAAGTATTACTAGGAAAGATACTATCCAAGCACTATTAGAAAAATAGAAGAGAACTGTTACATTATACATCAAAATTACTAGACAAGTAAATGTAAAAAGAAAAAGCCATGTCAGAACCTGACAGATAGGAATGAGGGACTAATCTCGAGTGATGAAATCCATATAAAACATTCATACTGGAATATACCTTGGATGTTTATTATTAATATTGAATGATTACCTAGAGAATAATAGTTCATGCTTTTCTAAGAAAGATTTTAACAAAATATTCTTGACACATTTCGATCTGCCCAATGTCTTGAATGAACACTTGTAGAGTTTTTAACTTTTTAAGTATAAAAAACAGGAAGTAGTCGTTAAACTTATCCTTTATTGTAAGGTAATAGGATCAGTTCAAAATAAAATATATATTTGTCATTGCATAATAAAACAAAAGATTGTTTTAACGGCTTTTTAAAAAAAATAAGTATTTTAGTTTGGAAAAAATTCCTAGCATGAACCAATAGTGCAGTAACTAAGGATTCTTAGTTTATTTTAATAAGAAGATAGAGATTTTTTATTTTGTGATTTTAACAACATCAAAAATCCATAGAATCTTTGACTTTTGTAGGTCCAAAAAATTAGGAAGTATAAAATGATCGTAAGGGCCATATTACTGTTTTTGCTTTTATGGTATAATATTTTTAGCGATGATAAAATGCACACAGCTAGAAAGGTTTAGAGCAGTTGTTTAAAAAATAATCCCTATAAATTCTCAGTTTCCTTAAGTCATAAATTTTTTCAACTTAAAGTACTTTATGATCAAGTTTTCTTTTTATAATTAACCCTCATTCTCCAGTTAGCATTAATCTTTAGGGGAAGTTAAAATTAAAGGCAGAAAATGCCAGAGTTCATCTACAAAGGACACATCTCCGTGTACTGTCGTCAGTGTTAAGGATTATGTGGATTGAACAGCAGCCACTGCTTACTGCTCTAAGGAAGTTTCCCCAGTGACACTCTTCTTCAGGACTTTAGTCATAACTAGTTATTTTAAAAAATAGAAGCAAAGTCTTGTTGCATTGAGGGATCAGCACATGATTTCTAGCTTTTAATCATTTCTCAGAAATGGAGTACTTATTTTAGATTTTATGACCTTTTTTATAATTTATAATTTATTATATTTGTATTTTATATACTATATAACATTTTAAGTATTTTTAAGTACGTGTTTACTTTTAGCACATAGCATCATCAGGTCACTAGGTTTATAAAATAGCACTATAAAGAACTTTGGAGGTCAGCCCAGCATTCTTTTCACCAATGAGGAAACCGAGGTTCAGAAAGACAAAGAAAAACATTCCTAGGATATTAAGATTTAAACATCCAGATATTAACCTTACAAATATAACAATTTTCCAACTACATGGCTTTCCAACTATAGCAACAATTATTTACATTTTTGTTTTAATATTTGGTTAAAATATGGTTTGTCTCTGGTCATCCTTCAAAGTTATATTGTCAAGACAAAAAAAAAAAATACCTTCCAACGTTAGAAAAAGGTACAAATATCAAGTCGAAACTTAATGTTATTTAAACTGACTTACCATCTTACAACTTATATTTCTGTTCACAGATTAAAACTTTGCTTAGAGAAGTTAAGAAAAATAGCTCCCTTTTACTTTTATTTCCATCTGTGCAAGCATCTACGAACAGATATTTATGTACTCAGAATCTGATGACACTCATGATTCATATATACATTCTTTTTGGTTGTACAATATATCTCAGCTATAAATTTCATTTAAAAACATCAAGGTTTTAGTTATTTTATGTAAATGAATGAATTATAGACTTAAGAGAAGGGGTTTTTTGTTCTGTTTTGTTTTTTTAGGACATTGAAATGACCCACTTCAAATCTTCGTTTTAATTCAGACTTTTTGTTCCTCTTACTTACATTACCAGTTCATACACTGGTTTAACTACTGTTCTAAGCAGCAATGAAAGTGGCTCACAGAAATAGGGTATTTTATTCAAACTTATAAACACTGCTAGTTCAAGTTATCAGCATCCTCTCCCATCCCTGACCTATTCTCACCATAAGTTTTGACCCCATTCCAGGAACTAGTTCAGAGAAATTGCCCTGATAAAAAATTAGACTGGGATGAATTTATTTAATTATGACATTTTAATTATATCTATTTCCATGTACTATTTTAGAATAAAAAGCATATCGTGTTTTCCTTATTTTCAGCATATAATTTTCTTTCTTTTTCAGCTTTTTAATTAAATGAAGCCAAGTGGGATTTGCATAAAGTGAATGTTTACCATGAAGATAAAGTGTTCCTGAGATATAGTTTGAATTCTTGAGTTCATATCCACGTTCATTGTGATAATTCTAGCTTATTCTTGTACCATTCTTGAAATGTGTTTTCCTAGTGAATTTATAGAAGTGGATAGTTAAGATTCATATTAGCACTGTAAAGAACAAGAAATACTGAAATGTTTTCAAGCATATCATTTTCAGTGTATGTTGTCGGACTGAAATAAATGACAATGTAATTATGAATTCATGTGTTAGAACTGTTCACTCATTAGTAAAGAAAACCACAATGTTAGTAAAGGAAAACTATGAAATATGTTAAAGAATCCTTAAGGTTGTACAGATAAGGTATATGCATGAAAATGTCACATACTGATAAAATATATTCATTGTCATTTCAGTATAAAGGATGTGTGTATGGTTACAAATATTTTGTTCTTACTCATCCCAGTTAGAGGCAGGGAGCTGGATGAAGAGTGCCTACAACTTGGAAGCTTAACCTAGGAAATGGGAGGTTTTTTCCAGGACATAAATTTTAAAACAGGACTCAATCAGTAAGCTTGAAGTCATCAGGTGATGGAAGCAGAACACCAGAACTAGAAATTAATTTCCTCTCTAAATTTAGAAGGTTCACCTAGGAATGCAGACTTGTTATTGCAAAACTAACCCCCAATGGCCATTTTTCCCATTTATTATTTGGAAAAAGCTCACCATCAAAACTTCATTCCCTGAATCCAGATAAAAAATATCCTATATACATCAGTGACTTGGTGAAGCTTTCTTGAAAATCAAATATTGGAGTCTAATCATTATTATGTTTGTAGATCCTCTTTTACTTTATAAAGAACTTTTGCCTATGTTATTTACAACAACCCTGTAAATTAGATAGGAAATATAAATTTTGTCTGACTTACAGAAGTATTAGAACCCGAAAGCCAGAAAGAATAGAAAAATAGGGCTTATAACTGGGCTTTCTAACTCTCAGACATGAATTTTTATTTTTTTGGTGCTAAGGAAGAATTTAAAAACAGAGTTCAATAAACTTTTTATTCTTTTTCTTTTTATTTTTTAAAGGTTTTGTTACCTAATTTTCGTCAAGATCTAAATAATAGAACCTGGAGAACTTAGGAGTTTCAGGTGTACATGCAATCTCAAACAGGAACCAAGTGCACATCTACTGAATTTATTTATTTCATACCTTTATGAAATTCAGTAAAGAATGAGCAACGTAAAATCCTACAGGGGCATATGAAGCTAAGTTCCAGGGCAGTATTAGGTGTGCTAGCAATAAGTTATCTTGTCACAACAGAATATTCAGTGAAAATTGCATAATAATTCAGAACTATGTTCACCTTACCACATATTCCCAAACCTGTTATTAAAAAGCACATTAAGTTCCCTAGTTCCTGTTCAAAGTGTGATAAATTTAGTACTGGAATGGCATTTATGGAAAAACATTAAGTTATCATGATCATTTGTTTAATGCCTGTCCCTAGGTAGCACTTGACCTGTAAATGTAAATCCACTGAGTATTTTTACATTTTCTGAGGTTCCTTCAGAACAGGCATTACAGTTGGAGTCTGAGACCAAACTTTACATGTAAACACGTTTATTATTTTTGTTTGTCCCCTTGAGGCTCAAGGTTGTTATTAAACAACATACATTTGTCTACAAAGCTTTGTTATAGTGTTCAATCATGACCAAAGTCAGACAATGACCAATGTAAGGAGAATTTCCCTATTCCAGATTAGTAAAAGTTTTGTAGCCTATATTATGTAATTTCCTTTCAGTCATTATATGCCTACAACAATAAAAGATTCTTAGCATTTTATAGCTAGAGAGCTGTCACTTTTCTATAGCCTGTTATTGCATTAGGGAAGTGATTCTAGAGGGAAATAAACTGCCTCAAGACAAGTTGTTACTGGAAAGTGCTATGGGCAAAACTACAAAGAGTGCCTCAAATGTTGTTTCCCTTCAGAATTTAGCATATGGAAAATCATGTATGTAATATAGGCTACCTTTAACTTTGCCAAACAAATTAAATTGAAAAATTAATTCTTATCTGGTATGCTGTATCCTGCAATGTTACTTTTCAACCAGATGTAGTATATTGAAGGCTCCCTTAAAAACTAATTATATGTTGAACAGTCTTCAGTTAGAATAAAAAAAAATTCCTTTCCTACCCAGGGGAAAAAAATCTTAACATAAAATCCCATCTAAAGGAGTGTAATTTTTAACATCTGATGAATAAAATATTGCATTTTGCTCAGCATACTGTTCCTTGCATCAGATATTCACATGAGTAAGCCCAATAGTGTTGTGTGTTTACTATAATTTTCTTTTGCATGTGAAGTAATATCCCTTGTCAGTTAACAATTCAGCAAGCATGGTGATTTGGGGAGATTAGATCTTGAAACCATAGAGCTTGACAAGTATTCCCTTTCTTGCTATTTAAGAGAACCTCCCTAAGGGTACATGAAGGGAGCAGTTATTTCTAAATAAGGCAAGACATATTTTGAGATCAAAGACAGTAAACATTGTGTTTTAGGAAGTACTGGTAACAAACACAGTAACTAGAGCATCTAGCAACAAAACATTTGAATGGACTTTTGGAGACAATGTTCCTCAGAGCTCATTAATGTTCAGTTTAAAATATTAAACAAGAGGCTTTTCATACTCTAGCAAGAAGCTGTACTGGGTCAAACTAATAATTTTTCTAGTAGTGGGAAAACGGTGAGCATGGTAGTCATACTACAAGGGTACAAGTATGTTCGTGCTATGACACATACTCCTAAATTCCCTTATACAATTCAGGAGTATGTGTCATTTATGAATTTTTCTATACTCCCATTTTACCTACTTATGTCAAATATATATGCAATTTTTTTATCATATAACAGTCTAAGTATTTACAACGTTTTATTAAAGCATCACACATTCAGATAATAGGAAAACCAGGTTGCATTCATCCAAATGTTGGTGTGTCTATTTCCATAAAAAACTATGCATGCATGTAGACAATGAAAATGGCAAAATGAAGAACTCTAAGGACCCATCCACTCCACAGAAACACTACATAGACTGGCAGAAACTGTCACTCAATATTGTTCAAAGTCTGGAAGATAATGTAACAGAAATCAAATGAAAGATTAAACAGAAAGTGACTGAAATTCAGATGGCTAGCTTAATAGCATTTTATCTTAGTCTTTCCCGATCCTCCTTCCCAGTTAGTAGTGGTCTTGAAAAATGGCAGCCTGTAACTGACTGGTATGGGGACCTAGTTCTACAGGAAGCAGAATACTCCTGTTCCCAAGGAATAGTGTTTGTTTTGATCTGAGGGCTACTGGGAGGAATCAGGCAAGGGATTTACCTTTGTTTAACCTAACTCAGAAGTTTCTCAGGGTGTTGCTCCAGAGGAGGTTTCTCCAAAATACAGATAAGGAAATGAACATTCTCCTGCCTGAGGCAAGAGTTAACAGTTGTGACAGACAACAGACAGACGGCTCAGGCCTGAATGAAAGGAAAAGCTGAAGAGTGAAGTACTCTGTGGGAGAATAAAGGCTTTGAAAAGCTGCCACATCCAAAACCTAGATCAGGATACATCCTCAGAAAAGATCTGAGAAAACCCTAAGTTTTTACTTCTTGCTGATGTTTACACCAGCTCGTGAACACCCTAAGTACTGCTGGGTTACCCAACAGAGTCAATCTGCAAAGGCCTGGGGACTAGTTTATTTTTCTTTCTTTCATCTACGGGCACTTATGGACAGCTCTGTCAAACCACCAGCTGACCACTAAAGTAATGAAGTAACAGTCTTCACAGACCACACATGACAACACAATTTTTATAGAAACAGTTTTGAAAATTCACTACATAACTACAACTTACAGCAAGCAACAAAACTAATTCTAGAGAGGGAGCAGAATCCCAATTTCCACAGTTGCTACACTGGAATATTTAGAATGACTAGTTTGAAAAAAAAAGCACACAAAGAAACAGGAAAGAAGTTAATACTGTCCTTAAAGCAGAAATTCAACTTGCTAAAGACTTTAACAGTCTTTAATGTACTCAAAGACCTACAGGAAACCATAGAGAAAGGAACTAAAGGAAACAAATGAGCAATCCATCACCAAATAGAAAGTATCAATGAAGAAATAGAAATTATAAAAGGGGTCAAATACAAATTCTAAAACTGAAAAACCGTAATTGAAAAATTTGCTAGAGAGACTCCACACACAGATCCGACACAGTTCATGAAATGTAATCTGACAATAATCTCCTAAAAGCAAATGGCTATAATTGTAGAGGAGCAGTCCTTGTATACTGCTGAATGTAAGCTACTATTAATTCCAACTAGACTGTTATAAATTTAACGTAAACCACAAAGTAGTAATGGAAAAATTGAGTAATTATCTATCACATACAGAAAACAAATTATAGAATGACAGAAGTCCCCTATCAGTAATTTCTTTAAAGATAAATGCATTAAACATTCCAACTCAAAGCAGATATCTGCCAAAAGGATTTTTAAAGTATGATATAATTATATAAAATCACATACCAAAATAAATCTCAAATCAGTACCCTAACTTTATGCCTTAAGGAGCTGGAAAAAGAAAAGCAATCAACCCAAAGACTATATAGAGTGAGGGCAATTATAAGGATTAGAGGAGAAATAAGTATGATAAAGAATGGAGAAGAGAGAAAGTCAATCAAACCAAAATGAGTCTTTGAGAAGAGCAACAAAAATGAGAAACCTTCAGTTACACTAAGAAAAACAAAATAGTTCTCAAACTTCTAAAATTAGAAAGTAGGAACGAATATTAACACCTATCCAACCGAAATAAAAAGGATTATCAAAAAGCTCGATAAAAAGATTTCAGGAGAATGGTAATGGGGGAGGATCCTGAGCTCACTTCTTGTTACAGACAAATCAAGGTATGATGTACACATAATGCAACTTTCTTAAAGTGACAGTGAAAATGACAGAAAACAGACACGGTGGGAACCCATTAGCAGGAGGGACAGTATAGTTATGAAGGTCATCCATGAGGAACAAAGGGAACAAGTCCCATATGGAGCACTCCCAGCCCTAGGGACCTGAACCAGGAAGGTGAGCCCCCTTAACAACTAGCAGGGCTTAACTCTGGGACCTCTGCAACTCAGTGGGGCTTAACTCCACCTCAATGCAAGCAGTACTGGCATTTTCCCAGAAGCAACTACCACCTCACCACACCTGGCAAACAGCAAATCCTGCCCTGGGGAAGGGGAAGCCAGCCCCATTCACCTGCACTCCCACAGCAGTTGAGACCCAGTCACAGCAGGAAGGGCCTTACAGAGTGGATGCCTTCTACCTAAGGCCACTATCTTTAAGACCAGAAAACGTAGCTGACTTCCATGAAGCATTGAAACAGAGAAACAGACAAAATGAGATTGTGTTCCAAACAAAACAAAAATCCTAGAAAAATTCCTGAATGAAACAAATAAGCAATCTACCTGATCAAGTGTTCAAAGTAATGGTCATAAAGATACTTGCTAGACTTGAAAGAAGAATGCATTAACTAAGTGAGAAGTTCAACAAAGAGAACATATAAAAACCATTCAGAGCTGTAGAATACAATAACTAAACTGAAAAATATGCCAGAGGGAATCAACAGATTAAAGGATGTGTAAAAAAAAAAAAAGAAAAGAAAAGAAAAAATCAGTATTATGGAACAGAAGGTAATGGAAAGAACCCAACCTGAACAGCAAGAAGAAAAGGGAAGTTTAAAAATGAGAATATGTTAAGGGATCTCAGCAATACTAGTATTTGCATTATGGGATCCCAAAAGGAGGAGAGAAAAAGGGGCAAAAAATTTGTTTCAAGAAATAGTACATGAAAAGTTCCCTAATGTGGGGAGGGATTAGACATCTAGCTCCAGTAAACAGAGCACCTCAAACAATATGAACACAAAGCCATCCATACCAAGACACATAATAACATCAAAAATTAATAAAGAGTATTTTAAAAGCTAAAAGAGAAAAGCAAGTATTTACATACAGTGGAAACCCATCTATCAACTATCAGGCTATTCACTCATTTCTCAGCAGAAGCCTTACAGTCCAGAAAGAATTGCCATGATGTATTCTAAGTGCTGAAAGAAAAAAAGCATACAACAAAAATATTCTGCCCAGCAAGGTTATCATTCAGAGTTGGAACAGAAAGAATGTCCAAGACAAACTAAAGTTAAAGGTGTTCATCACCACTAAACTGGCTTTACAAGATATGTTAAAGGGACTGCTTTTAGGGGGGGTGGAGAGGAGGCCATAACTAGAAGAAAATGATGAAAGAAAAAAATTCCACTGGTCAAAGTAAACATACAGTAAAGGTACTACATCAAATACTTACAAAGCTAGTATAAAGATTAAAAGACAAAAGTAGTAAAATCAATTATATCTACAAAAATTAGTTAAGAGTACACGAAATAGATGTAAAATATAATGTTATATACATACAACATGGCAGAAGTCAGGGAGTAAAAATACAGTCTTTTAGAGTATGTTCAAAACCAACTAATCAACTTAATATATGAAGTTATTAACCTCATGTTAACCACAAACTAAAAATCTGTAATAGACACATAAAAATAAAGAAAAAGCGTAACACTTAAAAAAAAAAAAAGCATCAAATCACAAGAGAGCCAGAAAAGACAGAACAGTTGACAATAAAAACAACCAGAAACAATGATCAAAATGGCAATAGGTACATAGCTACCTATAATTACTTTGAAGCATTAAGTCCATTCAAATTTAATGAGAAGACATAGGGTACATGAAAGGATAAAAAAAATCTGTAAGCTGTTAAAAAAGACTCACTTCAGTACTAAAGAAACATACAGACCGAAAGTGATGGAAAAATAGTCCATGCAAATGCAAGCAAAAAATAAAAAATGAGATAGCAGTACTTAGACAAAATAGACTGTAGCAAGAGAAGACAGCCATTCCATAATGCTGAAGAGACCAACTCGACTAGAGGATATAACAATTGTAAATATTTATGTATCCAACATAGGAGTATCTAAATTTATAATGCAAACAATAACAGATGTAAAGAGAGATTCACAGTAATACAGTAAGAGTAGAGAACTTTAACACCCCACTTAGACCAATGGATAGATCACCCAGACAGAATATCAATAAGGAAACAGTGATGTTTACAGATATGTACCAAACATTTGATTCAAAAAACAACGGATATTCTTTTTAAGTTTGCATGGAACGTTCTTCAGGATAGACACATGTTAGGCCACAAAACAAGTTTCAATAAATCCAGGAGATAGAAATCATATCAAGATCAAAGCCAAAAGTTAGAAGGAAGAAAAGATCAGAATGGAAATAATAAAAATCGGGGTGGAAATAAATGGAGACTACAAAAGAAAACCATCAATGAAACTAAAAGCTAGTTCTTTGAAAAGATAAAACAATAAACCTTAGCCAGAGGGGAAGGAGCGAGGGAAGGAGCGAGGGAAGGAGCGAGGGAAGGAGCGAGGGAAGGAGCGAGGGAAGGAGCGAGGGAAGGAGCGAGGGAAGGAGCGAGGGAAGGAGCGAGGGAAGGAGCGAGGGAAGGAGCGAGGGAAGGAGCGAGGGACTCAAAACCAGAAATGAAAGAGAAGTTATAACCTACATTACAGAAATACAAAGGATTATAAGCAACTCCTATGACAAACTGTATGCCAACATATTAGAAAACCTAGAAGAAATGGACCAATTCATACAAACAAAATCTTCCAGGACTGAATTGGGAAGAAATAGAAAATCTGAAAAGACTGATTACTACTAATGAAATTGAATCAAAAAACTTTCAACAAATGTTCAGGATCATATGGCTTCACAGATAAATTCTATAAAATATTTAAAGAAAAATATTTATCCTTGTCAAACTATTAATTTCTCTATTCCTATACCATACTTATTATTCCTATATTTTATATAATTCCCATTTTATATAGAAGCAATGCTACCACCTTCATTTTATGAGGCTGGCATTTCCCTCAACCAAAACCAGACAAGGACTACCAGACAAACAAAAAACAAGTTACAGACGAATATCCCTAATGAACATAGATGCTAAAATTCAATAAAATATTAGCAAGCAACATGTGAAAAAGATTATTCGCCAAAATGAGTAGGATTTATTCTAGGGATACAAGCATGATTCAACCTCCCAAATCAACATGATACACTACATTAGTGAAATGAGAGATATAAAAAAAAAAAATCATGTGATCATCTCAATAGATGCAGAAAAGGCATTTAATAAAATTCAACATCCATTTACTTCTGAACCAGATAGGTATAGAGTGAACATAACTCAACAAAATAAGTGTCATATATGACAACACAGAGCAAAAAACATACTCAGTGACTCATTGGTAAATAGCTGAAAGCTTTTGCTCCTGAAAGCTTGTTCTTTAGAAACATATAATCTTCCAAGATTGAATCAGGAAGAAATAGAAAATCTGAACAGATTTCCATTATCTAGGAACAAGATAAATCCACTATCATCACTTTATCCAACACGGAATTAGAAATCTTAGCCACAGAAATTAGAAAGTCATCCAGATTGGTAAGGAAGAAGTAAAACTGTCATTATTTGCAGATGACAGGACTTTATTCATAAAAAGCCCTAGAGACTCCACCAAAAACTGGAAATCAATTCAGTCAAGTTGAAGGACAGAACATTAATACACAAATCTGTTGCATTCCTATACACTAATAATGAACTAGCAGAAAGAAACACTTTAAAAACAACCCTATTTACAATTGCAAAAGAATATAATACCTAGAGATAAATATAACTAAAGAGATAAAGACCTATACTCTGAAAACAGATAATGATGAAAAAATTTAAAGACCACACACACACACACACACACACACAGAGAAAAGTGCACCATGCTTCATGAATTGGAAGACCATAATTAAAATGTCCATAAAACCCAAAATATACAGATTCAATCTAATCCCTATCAAAATATCAATAGCATTTTTCAACAAAATTGAAACAAGTAATTGTAAAATTTATATGGAACCACAAAAGACCTATAATAGCCAAAGCATTCTTGAGAGGAAAAAAAAGTAAAAACAAAACAAGCTGAAGGTATCACAATCCCAGATCTTCTACTACAAAGCTACAGTTATCAGACGAATGTTACCGGCACAATAAACACATAGATCAATGAAACAGAAACAAACCCACACCTACATGGCAATTAACCAACAAAGGAGGGAAGAATTTTAAGTGTAGAAAAGAGTCTCTTCAATAAATGGTATTGAGAAAACTGCACAGCTACATGCAAAAAAATAAAACTACTCCATTCTATTTACTAAAAAACAGAATTCAAATGGAATAAAGAACTAAATATGAGACCTCAAACTATAAATCTTCTAAAAGAACACATAAGCAGTCAGCTCCTGGTCATCAACCTCAGTAATATTTTTCTGGCTCTGTCACCCCAGACAAAACGAATCTTAACCAGGCTTACATCTAACTAAAAAGCCTTTGCAAAGTGAAGAAAATGATCAACAAAACTAAAAGGCATCTTACTGAATGGGAGCAGATATTTGCAAGTGATATATCTAATAAGGGGTTAATATATGAAGAACTTATACGATGCAACACCACAAAAATTTTGATTAAAGATGAGCAGAGGACTTCAACAGACATTTTACCAAGACACACACATGACCAACACATAAAAAGATCCTCAACACATCAGGGAAATGCAAATTAAAAACACAATAAGCTATCAACCTACACCTGTCAGAATGGCTATTACCAAAAATTTAAGAAGTAACAAGTGTTGGTAAGGATGTGGAGAAAAAGGAATCCTTTTGACTGTTAATGGGAATGTAAATTGGTGCAGTCATTATGGAACAACAATATGGAACTTTCTCAAAACATTAAAATTAGACCATACAATTAGTAATTTCATTTCTGGATATTTACCCAAGGAAAATTAAATGCTAATTTCAAAAAGATATATGCACAGAGGTCTGTTTATTGTAGCATTATTTATCCAAGATATGGAAGCAACCCAAGTCTTTACCAATAGATGAATGGATAAAGAAGTGATATATATGCTCAATGCAGTATTTGTATCTAAAGAAAAATCAAATCAAATCTGGGTAAGATGGTGGAGTAAGGGGATCCTAAGTTCATCTTGTCCCCTGAGTATACCTATACAACATCCACATTAGCATATATAATCTAGAAAACCACCTGAGGACTGGTAGAACAGAGTCAGCACAGCTTATCAAGACAAGAGACCACACTGACAGAAAGTAGCAAGGGCAGAGACATCATCAGGAACCAAACAGCCACAAGACTGACCTCAGGAGAAAAGGACACTACAAGCACAGAGAAGAGAAAGGGCAGACCCCATACAGGCATCCCAGGCATGGAGAACACACACTAGAGGACAAATCCATGACATTTGGCTTTGACAATCAGAGGAACATAACTTTGTCAGTTTTTACTACCATTGGGCTTTAACACCAAGAACTTTAAAATTCAGTGAGCAGAGCTCTGGGAGAGCTGGGCAGCAAGAGGAAAGTCTCTGCCCTTAAATAGATGGCACAACAAACCATGCCACTGAGGTACAGCACAGAAGCAGCAATTTAAAAAATGCCAGGGATATACAGGCAGGAGATTTATTTACTAATCTCAGAACAAACACAAGAGGGTCAGGGATCTTTAGGAGACTTCGAGAACAAAAGAGCTGTTGGTCACCATTTCTCTCACATTCTCCCTCCTGCCCCCCCCAGTCAAGATAAATGGACATCTGCCAGAACCAACATCAACATCCCACTTAGCTTCCTAACCCCACATTTTCCTGCTGATCCACCCCATCCGATCCACTTCACTTGGCAGAAGTCCACCTAAAGCGGCACCATAATAGTGGCTTTGTGCAAGCAGTCCAGAAAGGGGTGACCACCACTCCAAAGTGACTCCTGCTCTGGGGAAAAGAGAAGATAACCATAATACAAGTCCAACTGCAGCCCCAGCATTGGGCTGACATCCCATCTGACTGCAGGCCCAGTCCACCAACAAAAGTGTCACAGGGACAACACCATGCACTTTGTTGTGACTGTATCTCTGGCAAACATCTGATCTGACACAGCTTAAGCCGAAGGCAGCTGCAGACCGGCCCCTTAACAACACAGAGACTAAACCCTGCTCCCAATAGGCAAGAGAGCCACTGCAGATGACCAGACCGAAGGCAAAAGTGTCACAGCTGCAACAGTAGGGGGCAGTCAATAGACATAGGAGACACTCAAGAAGCACCAGGATCTGGTGAACGGAGGAAATTGCATGGGAGAGCACTAAAGGACCTCTTCTTTACAACGTCACTACTTTTAAGAACAAGAGACCTGGCTGACTTTAACACATAGAATTCAACAAAGAGACATAAGGTGACAGAGGAATAGGTCCTAAATGAATGAACAGGACAAAGTCATAGCAACAGGGCTAAGTGAAATGGAGATAAGCAATATGCTTGATATAGAATTAAAGTAATGATCATAGAGTCATGAGATCAACCCCCGTGTCTCGCTCCATGCTCAGTCAAGAGAGTCTGCTTAGGATTCTCTCTCCTCCCTTGGCCCTTGCCCCTGCTCTCTTACATGTGCGCTCTTTCAAAAAAAAAAAATCTTACAAAAAATTTTTTTAGGATTTTATTTCTGTTTTTTTATTTGACATTATTTGACAGGATTTTATTTGACAGAGACACAGCAAGAGAGGGAACACAAGCAGGGGGCATGGGAAAGCAAGAAGCAGGCTTCCCACCAAGTAGGGAGCCCAATGCAGGGCCCGATCCCGGGACTCAGATCATGACTCAAGCTGAAGGCAGACGCTAATGACTGAGCACTAAGGTGCCCCTTAAAAAAAAAAATTTTAAGGGGCGCCTGGGTGGCTCAGTGGGTTAAAGCCTCTGCCTTCGGCTCAGGTCATGATCTCAGAGTCCCGGGATCGAGCCCCGCATCGGGCTCTCTGCTCAGCAGGGAGCCTGCTTCCCCCTCTCTCTGCCTATTTGTGATCTCTTTCTCTCTGTCAAGTAAGTAAATAAAATCTTAAAAAAAAAAAAACAAAAAAAAAAACGACATAGACTAGGCTATGCCTGGATACAATCTTTCCAAACTTTAAAAAAAAAAATTTTTTTTTAAGTAATGGTCATCATGCTCCCTCCAGGAGCACATATACTACAAGTAATTGTCATGAAGATACTCATTGGACTTGAGGAAAGAATGGACAATCTCGGTAAGACCCTCAACAAAGAAATAGAAAAAAAAATAGAAAATAGAAATAAACAGATAAAGAACGCAGTAACTGAAATCAAAGATACAATATAGGGAAAATATTAGACTAGAGGAAGCAGAAGGAGGAATTGGCAACCTGGGGCAGAGTAATGGAAAGCAATCAAACTGGACAGGAAAGAGAAAAAAAGAATTATGAAAAATGAGAATGGGTTAAGAGATCTCAGCACCACCACCAAGTGTAATAACATTCACATCTTAGTGGCCTAAGAGAGAGAAAAGGGGGCAGAGAATTTATTTAGAGAAATAATAGATAAAAACTTCCTGAATCTGGGTAAGGAAATCAAAATCCAGATCCAGGATAGGCATAGAGCCCCCAACAAAATCAAGCCAAGGAGGTCCACCCCAAAGCACATAATATTTCAAATGGCCAATTAGAGATAAAGAGAACATTTTTAAAGCAATAGAAGAAAACAGTTACATACAAGGTAAACCTCCTAAGGCCATCAGCTCATTCTTCAGCAGAAACTTTATAGGCCATTCTTTGGCAGTAACTTTATAGGCCAGAAGGGAGTGGCCTAATATATTTGAAATGTTGAAAGCAAAAAATCTAAAACAAAAAATACTCTATCCAGCAAGGTGATCATTCAGAAAAAAGTAAAGATAGTTTTCCAAACAAAAGTTAAAGAAAGTTATCACCATTAAAGGAGTCTTACAAGAAATGTTAAAGAGGATTCTCTGAGTGGAAAGGAACGACCATAAGCAGGAATAAGTAAAGTAGGAAAGGAAAAAATTTCACAGGTACCATCAACATAATAAAAGCATATTTTTCACCTATAAAACCGGTGTGGAGGCTAAAGCACAAAAGCAATAAAATCAGCTATATCTATAAAAAAATCAAGTGATTCACAAAATGAATAGTTGTGAAGTATGATACTTTATGCCTAAACAGTGTGTATGTGTTGGGCGGGGGGGGGGAGGGGGGGGTTAAAAATTTAGTGCTTTTTAGAATGGGTTCAAACTTAAGGAACCATCAGTGTACTATAGACTGCTATATGCATAAGATATTAAAAATATATCTAATGGTAACCACAAATCAAAAACTTCTAATAGATATGCAAGAAATAAAGACAAAGGAATCCAAGTATACCACAAAAGAAAGCCAGCAAAGCACAAGAGAACTACAAAAACAATCTTAAAACAAATAAACTGATAGTAAGTACATATCTTTAAATTATCATTTGGAATGTAACTAGACTAACAGCTCCAATCAAAAGACATAGGGTGACTGAATGCATAGAGAAAAAAAAAAGATCAATTTATATGCTGCCTATAAGAGGTTCATTTCAGACCTAAAGACACATGCAGATTCAAAGTGAAGGGATGGGAAAGCAGTTATCACGCAAATGAAAGTGAAAAGAAAACCAGGGTATCAATACTTGTTATCAGACAAAATAGACTTTAACAAAGACTGTAAGAAGAAACAAAGGACACTATGTAATCATTAAGAGGAACAATCCAAAAAGAAGATCTAACTATAGATATTTATGCACCTAACATGTGAACATCCAAATACATAAAGCAGCTAATAACAAAGGAAGTAACTGATATTAATACAATAATAGTTAAGGACCTTAACCACCACTTCTCAATGGATAGGTCACCCAGACCAACAAAAATTAACAAGGAAATGATGGCTTTGAATGACCTATTGGACCAGATGGATCTGAGATATAAACAGAGCATTCCATCGCCAAACCACAGAATACACATTCAAGTGCACATGGAACATTTTTCAGAATAGATCCCATATTAGGCCACTAAACAAGTCTCAGCAAATTCAAAAAGATTGTCATCATAACATGCATCTTTTCTGACCACAATGTTATGAAACTAGAAATCAACAATAAGAAAAAGATCTGGAAAGACCACTAATACATGGAGGTTAAATAACATGCTACTAAACCATTAATGGGTCAACCTAGAAACTAAAGAAGAATGGAAAAATTTTATGGAAACAAATGAAAATGAAAACACAACAGTCTACAATTTTTGGGATGCAGCAAAAACTGTTCTAAGAGGAAAGCAATACCAGCCTACCTCAAGAACCACGAAAAATCTCAATCTAACCTTATACCTCAAGGAGCTATAAAAGGAACAAACCCCAAACCAGCAGAAGGAAGAAGATTAGAGCAGAAATAAACCATATAGGAACCAAAAAATCTACAAAAATTATAATAGAACAAATCAATGAAACTAGGAGCTGGTTCTTGGTGGGGAGGGGGATTAAAAAACAAATGAAAGAGAAGAAATAACAATAACCAATGCCACAGAAATACAATTTTAAGAGTAATGTGAAAAATTATATGCCAACAAATTAGACAACCGAGAAGAAATGGATAAATTCCTAGAAATATATAACCTACAAAAACTGAAGCAGGAAGAAGTAGAAAATTTGACCAGACCAATTACTAGCAAGGATACTGAATCATAATAATAATAAAAAAAAACCTCCCAACAAACAGACGTCCAGGCTCAGACAGCTTCATAGGTGAATTCTACCAATATTTAAAGGAGAGTTAATACCTGTTCTCATACATACTATTCCAAAAAATACAACAGGAAAGAAAATTTTTAATTCATTATGAGGCCAGCATTACACTGATACCAAAACCAGATAAAGACACCAAAGAAAGAAGTGAAATATAGACCATTATCTCTGTTGAACACAGATGCAAAAATCCTCAATAAAATACTGGCAAACTGAATCCAACAATACTTTAAAAAAAAAAAATAGTAATTCATCACAATCAAGTGAGATTTCCTCGTGGGATACAATGGTGGTTCAATGTTCACAAATTAATGAACATGGTACATCACATCAATAAGAGGAAGAATAAAAACCATATGATCATTTCAATAGATGCAGAAAAAGCATTTGACAAAGTAAAATATTCATTCATAAAAAAAAAACCCTTAGCAAAGTAGGTTTGGAGGGAACATACCTCAACATAATAAAGGCTATATATAAAAAAGATACAGCTAATATCATATTCAGTTGTGAAAAGCAGCTATTCCTCTAAGGTCAGGAATAAGACGAGGATGTCCACTCTTACCACTTTTACTCTACACAGTACTGGAAGTTCTAGTCACAGCAATAAGACAACAAAAAGAAATAAAAAGCATCCAAACTGGTAAGGAAGAAATAAAACCATCATTATTTGCAAATGACATGATACTATATATAGAAAAACCTTAAGATTCCACTAAAAAACTACTAGAACTGATAAATGAACTCAGTAATGTTGCAGGATACAAAATCAATATACAAAACCTGTTGTATTTCTATATACTCATAATGAAACATAAGAAAGAGAAATTAACAATTCTATTTATAACTGCAACGGAAATGGTAAAATATCTAGGAATAAACTTAACCGAGGAGTCAAAAGAACTGTATTCCGTAAATTATAGAAAACTGATGAAAGAAACTGAAAATGACAAACAAATGGAAAGATATTCTATGCTCATGGATTAGAAAAACAAATTGTTAAAATGTCCGTACTACCCAAACAATTTACAGATTTAAGGCAACTCCTATCAAAATACCAACATTTTTCACAGAACAAACATTCCTAATATTTGTATGGAATCACCAAAAGAAAATAACCAACGCAAGCTCAGAAGCAAAAACAACACTGAAGGCATCACAATCCCAGATTTGAAGATATAGTACAAAGCCATAGTAATCACAACAGTATGGTAGTGATACAAAAATAGACCTGTAGATGAATGAACAGTATAGAGATCCTAGAAATAAACCTATGATTATATGGTCAATTAATCTAAGATAAAGGAAGCTAGAATATCCAATGAGAAAAAAACAATCTCTTCAACAAATGGCATTGAGAAAATGGGACAGTTGGGGTGCCTGGATGACTGAGTCATTAAGCATCTGCCTTCAGTTCAGGTCATGGTCCCAGGGTCCTGGAATCGAGCCCCTCATCAGGCTCCCTGCTAGCGAAAAGCCTGCTTCTCCCTCTCCCGCTCTCCCCAGCTTGTGTTCCCTCTCTCACTGTGTCTCTGTCAAATAAATAAGTAAAATCTTTTAAAAAAAAGAGAGAAAAGAAAAAAGAAAGAAAACTGGACAGTTACAGGCAAGAGAATGAAACCAGACTACTTCTTTACACCATACACAAAAATAAACTCAAAATCTAGAGGAGAGCATAAGCAGCAATTTCTGACATTGGCCATAGCAACATTATTCTAGATATGTCTCCTAAGGCAAGGCAAACAAAAGCAAAAATAAACTACCCAAACTACACCAAAACAAAAAGCTTTGCACAGCAAATGAAATAATCACCAAAACAAGAAAGCAGCCTACTGAGAAGATATTTGCAAATGATACATCTAATAAGAGGTTAATAACAGAAATATATGCAGAGCTTATACAACTCAACACCAAACAAAAATAAAAACCTGCATCCAATTTAAAAAATGAAAGACATCAACAGACATTTTCCCAAATATATACATATGGCCAACAGACACATGAAGATGCTCAACATCATTCATCCTAAGGGAAATGCAAATCAAAACCACAGTTAAACATCACTACACATGTTTGAGACTGGCTAAAATCAACAACACAAGAAACAAGTGTTGGTGAGGATGTGGAGAAAAGGAATCCTCCTGCACTGTTGGTAGGAAGCAAGCTGGTGCAGCCACTTTGGAAAACAGTATGGAAGTTTCTCAAAAAATGAAAAACAGAGTGGCACCTAGGTGGCGCAGTGGGTTAAAAACCTCCACCTTCAGCTCAGGTTATGATCTCAGGGTCCTGGGATCGAGCCCCGTATCGGGCTCTCTGCTCAGCAGGGAGCCTGCTTTCCCCGCTCTCTCTGCCTGCCTCTGCCTACTTGTGATCTCTGTCAAATAAATAAAATCTTTAAAAGGAAGGAAGGAAAGAAGGAAGGAAGGGAGGGAGGGAGGGAGGGAGGGAGGGAAACAGAACTACCATATGATTCAGTAATTCTACTACTGGGTATTTACCCAAAGAACACAAATACACACACACATAGATAGATACACATACACAATGGACTACTACTCAGCCACAAAAAAGAATGAAATCTTGCCATTTGCAACAACATGAATGCACTTAGAAGGTAAAATACTAAGTGAAATAAGTCAGAGAAAGACACACATGATTTACACATATGTGGAATTTGAGGAAAAAACCAAGGGAAGAAAGAAAGATGAAAAAAAAAATTTAAACAGACGACAAACTGGCGGTTGCCAAGAGGTGGGTGAATGGATGGGTGAAATAGGTCAAGAGGATTGTAGTACACTTAGCATAATGAACACTAAATAATGTATAGAATTGTTGAAGCACTGTACTGTACACCAGAAACTAATGCAACGTTGTATATTATACTAGAATTAAAAAACAAGTAAATGAAAATTAATAAGAATGCAATCTTACCCGTTTGCAACTACATGGGTGGACCTAGAGGGTATTATGTTATGTGAAATAAGTCAGAGGAAAACAAATACCATATGATTTCATTTTTACGTAGAATCTGAAAAATAATGACTAAATGACAGCAACGAAAAGAATAAAGTCGAACAGAGAAAAAACTTTTGGTTGCCAAAGGGGTGGGTATGGGTGGACAGGGAAAATAGGTGAAGCGGATTTGGAGTTACAAATGTGCAGTTATAAAATAACATATGCCATGCGGGTAAAAACTATAGCATATGAAATACATTCAATGACATAATTTTATATGGTGACCAAAATTCTTGTGGTGAGTATTTTGTAATGTATAATTGTCAGATCACTATGTTGTACACATAAAATATATTTCATGTCAACTTTAAAATTTGAGGCACTTAAGTGGCTCAGTTGAACATCTGCTTTTGGCTCAGGTCATGATCCGAGAGTCTTAAGATCCGACCCTGTATGGGGCTCCCTGCTGAGTGGAGAGTCTGCTTCTCCCTCTCCCTCTGCCTTTCTTCCCTGTTTGTGCTCTCTCTCAAATAATTAAAAATCTTTTTAAAAAAATAGAAATTCAACCCAAAAGAGTACTATAAACCATTCTACAACAGTAAGTTATTCCACCTGGATATAGATAAATTCTAAGAACACAGAACTACCAAAACTGAACCTAGAATAGAAAGTTTGGACAGACCTGTAACAGAAAATTAAATCAGTTTTCAAAAATCTCCAAAAAATAAAAAAACATGAAACGTAATGCTTTGTTGGTAAGTTCTATCAAATTTTCTAAGATTGGTCACCAATCCTAAATTTTTCCAAAAAAATAGGTAAGAAAGCACTTCCTAGTTCTAAATAACCAGCATTACCCTGATACCAATACCAAAGACAATATAACTAAACAGGATTATAGAGCAGTAACTCTTATGACTATATATACATACTCAAAAAAATACTGTCAAGCCTAATCCAGCTGGCTATTAAAAGTTTTGTATAGCCTAACTTTGTAGGGTTTATTCCAGGAATGTAAGGGTGATTAAACATATAAAAAATCAGTGTAATACACCCCATTGGTCGAATAAAGAGAGAAGAGCTACCTTATGTTATGTGTTCATGCAGAAAAAGCATTCATCAAATCCAATACCCATTTGTATTTAAAATAAAGTAGACAAACTAGAAAGAAGTCAACTTCAATTTAATATAGGACAGTTTTGAGAAATGCCAGTTATCATCATGCTGAATGTTGAAAGATTCAACTCTTTCCCCCTAAGGAATATGAAAAGGTATCTCTTTCACCCATTTCTATTCAACACTGTAGATGTTCTAAGCCAGAACATTCATCAAGAAAAATAAAAAACAAAATTTGAAATGAAGACATAATACTATCACTGTTAAATATCCTAAAGAATTTTTTTTAAAAAAACTATTAGAATAAATGAGTTCATCACAGTTGCAGGATACATGGTCAACTAGTTGGATTTTTTATTTACACACTAACAATCAACAATATGAAAGGAAATAAAACAATTCCATTTGTAATAGGACCAAAAAGAAAAAGATTCTTTGGAGTAAGTTTTACCAAAAAACTAAAATAGAAAACATTGCTGAAAGGAAATAAAGAGAACCTAAATAAGTGGGAAAGCCCCTTGTGTTTATATATTGGAACACTCAGTATTTTTAAGATGGCAATATTCCCCAAAGTAATCTGCAGATTCAATGCAATTCATATTAAAAGCCAGTATGCCCTTTTTTCAAAAATGAGCAAGCTGATTATAAAACTCAAATGGAATTGCAAGAGGCCCTAAATAGCCCAAACAATACTGAAAAAGAGGAGCAAAGGTAGAAGATTCACCTGTCCCAGTTTTAAAACTTTATGCAATGCTACAAACACCGCACTGACAATTAGAAATTTCCAAACATTAGGCACTGACATAAGGAAAAACATACAGATTAATGCAACATAACTGAGATAAAAAATGTATCTGTAATCTGTTCTTTTAATTTTTGACAAAGGTGCCAATACTGTTCAGTAAGAATGGTCTCTGACACATGATATTGAGACAACTGGGTTCCACAAGCAACAGAATAAAGTTAGACGCTGCCCTCACAGCATATGCAGAAAATTAATTCAAAAGGGACCAAAGCTAAATATAAGAGCTATAAACAAGCTAAAACTTAAAACTTTTACAAGCAAAACTTATCTATATTATAAGTAAACATAGGTGTAAATCTTTATGACCTTGAATTTGGCAATGGTTTCTTAGATATGAAACTGAAATTACAAGAAAAAATAAGTTGGACTTCACCAAAATTAAAAATTTTGGGGCAAACAAAGAAAATGAGAAGACAGTCCACAGAAATAGAGAAAATATTTGTGAATCAAATCTGATAAGATCCAATATCTAGAATATATAATTTTCATAAATCAAAACCATAAAGATAGTTCTAGGTAAAAAAAAAAAAAACAAAAAAACATGTTACAGGTTGAATTGTGTTCCTCCAAAAAAAAAGATATGCTGAAATCCTAACACCAGTACCTCAGAATTTCTTAATTGGAAATAGAGTGGTTGTGGATGTAATTACTTAAAATGAGGTCCTACTGGAACAGGGTGGGCCTCCAGTCACTCTGCCTGGTGCCCTTATTCAGAGGTCACATATGAAGACAAAGGGAGATGCTCATACGGAGATGGAGGATTGGAATGATCTATCTTTACGCTAAGAATGCCAATGATCGCTAACAAATGACCAGAGCCTAGGAAGGGACAAGGCAAGGTTTCCTTGCAGATTTCAGAGGGAATATGACCCTGCCTACATCTTGATTTTGGACTTCTAACCCTCCAGAACACTGAGACCATGAATTTTTACCTTATCTAGTTCATGGTACTTTATTTCAGGAGCCACAGAAAACTAATTCAATGGACAAAGGACCTAAGTAAATGTTAGGGCAAAGATACACAAATGGCCAAAGAACATATGAAAAGATGCTTATTGTCTGTAGTTATTAGGAAATACCACTCAAAATCGCAGTGAAACACCTGTCTGCAAGGATGTGGGAAAATGGGAGCCCTTATACACTGCTGGTGGGAATGTCTAATGAATAAACTGCTTTGGAAAGATTTTGATTGTTTCTCAGTGAATTAAATTTAACTGTCATATGACCCAGCAATTTCATTCATAGGTATATACCCACCCAAAATTGAAAACAGATGTTCCAACAAAAATGTGTACATGAATGTACATAGCAGCACTATTTATTATTGTCAAGAGATAGAAAACTCAAAAAGCCATCAGCTGATAAATGGATAAACAAATGGGTATATCCATTCAATGAAACATTGTCCAGCCATAAGAAGAATGAGTTATAGATACATGTTACAATGTGTATGAACCTTGAAACATTATGCTAAGTGACAGAATCCAGACACAAAAAGCCACATAGTATAAGATTACATTTATATGAAACACCTAGAATAGCAAAATCCAGAAACAAAAAGTCTATTAGTGGTTGCCAGAGGCCAAGGTGAGGACAAAAAAGGGTAGTGACTATGTCATGGGGTCAGAGTTTTCTTCTGAGGTGACAAAAATTTTCATTGTATATAAATGTCTATACATGCACATAGGCACACACACACGCACGCACACACACAAAATATTCATAATGGTGAAAGGCAACAGTGAATCTTTTTAGAGAAAGGAATCATTTCTCCTAAATGTGTCTCTTCTTCCTGTTGTAATGTGTCTTTGTATAAGACAAAAGAGGTTGATCAGTATGGAAAGCAAGAGGAAATGAGCAAAAAACAAGATAAACCAATGCAAAAAAGAAAGAAAAAAGAAAACAAAGGAAAAGATCCAATTAATTGACTGGGGATGAAGTTAATCAATGATGTTTCAATTCTTAAGGTTTACTGTATGAGTTTTAGATACAGAAATGATATGCTTATCTAATTCACTGTTTTTCAAATGCATAGCAGTTTCTACCTGGTAAAACATTTTAGCTTATCACTATGCAAAGGACTTGAAGAGTATCTTAACTGGTGATTGCTTTTTATATCAGCAGCTTTTCAACCTTGTATTATGAAACAACATTCACTCTTATCTTTTTTTCTTTTTCTGGTGTCTCATTTTCACCTAGGATCATGTTTTTTCTGTGACCCTCAGGGAAGAAGACATTTCTATTTTAGCCTATATTTTCAGATTTTTTTTTTTTTATTAAAGGACAGATATCCTAAAAATGTGAATACACAGCCTACCATTCCTCTGGGAGAGAAGGTTGTAGCATGATACCTAGGGAATACTATTTTTTGAAACATTTTTGCCATACTTAACATGTCTATATGCTGTTTTCCAAGTCCAATCCTGTCATAGCCCAAAATGAAGGTCTTAGATTTATTTGCCTTATATAATTATTCCTATTCGTAAGTTTCAATAGTTAGCTTTTTAAATTTCTCTGTATTACCATGCTTTCATGTTTAATACTGAAATTTACAATCAGCGTATTGGATATTCAAACCAATTTTTAACATTGGGGGACTTTTAGTAATATCTTCCCCTTATTCTCACTGTCTATAACTGGTAATGCATTATATTATCTTTTAAGTATTATTTCACACATGGTTTTATATACTATCATTACAAAATACTTATGATTTTAAAGCCTTTTATGGATATTGTATAGTTGACCATTGAATAACCAGAGGATTGTGGTGCTGACTCTAAAAGTTGAAAATATGCAATAACTTTTGACTTCCCCAGAAGTTAACTACTAATAGCTTACTGTTGACCTAAAGCCTTACTGATATCAATTAACATATTTTGAATGTGTATGTATCATGTACTATGTTCTTATAATAAAGCTAGAGGAAAAAATAAGAGGAAAATATATTTGCAGGACTGTATTTATCCAAAAAATTTCTGCACATTAGTGGCCCCCTATGTTAAACCCATGTTGTTCAAGGGTCACTTGTAATCATTTCAACTGATGTGTTCCAAAATGATTTTGTCTATCTCCGAAAGATAAAACTTGTCTTTTATGTGACCATTATATGAAAATGGCAAAGTAACAGCATGAAAACAACTTGAGACTGAAGAGTAACGTGGTTATATTTTTATGTTCATTAAAAAAATCATTTAACTAATGGCTGGGGATTGCTGTATCAGCCTTTAAAATAAAGTAATGACACTGTACCAACTGCAGAAAGGTTGTGAAATACAGAAAACATGTTTTACACATTTCTTTGCTTAGGTCTCAACATTTTTCTAGCTAGAGACTTTGAAGAGTAGAAGGCACAAAAGGAGAATTTTTCTAGCCCTTTCTTAAAAATTGGAATTAAGTATTTCAATTACTGTTTGCCATCCCCAACTTCCAGTTATATAAAAAATAACAGTTCAGAGGAAAATGTTGAGCCAGCACCTCAGAAAATTCAAGATATCTTGATTACCTTCACCCCCTTTTTAGAGGCGAGTGGTGTTATCAAGCTATTTCCAAAGGTGAAGAAAAAAGGTGTAACTTGCCTTTATGAGTTTCCTCTAGTTTATATTCCCTTTACCTCAGTCATAATCACCCATAAAGGGAGATTTTACCAAGTCTTGGTGCAAGTGCACAAGTTAATGGGTAGAAGATACACATGTTTATCTTTATGTATTATGCTTTAAATATAAACTTGAAAATATAATCCAATTTTGCGCTGTTTCATATTACAGGGTCAAAGACGACAGACACAGTCTCAGAGCTAAAGCAAATAGTATATAAATAGTATGTTTCTACGTGGCATTTTTAATGAAATTTTTCACATTATCTCAATTGATCCTTATAGTTTCATATAGTTAAGAAGCCAAGTGTAACTATTTGATAGATGTCTAAGGCACAGAGGAAAAATGCTCAAAAATTAATGGATTGTGATGCCTATTCACTAACCTTCCCGAATCATCCTTTTTTTCCTCCTTGAAATCCCCTTTTAAAATACCACATACATATACATAAATACATGAAAAGTATAAATTCGTAAGAGTTCTTAACAATTAAGGCTATTCATATATAGTTTTGCCAGTTCCTTTGAGGAATTAGCATAAATTGAGTGTAGGTGGATCAGATTCAAATGATCAAACATTCACTCTATGCCTAGATCTTTGAAATGAAAAGGAGCATTGAAGAACATCTTCATTTCCCTCTTCTTGCCTCCACCAATCCCAGTGCACCCCTCACATCAGACATTCTGAGCCCATATAGTCAGGCAGAAAAGCTAGCTACTACCACACTTATTTTCAACTAATGAGGAGCTGTTTCTCAGGTACCAAAGCTGCTTCTCCCGCCTGACTTTCCTAAGGACCAGACTTACCACATATATTCTGGAAACCATAATCAGCACTAAGGTAACAACATAAAGTGAGAAAGAGAAAGTGTTAGAAGTAACAGATATCATTTTTCCAATAATGATGTCCTTGTAGGTCCTGGAAAAACAGACAAGACAGGCAAACAGCTGGGGTTTTAGTATTAGGTGTTTTCAGCTAGTCACCATTCACTATGCCAAGGGACTAAAATTCAAGCTTGACTCAAAAAAGGCAACTATTAACACAGATTTTATAAATGCAAGCATCTTCTTTTATCCTGCTGCCAACATTTATCATCACCTGCTGAGCACAATATAAAAGGTGCCTTATGCCATTCATTTAAAATCATTACTTACCTAGATTTTATACCAAATAGGGGAAAGGTATATTTCCAAATATACTTTTCCCAAAATGGATTTTTTCCTCATAGGAAAGAAAATAATTGGCCACAAAAAAGGCGGTTTTCATATAATGACATTATCTGGAAGTGAAAGTTCCAGCAATAAACTCGTTATGCAAGGCATTTGCCTTGAGTTATTAAATATACAACAATGAATACAGAATAAGGCATTTAAAAGTTTTCTGTCTTTCTGAATTTGCAGTAATTCTATTTGAATATTAAACCCCAGATGTTGTTTAGTTCCCTTTAATATCATTTCTATGTTAAGTTTAATAATTCTTCATTAGAGCTGAGGTTGGGATAGTCTGTTTCAGTTATGTCCACACATATCCTGGAAAAGTACTAGCAGTTGTCTACCCTTAGCATTATCTTTTTTCACATTACGTTTAGCCAAAGAGTAAGGGTACATGGTTTTAGATTATCTAGAAAGAAATACCATTATGAATGGGATCAAGGGAATAGCCCACATATCTTAGTATGAGGAACCAGAACCTTACATAAATGCTTTGTGGTTGCAGTGTTGAAGAGGATGGAGAAATATGGGAGAGCGATCCTAGAGAAACCTTGGAATTAGAAAATGTATTTTCAATAAATACCCCTGATTTCTATTACTTAAAGAGAAGAAATATTATGGAGCCTATGAATAGCTTGTGTTACACAAATGCAAAAAATATCATACCAAGTTTACAAAGAAAAAACATACTAAATAGTGTATTATTTTTTAGAAGAGTGAAAAATGAACAGAACCTTGAGAGTAGTTTTGCTTCAGGTATTATTATTATTTTTTTATTTATTTTACAGAGACACAGCGAGAGAGGGAACACAAGCAGGGGGAGTGGGAGAGGGAGAAGCAGGCTCCCCACTGAGCAGGGAACCTGATGTGGGGCTCATTTCCAGGACCCCAGGATCATGACCTGAGCCGAAGGCAGACACTTAACAACTGAGCCACCCAGGTGCCCCTCTGTCTAAGGTTTTATTATTGACCTTTAGATAGCCATGCCAAACACATTCAACTATCATCTATCTTTAAAGATATTCAGTCACTTGTATCTTTAAAAGATGTAACAACAACAAAAAAGATGTAACAAAAGCCACACATCAAAAAGCATGTTGTAATATGTAAGCAAAATATTTCATTCTCTAAACCAAATTTTTTTTTAAGATTTTACTTATTTGGGGGGGGGGCACTTGCAGGAGGAAAGACAAGAGGAGAGAGAAAAGCAGACTCCCCACTGAGCAGGGAGCCTGGCCAATTTCTTTTAACCTTGTTCTCAGAAGCAAAAAAGAGTAAGTCATTTTTTTTAATTATTAACTTCCTTCCCAGTCTTTTGTTGTCCACATGATATAATTTGCCTTAATAAACTTTGCTTTTCAGCTTTTTAAAATAATTAGAATGCTCTTTCTTCTGTCTACTATCCCTATTTATATCTGATCTGAATCCAAGTGTTTAGTGAGAATCAACTTTGCTTTGAAAGTCATTATCTGTATAGTCCAAGAATTTATCTGAGGTCTTGAGAGAATAACTTTCTGGATAAGTTTCAAAAGAGAAAAGTACCTTTAGTTTCCATGTATTTCCATCAGTCTTGGACTTCTGTCGTTCTTCCTTCATCAACAGATATAAGGCACTCAGCCTGGAATCTCAGCATCTACCTAGAACAATTTTGAGACAGTGAGATTGTCATAAGACAATAAGAAAGGTAATAAAAGTCCTCACAAGGTTTTTGGAGATTATTCTATGACACTAGTGAGACCCTTGACATACTCAAGAAATCTGTCCACATATGTGAACAAATGCCCCAAATTTTAATTGATTGGTCATTGATTTATTCATTGAATTGTGGTGCTATACTGTCCAATAGGCTCACTAGTTAGGCGTAAAGTATAAGAGAAAATTAAATTTCCTTTGTGTTCTCAGTAAAATGTAGACAACAAAACAAACCATGCCTTGAGCAGTGTAAAATAAGATGAAAGGGGACATAATTAAGATAGGAGATAAGGTTAAAAAGAGATGGCACTGCTGAGACAGCACAGAAAAAAAAAATTGAAATGTAGACTGAATTGATGAGATTAACAAATAGGAGCAAATATGCAGGAAATCAAATTAGTGTGGTAGAGAAAAAACTGGAGGCTAAGAAGTCCCAGCAAAGATTAAGACAATTAGAATACTGAGGAAAGACAGAATACACAAATATTCAGTCAAAAAATAATGGACATTCTTCCTAGGGAAACAAAAAATAAACTATTGGGACTAGATCAAAATAAAAAGCTTCTGAACAGTGAAGGAAACAATCAATAAAACCAAAAGACAATGTATGGAATGGGAGGAGATATTTACAAATGACATTATCTAATAAAGGGTTAGTATTCAAAATATATAAAGAACTTCTAAAACCCCCAAAACAAATAATCTGATTAAAAATGAGTGGAAGACATGAACAGATATTTTTCCACAGACAAGGTACAGAAGACCAACAGACACCTAAAAAGATACCCAATATCATTCATCATCTGGCAAATGCAAATCAAAACTACAATGAGATATTACCTCACACCTGTCATAAAGCTAAAATCAACAATACAAGAAATAACAGATATTGAGGATGTGGAGAAAACGGAACCTCCTTGTACTTTTGGTGGGAGTGCCAACTGGTGCAGCAACTCTAGAAAACAGTATGGAGTTTCCTCACAAAAACAGAACGACCCTAGCATCCAGCAATGGCACAAGTAGGTATTTGCCCAAGGAATATAAAAATACTAATTCAAAGAGATACATGCATTCCAATGTTTATAGCATTATCGTTATTAGTCAAATTATGGAAAAAGCCCAAATGTCCATCGACTAATGAATGGATAAAGAAGATGTGGTGTATATATACAATGGAGTATTATACAGCTGTAAAAAAATTTTGCTATTTGCAACCATGTAGATGGAGGTAGAGAGTATTATGTTAAGTGAAATCACTCAGATAAAGACAAATACCATTTGATTTCCTTTATATGTGGAATTTAACAAATGAGCAAAGGGGGAGGGGAGGGGGGGAGAGAGAGAGAGAGAGAAGCAAACCAAGAAACAGATTCTTAACTATAGAGGACAAACTGATGGGTACTACAGGGGAGGTGGTAGAGGGATGGGTTAAATAGGTGATAGGGATTAAGGAGGGCACTGTGATAAGCACCGGGTATTGTATTCAAGTGTTGAATCACTAAATTGTATACCTAAATCTAATATTACACAGTATGTCAACTAACTGGACTTTAACTTAAAAAAAGGATATAAAAAAAATAACGAAGTCCTTAAAAAGACTGTAAAAACTGACATTGAAGGAGTAACCACATACATTATAGGAAAAAGCTTTCTTGTACTAAAGAAATAATATGGATATGTAGACCAAAAGGGCTCAACAGGTTACAGAATAAGTTAATAAACTAATCCCAAGGTAAATTATAAAGAAATATTTAAATTTCAAGACTAAAGGGGGAAAATTCTATAGCTTAGAAAAATAAAAAATGAAAACAGAAATCAGGTTTCTCTTTAGATTCTCTCCAGCTAACATCAAATAAAAAACACTGAAATAGTGTCATTCTAAGTTTCAAAGTGTAGTGACCCAAAAAATTACAGTGACCCTAAATTGTATACCTATTTAATGTGTGACAGCTTTACTTTCTCTAGGAGTTCAAATGTATTATCCATTGACTTTTCATGGAAAACGAAGTTACTCAAAAATATTCTTCATTCAACCATGTGATTAATTCAATCTAAGAACTCATGAAACAAAAAATCAGGCCCAAGAAGGGATCAATGGGTATTGATACCACTGCAGTATGGAAGTTGTCTAAACACTGTTATGAATAAGGTTAAGTAATTGATTAAAAAGAAAATTTTAAATACATTTAAAATTTAAGTACTTTAAAATCACAATCTTTATATATTCTTACAACTTACATTGGTAATGACTAAAAAAGGGAAGAAGAGTAAAAATGTAAAATCCCAGGGTAAGATATGTGGTATAACGATGAACATCTCATTTTTTAAATTTTTTTTTAAAAAAAGGTAATTCAACTATTTTTGAAAAAACATCTAGGTCATCCATTTGTTTTAACATCCATAAATTCAAAAAGTCACTGGAGAAAAATCACATCCATTTCTGATTAAAAACTGTCCAACTAGGCAAAAGAGAACTTTTCTTCAAGCTGATAAACAGCATCTATGGAAACCCTATAGGAAATGCCATACTTAATGGTGAAAGCTATCTTTCCCACTACTTATAATCAATGTACTAGAGAGAGGTCTTTTCCAGTAGTTAGGAAAGAAAAAAAAAAATCAATAAAAGTCACCCAGATTAGAAATGATTAAGCACAACTATCTCAATCTGAAGATGCATGATTGTCTATGCAGAAAGTAAGATTGAAATTACCAAAAAAAGTTATTAGAACTAAAGAATTTACCAAGGCTACAGGATACAAGACAAGTATACCAAAATTAATACACCAAAATCAGTTATGTTTCTACACATAAGCACTGGAAAAAAATTAGAAATTGAGGCAAAAGATCCATTTACAATACTTTCAAAACATCTGAAAGACTTGGGAATAAATCTGATGAAAGAAATATGAGACTTGTACACTCAAATCTATACAACATTGTGGAAATAAATTCAAGAAAATCTAAATGTATTCATGGATCAAAGAGTCATTTTCATTAAGAATTTACTTCTCCCCAAATATATCTATAGATTCATGAAATCTACATCAAAATCCTAGGATGCCAGGTGATTTTTCTTGGTTTCGTTTTGCTTTTTCTTGTGGTATAACCTGATAAGCTGATTGTAAGGCTGATATAGAAATGCAAAGGAAATAAGATAGACAAAACAACTTTAATAAAAAGGGAGAAATTACATTAATTCCAACACAATATAAAACTACAGTAATCAAACACATTTGCATAATAATGAACATATACATCAACAAAATGGAGTCCATAATTAGGGCCAAAGATATGGTACTGATTTTTGACAGAAATCAAAAGTAGCAAAAGTGCAAAGACAATTCAAGAGAGAAAAGACAGTTTCACCAAGTGTTGCTGGAACAACTGGATAGCCTTATGCACAAAATTTAATTTTTATAAATGACAAGAGTTAAGGGTCGAAGTTAAGTCAAAATGGATCACAGGTAAATTTAAAATCTAAAATACATGGAGAAAATATTTGTAATCCTAAGTTTAACAGCTTTATAGATATTACACTGAACATATGATTTGTAAGAACCCTAAATGATAAATTAGAATTCATTTAAAATAAAGAGTGTTTATTCTTCAAAGGATACTGTTAAGGGAATGAAAAGACAAGCAATATACCAGGAGAAAATCTTTACAAAGCATGTATCTGGTGAAGGACTTGTATATAGAATACATAAAGAACTCACAGTAACAACCTAATTTTAAAAATATTGAAGATTTGAAGAGACACCTCACCAAAGATGACATATTAATAAACACCTGAGAAGATGCTTGGCATCATTAGTCATTAGGAAATGCAAGTTCAATCACAGTGAGATAGGACTACACGTCTTTTATAATGGCTAAAATTAACAAGACTGAGTACTCAACACAATGGTAAAGGTGAAAAATACATAGTATCAAGAACTCCAAATCTTTAATAGGATAGTGTGTTAACTACTTAATTATATAAAGGTTAAAAGGAAGAGATTATTAAGAGAAACTATAGGTACAATGATTTAATTAATACACAGGTAAGAAATTGTGACATCGAAAATTTAAAAGGAAGGTATAAAATAGTGGAGCCTTTATAGGCTAAAGAAGCTAAGTTGCCATCAGTGTAAAATTGACTGTTTAACTGTGAGATATTTTCTGTAAGCCTCAAACCAAAAGCATAGAGTAGATTCATATAATGAAGGAGAAACAGAACATACCACTATGGAAAACTAACAATTTACAGAAGGTATGCAGAAACAAAAGGAAAACCAATAAAAATTTAAAACAACCAGGAAGCAATCAATAAGACTGCAGAAGTCCTTACATATCAATACTTACTCTAAGTATAAATGGATTTAAATCACCAAAAAGTATGGAGTGGCTTGATGGGTTAAAAAAAAAAAAAAAGCCAAGACCCTAGTATATGCCACCCATAAGAGATTCATTTCAGCCCTACAGTCACACAGTTCAAAGTGAAATGATTTAACAACATTCAAGTGGAAACCAAAAAAGTCAAAGTAGCCATACTTAGATCAGAAAAAATAGACCTCAAGCCAAAAATTATAACAAAGGGCAAAGGTCACTATATAATGATAAAAGGGTCAATACATCAAGAAGATATAGATATTTATATATATCTTCTATATCTACATATACATATCTTCTATATCCATGTATATCTATATCTATGATATATTCATATATATGTGTACATATATATGCATGCCCAATATTGGAGCATCTAAATATATTAAGCAAATACTAATAAATCTGAAGAAATACACAACAATACAACAATAGGGGACTTCAATAACCTACTTTGAATAACTGATAGAAAATCACTAAGTAGATATTGGACTTGAATCATACCTTACATCAAATGGACATAACATATATAAAACATTGCATCTAAAGCAAAGGATTACACATTCTTAAGTACACATGGAACATTCTCCAGGATACATCATGTAATAAAACAAGTCTTAGCAAACTTAAGAAGATTGAAATTATACCATCTTTTCTAGGCACAATGCCATGAAACTAGAAAGCAAGAGGGAAACTGTAAAAATCTAGAAATACGTGGAAACTCAACAATATACCTCTAAATAACCAAAGAAAAAATCAAAAGAGAAATTTAAAAAAATCACAAATGAAAATGGAAATACAATATATCAAGTCCTATGGGATGCTGCAAAAGCAGTTCTGAGAGGAAAGTTTGTAGTGATGAATGAATATATAATATGAATGAATATTAAAAAAATTAGAATATTTTATATATTAAATATAAATAAATATTAAATATATGAATGAATATTAAAAAGTTAGAAAGATATCAACCAACTTTGCACCTTGAGAAATTAGAAAAAGCAGTTAAGCTGGAATTTAGCAGAAGGAAGAAAATAATAAAGATCAGAGTAGAAGTAAATGAAATAGAAAAATAATAGAAAGGATCAATGGAACCAAGAGCTCCTTTTTTAAAAATAAAAACTTGACAAACCTTTAGCCAGACTAACCAAGAGAAGATTCAAATTACAAATGAACCAGACATTATAGCTGATACTACAGCAATATATGGGATCATAAAGACTTCTATAAACACTATGAACTATCAACAAATCAGATAACTTGGAAAAAACAAATTCCTAGAAACACAAAGCCTACCAAGATTTTGAGTAAGGAAGAAAAAGAAAAACTGAAGACCAACAACAACAAAAGAAATGGGATCAATTATCAAAAAACTCCCACCACAGAAAATCCTAGTACCAGAGGGTGACTTCTACCAAACACTTAAAGCAGAATCAATGCCAATTCTTTTTAAACATATCCAACAACAACTAAGAAAATGATAAAAAGGAGGGAACCCTGCCAAATTTACTCTACAAGACCAGCATTACCCTAATCCCAAAACCAGATGACTCCAAAACAAAACTATAGACCAATATCCCTGATGAACAAAGATGCAAGTATACTTAAAGTATTAGCAAGCCCAATTCAAGAACACATTAGAAGGATTATATAGTATGACTAGTGGGATTTATTCCTCAGATGCAAGAATGAAAATTAATACATGTGATACACATTAACAGAATGACAGATAAAGGATCAAAGGATCACCCCAACAAATGCAGAAAAACCATGACAAGATATAATATTCTTTCATAATAAAAACCTTCTACAGACTGGGTATAGAAAGAACATACTTCAGCAAATAAAGGCCCTTTACAACAATCCCATAGCAAACATTATAGTTAGTGTTGAAAAATCGAAAACTTTTCCTCTAAGATCAGGAACAAGTCAAGAATGCACATTCTTACCATTCTTATTCAACATAGTACTGAAAGTCCTAAATAGAGCAATCAAGAGGGAAAAAAAAGAGGCATCCACATCAGAAGAGTAAAATTGTCCTTGTTTGTGGATAATATGATCTGTATATAGAAAATCCCAAAGACTCAACTGAAAAAAAGCATTGTAACTAATCAACAATTCAGTAAAGAATATAAAAATCAACATATAAAAATCAGTTGCATTTCTATATACTAATGATAAAACATTTGAAAATAAAAAAAACTATCCCATTCACAATAGTATCAAAGTAATAAAATATCTAGGAATAAGTTAAGATCTGCACAACAAACTACACAACTTTGTTGAAAGACATCAAAGAAGACATTAACAAATGGAAAATTGGAAAATACTGTTAGAATGTTCATCCTACCAAAAGCTACTTATAGATTTGCATGAAATCCCTATCCAAATTCCAATGGAGTTCTTCACAAAAAAGGAAAACAATTCAAAATTTGTATGTACCCACAAAAGACTACAAATAACCACCACAAATAGTCTACAAAAGACTACAAATATATATACATATATATTTGTATATATACAAATATGTACAAATATGTATACAAATATATATATTTGTATATATACAAATATATAATATATATACAAAAATATATATTTGTATATATACAAATATATATTTGAAAATTAAACCCTCATATATATTAAACCCTCATATATATATGAGAATTAAACATATATATATATATATATATATATATATATATATATAAAATACTGTTTCAGAAGGGAACCAAGAACATTCAATAGGGAAAAAATAGTTGCTTCAACAAACAATGTTGGAAAAACTAGATAAACATATGCAGAAAAATAAAATCAGACCCTTATCTTACACTGCTTACAAATTTATGTCAAAATAGAACAAAGACTTAAACATAAGACCAAATCTGGAAGAACACACACAGAAGTTCCTCAACATCAGTTTTCACAATTATTTTTTGGATAAGACACCAAAAGCACATATGGAAGCAAAAATTAATGAAGAAGACTACTTCAAAGTTAAAAGCTTTTATACAAAAGAAACAACCAACAAAATGAAAAAGCAACCTGAAGAGTGGGAGAAAATATCTGCAAACCATGTTGGGTAAAGGGTTAATATTCGAAATATATGAAGAACTCCTACAACCCAACAACAAAAATAGAACACAACTTGTATAAAAAATGGGCAGAAGAACTAAGTGGACACTTTTCCAAAGACAACATCCAATGGTCAACAGATACATGGAAAGACACTCAACATCATCAATTATCAGGGAAACCCAATTCAAAGTCAAAAGATACCATCTCACACGTGTTAGTACGGCTATCATCAAGAATACAAGATGACAGCCACAGGACCTCTGTGTTCACTGAAGCTTTGATGTGCCCTACCTGGTTTCACCAGCCCACGCTGGGTGCATGATTAATAGGAAGGTTCTTTGTTCTATCTTGGCTCCCTGCCCTCCATTTCCTAAAAACTGTAGCTTAGTAAACTGTCTCAGTTATGGTGTTAATTATAAGAAGATTAATAAAATTATGTAAAGTCAAAAAAAGAATACAAGATGACAAATACTGGCAAAGAAGTGGGGAAAAAGGGAATCTTTGTATACTTTTGGTAGGAATTAAATTGATTTTGCATTTAAGGAACATAATAATGGCTATTCAAAAAATTAAAAATAAAACTATCATATGATACAGCAATTCCACTTCTGGGTATAGACAATATATGCCTGGGTATAGACAGAAAACCAAATCAAGATCTTGAAGAGATAAATTCACTTCTATGTTCATCACAGTGTTACTCACAAGAGCTAAGAAATGGAAACAATCTAAGTGTCCACATACAGATAAATTAACAAAGATGTGGTAAATATGCCCAGTGAAATATGATGGTTCAGTCATAAAAACGAAGTCCTGCACATCCACTACAACATGGATGGATCCTAAGGACATGATGCTAAGATAAATCAGAGAAAGACAAATTCTGTAGTGTATCACTTATAGGTGGAACCTAAAAATGTCAAACTCCCAGGAAGAGTTAAATAGTGGTTATAGCGGGCAGATAACTCCTGGAGATCTAATGCAAAATATAGTACATATAGACAATATTGTATTACAATTATCAAACTTGCTAAGAAACTAGCTCTCTATTCCAACCACAAAAAAGAATGAACAATTATGCGATATGATAAAGCTGCTATCTATTGCTACAATGGCAGTCTATTAACAATAGGTAAACGTCATCAAACCAACATGGTGGATACCTTCCTTAGTGTTGTATGTCAAATACATTACGACTTAAAAAATGTCAATTTATGAAAATACAATTACAGATCTGCTTTAGAATTCTAAAATCTTTAGAATTCCTTATATAAAAGTTTTAGAATCCAAAATTATCATAATCCGTGAAAACGTACTCCTTAGGCATGTTAACTTTTAAAGAACTATAAAATAAATCGATCAATTCAATTGAAGAAATTGAAATAAGAGATGAATAAGAAAACGGGAATAAAAGCATAAATTAGAGACCTATAATAACTGAATATAAGATGACAAAACAGGAACAGCAAAAAAAAAAAGGCAGCAAGCACTGACAAAATCATTTTGAAGGGGGAGGTTATCAAAACTAAACATAGTAATACAGATATTTTAATAAATACGAATGCAAATTTTGAAATGTTCAATACAACATCATGACAAAAGAGTAATTTTTTTTTTTTAATGTAGAAAAGGCCTTTGATAGGGCAGCACCCATTCTGGATTTTTATAAACTGCTTTCATAATTATTAACTACCTCCTGAAAGTTCATTACCACTGGTAATTATTTGAAAGTATGAATGTGTGCCAAGAATACATGAAAAGATTGAACATCCTAGAATCAACAGAAAAGCTTCCAACAATCTGAGAGCTGTATATGGTGTGCAACTGCACTGCATTTGCAGAAGTTTTTGTATTAATATAAAAAAAACTATTTATTGACCACAACCACAGTGAATATGAAAGATGGAAGCACTCATTTACAAAAATGAAGAACACAGAACTGATCCTAAGTAGAATTCTGTGAGATTTTTTTTAAGAAATTATAGAAGAATAAATGCAGATCCCTCACTTTTGGACAGGAAGATTGAGGCAATTTAGAGAAGTTATTCCTAATTCCAGCAAGATTAAAATTGTACTATTTTTAAATGTCTACCACACAGTATGCATTCATGTCTGTGAATAGTTAAACATTTCATTAAAATAATTTAACCTAAGTGTTGTACATAAACTTACATACAAATGGAAAAAGCTAGAAGTGAGTGAAAATGTGAAATGATTGCCGTGCAGCAGAGGAATTAGGGTGATTTTTGTTTTTTCTCATGTTTTTTTTTTAGTTTGTTTTTTAAAGATGCTAAGGTCACAGTAATACTTAATGATAATGATACTTAATGATACTTAGTTGTACCACAAAATACCAATTTTTATAGAGCTGCCTTTTGGGCCATAGTTTCCCCCAGAACAGCACTTGAATAATCTTGGCTCACATTTTTTTGGGAAATAATGAAGTGTCAAAGGCAGTAATATACAGGGTGCCTAGGTGGCTCAGTTGATTAGGCGATAGACTCTTGATTTTGGTTTAGATCATGATCTTAGGATTCTGGGACAGAGCCTGGCATTGGGTTCCACTCTTCCAGGGAGTCTGCTTGAGATATTCTCTCCCTCTCTCTCTCTCTCACCTTGACCTGCCCCCTCTACCCTCCACCCCTAACCAAAAAAAAATACATCTTAAAAAAAAAAAAGAAAAAAGAAAAGCAATAGATGTATAGACTTAAAAGAAGCTACTCTGTGCTGGAAAATCCATGGCCCTGAAGCATGCTGAAATATTTAAATATGATATGAATTGCAATTTAACTTCAAGAATTGAGTGTGAGTGTAAAAATATCAGCGTACAAAGAACTAATTTGATGTATTTTTTTCCTGCAGTTACATTGACCACTAGTGCTGGTAACATTTGCATACAATAAAATCATTTAAAAATAATGTATTTAACATGGTACATAAGCACATATGTTTTCTACACCTCAAGGTATCACTAAAACTTCATTACATGCAAAAGAAAATTGGAAACAGGTTTGATAACCACAAGTATACAATTGACAGCAGCAAAATTTTCTTAAAATTGATTTCAATAGGGGCACCAGGGTGACTCAGTGGGTTAAAGCCTCTGCCTTCGGCTTAGGTCATGATCTTAGGGTCCTGGGATTGAGCCCCCACATAGGGCTCTCTCCTCAGCAGGGAGCCTGCTTCCCTCTCTCTTTCTGCCTGCCTCTGCCTACTTGTGATCTCTATCAAGTAAATAAAATCTTTAAAAAAGAATGATTTCAGTAGACACATTACTGGGATCTTATTAGATTAACAAGAGCAGAGACAGCGGGAAGGAGGTGGAGGTTGTATTACCTGTGGGAGAGTCTGTACTGTGTGAATGGAGGTCCTGGTTCTTGGATTCCCCATGAAAGATTTACACGAGAATCCATGCTACAATAAAGACAGCTAGAAGGAAAGCAGCAAGCAGAGACATTCATTAGGGACAGTACACTCTCCAGAAGGGAGTGGCAGGCCCAGAAATTGCTCTCTCTGCAACTGCACTGAGGCTGCAGGGGTCTTTTACATGAGTGGGGTCTTAGGTCTGGACAGGGTGGTCTCTAATGGAGGCTGCTTCTTATCATTGGGAGACTCCTCCCACTTGTTGGGAAGGAGAATTTTTGACATTATAAGGTTTGTACTAGAACCATTATGGCAGCCTTCCCCAACTGGCTGCAGGGGTAGAGGGGTGACGGTGGCTGAAATTGCAAATTAAATGTGTTATAATGATCCTAAGAATGACCCAGGGCAGAGGTGGAGGGGGGAGCACATGCTCTGCATCTGTGGCCCTTCCTCTGTTAGGCCAGGGGTCTTGGAAGCCACAAGGTCAGGATGTTGTGCCCCCAGGCTCCTGATGTGGAGCCTGTTTAGCACTGTCTTTGCCTCCGGCTCTTGTCTATTTACTCTATCAATTATTCTGTTGATACTATCTCAAGCTAACCTATCAAGACACAGAAAATAAAAAATTCCTTTAGAATCATGGTAATTAGAGAAACAATTCAAAAAGCAGTGAATATAGTATTTGCCTATGGAATGGACTCCTGGGAGCTTTACAGGGGAAGGAGAGTAGGAGAGAATCCATTTTTATACCATCATTGTTTTAGTAGAATTTTGCCAAGTTCTTCCATTCTTCTAAAGTAATAAGTGAAACATTATAACCTAAATGTATTTTTCAAAGGTCTAGGAAGTTGTAGGCATACATGTATTTAATAATGGTTCGTTGTGTCCATTTTGAGTTGTCTAAAATTAACACAAGGAAAAGAATTTCATTTTTCTAGGTAGTTGTCTTTGCAACAGTATTACACTCTTGCTGATGTAAAGTCCAGTCAACTCAGAAGAACTGAGCAGGGAATACAAGTCCTCTCCCACTTAGAGCGCCTCTGGACTAGGCAACCTTTCTTGATGTTGGGTGGATAGCTTATCAGATTTTCTTCAATTAAAATTCATCTTACTTTTATAATTTCTGTAGGCATTTTTATTAAAAAAGGAAATGTCATAATGACATAAAGATGTGAAATATGCTCATGACAGTCTGCTAGGTGAAAAAGGACTAAAATAAATTATCTGTAATTATTACAACCAAGTCAACAGTAAGAGAATGTCTGTGTAAAGAAAACCCTTAATAGTCCAAAATGCTGTATCTTTTATTGGACAGATAATTTTAATAACAAGACAACAACAACCATCACGTTCAGCTCTATTTTAGAAATTTTAAAACTTTAATCACATTTGTGCCACAGACACATCACCTTGAGGGAAAAAAAATACAGCCATTTGTGAAGTCATCGTTCTAGTAAATTCAAAGATTTCATCAAATGTTAGCTAAGGTCCTTTTAGCGCCGAAGTGACTTTTTCCCGATTCCAAATAAAACATACAAGAAATTCTAATTCATCAGTAAATGCAATGAGAAGGCCACATAAAGTCTATGTTGGACTTTTGAAACTATTTTGGAAAAGTGGGATTTTTTTAAACTTCTCAGTGGTATTTCCATAAAACAGTTATCTAGTACTTTCCAAGTTATTTTCACAATATTTCTAACACCTCATTTATATCCTGAACAGAAAAATAACTGCGTCTTCATACCATGTCTGAGTTATTTTTTTCATGCATACCATACTTTAAGATTTTATTTTACAATGAGAGAGATCACAAGTAGGCAGAGAGGCAGGCAGCAAGGGAAGGGGAAGCAGGCTCCCCGCTGAGCAGAGAGCTGGATGTGGGGCTAGATCCCAGGACCCTGAGATCATTTGAGCCAAAGGCAGAGGTTTAACCCACTGGGCGCCCCCATACCATACATTTTTGAGCACAGTTTTCACAAGGTCCCAAGTAGGCCAGGATAAAAGTTAACTATTTTGGAAACAAAACTTGCCAGGCCTCCTGACTATTTTACTGAAGTAGAAAGTTACTAAATGTTACCTTTACAAATGTTAGTTGAAAACATTTGTCTTAAAGGAGCAATATGTCCTTGTACAGACCACTGTTAGGGTAAAATATGTTACTGTTTTTAAAATGAAGGACGAAAGAATGTGGAAGTTAAAGATAAAGACAGAACATGACATGAATCAGCAACACTAAGTTTCTTCACTTTTGAAAAACCTAGAACTAATTAGAGAAGTCCAATAGAGAGGGAGGGGGAGGTAGGATACATTTCTAACTCCCTGACTCTTCAAACACACTTGCACATACACAAATGCAGACACTCTTAGAACATACTAGAAACCAGTTAGAAATGACAGGACAGAACGAGATGATATGGGGTTAGGGAATGTAGAAACAGTCACAAAGCTTCATGGTTTTGATCTATATTGTTACTACATGTTTTTTTTCTTTTCTTAATTTACCTCATCACATTGCCCCTCAAAATTTAGAACTGCAGCATTCTTCACATATTTCAGATACGTGTATTACGGTTTTCCTCTGTCCTAGAATTTATAATTTTGCTGTGGTTAACTTTAGGCTACAGTTATTTTTTTAGAAAAATTACCTTAGAAATTATTTTTGGACAGAGTGTTAAATTCAGAGATTTTCCCACATGATTTCAAAAGTAAAGTAAGTTGCTTTTGCTATCAGCATCATACACACTAACAGAGTGAAAACATCATTGTGCTCATTAATAGTGGATTAGAACCAATCTTTGATAATGAAACTAGGCAAGAAATATGAAAGGCAATGAACAAAGTAGATGATTTGGTCAGTAGTGGTCACTAGTAGTGGTCTCATTCTAAGAAAAGTTTTCACTGGCAATATAACATCCATTCAAATATAATTTTCTTGGAAGTTTTACAGGACTTTGACCCAAACACTCCAAGAAATATAATCAATTATAAACATATAATCTGTCGGCAGATTCAAATTATAGAAATTGGAACAATTTCTATTGCTAGACTGCTTACTCCCCTTTATCTTAGACTGAAAGTCTTTGAAGATAGAAACCACTTCACAGGTTAATAGTAAAAGCACAGTTCATATAATTCCTTCTCATTCTTAAAAGATTTTACACCTGCAAGGTTTTTGTTTTGTTTTGTTTTTTTAACATTTTACTTGACTGAGATAGAGAGATCACAAGTGGGCAGAGAGGCAGGCAGAGAGAGAGGGGGAAGCAGTCTCCCTGCTGAGCAGAGATCCCCATGAGGGGCTCGATCCTAGGACCTTAGATCATGACCTGAGCCAAAGGCAGAGGTTTTAACCGACTGAGCCACCAAGGCACCCCTGCAAGAACTAATTTTAGTCATTAGTACTAGTTTTTGCTACACAGAGTCACCGTTTTTCATTTGGAGCAGTGAGTGGACTTCTATAGTCACAACAGAGCAATTATTTCTCTAGTATTTCTTTCCTGGCTTTTTTATGAAGAGTAACTCAGGAGGGGTTTTTAACTTTCAGGGAAGTGTTTCCAAACTCCCCTCAAGTGCCTGACCTGACCCCCTCTGCCCTCAGTAGTCAGTCTTCACCTTCAGAGTGATCAGGGTTTTAATAGACTGGTTGAGAGGACCTTTGGAAAACAGCCAAGAATACTTGAGGGGAGAGTCTTATTTAAAAGAACTTGGTCTAAAAATCACTAAGCCTAAACAAAATAGACATTAGCAAAACTAAGTCATCTTAACGTTTACATGAGAATACAAGCAATCTTCCGTCCTCCTGGGGGAGGCAAGTAACTAATCATAAGAGTTAAACCTTAAAGCTGGTTAAAAGAAAATCACGCCTTCATCCAGGCCTGAAACAGATGGAAACAGTTTCTCCTATACCCTTACCCTTCCGGAGGTGGGTGTCCTTCAGAAACTGACGGAAACATTAACGATGAATATGATCAGGTGAAAGGTTAATTTCTCTCCGATGCCTCTTAATCAGTTTTTTAACTCCGAGCACTCCAAGAATGTTGTAGTCCCTCAGGAAATTTTATTTATTTTAATTTCAAATAAGTTTTAATTTTAAATAAATTTAAATAAAATAATAAATTTATTTTAATTTTATTTAATTAATTTATTTAATTAAATTTAATTTCTCTCCAATACCTCTTATTTAAGCAGTCTCTTAGAGCACTCCAATAGTGCTGTAGGCCCTCAGGAAACCAGACTTAATGGCAGCATTGGTGTCACCGTGAGATACTAGCATCCTTTTCGTTTTAGAGCAAAAGGGCTAAGTTGGAAAGCCACTCTCCTGCTAATGACAGAGAGGGCCTTGAAAGAAGTTATTGTTGAGGTTTCCACAATGCTCAGCCATTTTGGGATACAAGATGAGTCTCACTGGCAGGTGTTCGATTATTAGGAAAATTAAGCAGATGGCATTGGCAAACCATGGCTCCCCTTTTCCTCCGCTGCCAGGAATTCCTACCCTCAGGCTTAGCTTCACATATGTTTGTTTAATAAAGTTCCTGCCATTTCAAGCAAAGAGAATCAGTGTCGTCATTCAAGCATGTCCAGAACTGTGAACTAATAGCATCGTCCACATTTTCCCAG
>CM052800.1:161312207-161333641 GCA_028533885.1 Nasua narica | reverse complement strand
AGACAGAATTCTTAGGTGATGCAAATGAAGCATATCTTCTCAAAAGAAAAGCTATTTGTGTAGCCACAGACCCAGAATTTGACTAAATGTAGCAGAAAATTGCTAATTATAGTCACGCTCAGTGGTCATTCCAGCATTAAAATTGTAAAGGTTAATAAGCATAAGCAATTATTATGTATGTACTATGTCACCTGCAAATAATTGCTAGATAAAAACAGTATTCACTTTAGGTAAATGTGTGATCCTTACAAACAACATACAGCGATAATGGCCAGGAGGAGACAGAAAAAACTTAAAGAACGCGGTTGATGTTGATGGTCGCTCCTTTCTTCTGAACATTTACTCTCCTTAGGGCATCATAATCATGGTAGCAAGTAAACAATGAGGGCAAGTCATTTTCAAATTGTTTAAAAAGCACTTCAGGTTTTAAAATAGGCTTTCTCTTTTAGGTAATGTACTTTCACGGCTATTTTGATGATTCTTTTCCAGGGAAGAGAGGTAAAGCCTAATAAGAAATAATATATTGAATTGTTTACATGTCTTAGGAAATTTAGTATCATCATCCTAATTTGACACATAGAAGGCAGTTTAAACCACTATGAAATCTGTTATTGTTATTACGCTATAAAACAACTTTATAAGCCTACACATGACTGTAAAAATCTAACTTCTTTCAACATTATAATTTCTGAAATCAAATAAAATCTTTCTAATTAAAGATAAGAAAGGTCACATTCAGCAAATGAGAACTGGGGAATTGGCTATAACAACAAAATACATTCTCTTATACCAGGTTGAAATAAATATCTGCAGGGAATTTCAGTAGCATAAAAAGCTAAATAGTTATGTTTTAAAATGTTTACATTAGTATCATTATTTAAATGGTATAGAGTTGACACACATGACATTAGTTTCAGGTGTACAACATAATGATTCCCCAACTCTCCATCTTATGCTGTGCTCACCACAAGTGAGGTTTCCATGTGTCCCCATACAACACTATCACAGTACTATTGACTCCATGCCCTATGCTGTACCTTTCAGCCCCGTGCACTCGTTCCCAAACTGGAAGCCTGTATCTCCCACTCCCTCTCACCCATTTTGTCCATCATCCTTCCCTCCCCTCTGGCAATCATTAGTTTGTTCTCTGTATTTAGGAGTCTGTTTCTGCTTTTTGTTTGTTGGTTTTGTTTTTTGGATTCCACATATAAGTGAAATCATAGAGTATCTGTCTTTCTCTAACTTCATTTAGCGTAATACCCTCTAGGTCCACCCATGTTGTTACAAATGGAAAAATCTCAACCTTTTTATGGCTGAGGGATATTCCAGAGTATGTGTGTATGTGTGTATGTGTGTGTATGTGTGTGTGTGTGTGTGTGTACCACATCTTCTTTATCCATTCATCTATCCATGGATACTTTGGTTGTTTCCATATTTAAACTATTGTAAATAATGTTGCAATAAACATAGCAGTGCATATATCTTTTGAATTAGCGCTTTTCTTTCCTTTGGGTAAATACCTAGTTACACTGGTATCTTTTTAAAGCCTCCTCCACATACTAGCTTATCAACGTATTATGAACATGTTACCCCATATCATTCTGTTGTAGAGATTTGGAATACTTTATGTTCTGACCTGTATTAGAAAAGATTTGACAGCATACCAATTACCTACTATCTTCAGCACACATACTTCCTTTACCTGGTAACAAATGTTCCCTAAGAAACACTATAATGCATAGAATTTTTGTCACAAATTTTATCCCATTATCATTTTAATACTGAGTTTTATTTTAAAATATTAACCATAAAATAAACATAATCATTTTGAAAAAATGCTGTATCATGAGCCATGGGGGAATAAAATGTATACGTTTACTTCAGTACGTAAGCCTTTCTTGATTTTCCTTTGCATTTTATTACTATACATGAAAGTTTTGATGGTAGACAAGGAAAATTGAGAAGATAGGAAATGTCTTTGTATACAGACCTTTCACTGGTCATTTCTGCCTCCAGCCTGGATCCAATTGTTCAGATTACTCATCACCTGATCCCCTCCAGACCTGCCACTGTTACTTCTTCCATGAAACTAAGAACTTAGAAATCAGAAGTAGTTCATGTAAAAGTTTTTTCTACTTTCCAAGAGTTAGAAGGCTGGAGACTTTTTTTTTTTTTTTTTTTAGGAAAGAGAGAGTGAGAGAGAGCATGAGAAGCGGACTCCCCATGGAGCTGGGAGCCCGATGCGGGACTCGATCCCGGGATTCGATCTCGGGATGCCGGGATTATGACCTCAGCCGAAGGCAGTTGCTTAACCAACTGAGCCACCCAGGCGCCCCAGAAAGCTGGAGACTTTAACTGGGAATTTGCCTGAGGTCTTTTCATTTTAAACAATTTCTAGGCTCAAGTGTGTGTTAATGGTCACCTGGTCCTGCTAGTGCCCCCAAAACACTTGGCTTCTGATTTGCCGGCCACCTGGTTTGCTGGTTATGTGTTCATTGAACCTGAAGCTCCTCAACCTACAACAAATTGTGTTTTTCTGGTTTTTTTTTTTTTAAGATTTTATTTATTTGACAGAAAGAGAGATCACAAGAAGGCAAAGAGGCAGGCAGAGAGAGAGAGGGGGAAGCAGGCTCCCCGCTGAGCAGAGAGCCTGATGCGGGGCTCAATCCCAGGACCCTGAGATCATGACCTGAGCTGAAGGCAGAAGCCTAACCAACTGAGCCACCCAGGTGCCCCATGAATTGTATTTTTAAAGGATGCTTCTGTAGACTGCAAACATATATATAATTAAATGTAATTTAAAGCTTCTCACCCTTTGCCTATCTTTACACCTGGTAATGCTGGCCTTCACCCAGCCTTAGGGAAAACATTTGACCCTATGTTCCTCCTGTTCTTTAGAAACTTAGTGTTTTACAAACTCTAATATGCCTACGAATCATCTGGAGAATGCACCTTGTTAAATCATCTAGTTAAAATGCAAATTCTAATTAAGTAGAACTGGGGAAAAGGCTGAACTTCCGAATTTCTAACTTGCTCCCAGGTGGTGCCTATCCTGTTGGCCCATGGATCACACTTTTAGTAGCAAGCCTTAGAACAGTGTTCTCAACATGTGCTCCTTGGATCACCAGCAGCAGCAGCCGCGGCAGCGGCCGTGGTGGTGGCAGTGGCAGTGGTGCCGCCGGCGGCGGCACCTGAGAACCGAGAACTCCTTTGAACTCCAACTGTCAAATTACATGAGATTTACTGAATCAGAAATTGTGGGCGTGGGGCCCAGCAACATGTATTTTAATAGGTCATCCAGGTGATTCTGATGCACTCTGTAGTTTGAGAATTTCTGGCTTAGAGTATTACAGATTAAAATATTTCTTCCACACTAAGTCATTAGACATGAGATGTTGACTATCACAGCAGAACTCACTTTGCACAGTGTGAAACTAAAATATGCCTCGTATTCAAATAGTAGACTACAATGTGGAACAGATAAAAATAATCTGCAATTTTCATTTTCTTTTTTTTTCTTTCAAGATTTTATTTGTTTTAGAGATATAGAGAAAGAAGAGAGAGAGAGAGCATGTAATCAAGTAGGGGGAGAAACTGAGGGAGAAGGGCAAGCAGACTCTGTGCTGAGCACAGAACCCAACAGGGGGTTTGATCCCATGACCCTGAGATCAGGACCTGAGCTGAAATCAAGAGTCAAATGCTTAACTGACTGAACCATCCAGGTGCCCCTTCATTTTCCTTTTTAAATTTTTAAAATTTTCTTTTCGTCACCATGCTATACATTACACCCCCATGACTATGTTGGATCTATTTTTGTGTGAACCTAAATGTCTCCTTCTGGTATGGGTACAGGATTATTTCATAACTGGAACCTTGTACCATTTGACTACCTTTGATTGTCACTTTCCTACAGAGAGTTGATAGGTGAAAGTTAGTTTGCTCCCATGTTATGAAAATAGACCAAGGTATTCAAGAACCACTCCACACAAATAGGTTATAAGGCACCTAAGTGAGAAATAACAAAAGATACCACCCCCAAATACGACATTTTGGCCTGTGCATTTTTTAAATTTGAAGACAACCAAGGCCAACAGACTCAGAAAGAACTGTTTACCTTCCCCTAACTGCCTAAAATAATTTAGATAGAGGGCCTTTACCAGGAGAAAGCTAATATCAAAGATAACTTTTTATCAGAAAGAGTTATCTGCATGACATGACAAACATATTTTTACCAAATGTTTGCTCTACTCATCTTTCTGTGACTTCTTTTCTTCAACCCTCTGAAGCCTGAGACTCCTATTCACTTCTTCTTAGCTCAGCATGGCCTATAAGCCTCCACCGCTGATTATCTTTGAGTCTCATGTCTCTGGGGTTCCCATACACATAAAATTTGTTTTTCTCCTGTTAATCTGTTTTATTTCTATCTAATTATTACACAAACCTAAGAACCTAGAAGGACAAATGGAAAAGTCTTTTGCATATCTCAACATATGCAATGGAATGTCTACTGTCTCAACCACGAGGGTATGACGGCAACCAAACGAGACAAAAATACATCCTTGTGCTCATCATATTGTGTGTAGGCACAAAATAAGTATTTGATAATATATATTTAGTATACATATGTATAATGGCATATACAAATTAATATATAAAGATAATATGCTATAAATACTGTTATATTAGAAGACAGTAATGACAGGAAAAATCAAGACAGGACAAAGGAGAACAAAGAACCATGTAGGAGTAGGGGAGGGGGTAGTTAAGGGAAGACCTCACTAAGAAAGTCACTTTGAACCAAGACTTGAAGAAAGTAATGAGGGAACCATGTAGATATGAGGGGTGCAGGGAAAATAATTCAAAGCTGAAACAATAGCCAGGGGTAAGGCCCTAAGGCAAGAGCATGTCAAGTGTGTTCAAGGAACAGCATGGACACGAGTGTGGCTCGTATGGATGGAACAAAAGCAGAGGCAATGGGAATGAGGTCAAGGCGATAATCCAATAGTGGAACAATGGGAGTCTGGAAGGCCATAGAAATTTGGGGTCGTACTCTTATGAAAATAAATAAAGACCACCCTAAGGAAAAAAAGCAGAGGTGATCTATTCAGAGTTTGCTATAACAAGGGAATTAGTCACCATCACTTGCATTTAGCAGAGACCCAAAGGTAGTCAGGGAGGTAGGAAAACTTTACAGTAAAAAAAAAAAAAAAGAGAGAGAGAGAGAGAGAGAAATCTTCAGATAGTGATCTGGTCAGAGGATGTTGGATGGAGGTGGGATAACTAGAAGTGGGACATCTTACATAATTGGTTTGGAGACTTTGTTTGGCTCTTCCTGGTTGGCCCTGAGGTAGAATCAGGGGAAGGGGAAAGTGGTATAAAAAAAAAAAAGACAAATTTTCAGTGCTTGACCAAGTCCAGACCATTCTGAACCAATTGCCGCAGAGGTTGTGGAATGGCTTCCCGGACTGGCTACTGCAGAATTTGTGGTTCATCATCCCTGCCTAGTTGCTGCAGAGGTTGTAGGTCAAAGTCCTATTGTCATATACAATCTGGCCATTGCCCATTTATATACTCAATCTCTCACTTTGAGAAAATGGAGGGATGTTGTGCGGTTATGAACATAGAGAGTGGTAATTTGATTTATACAGTAAAATGATCATTCTGGCTCTTCTTTGGAGAATAGATGATAGGGAAGCAAGGATAGAGGCAGAGAAAACTATTCGGAGGTGTTTATAATAACCCAGGCAAGATGTGATTCTTACTGGAATCCCAAAGTATTATTGGTGGAGGTATGAGAAGAGTCCACTGCAGAGCACTGACAGGACTTGCTGACACACTGCACACGAGGTCTGAAAAGGAGAGGAGTCAAGGGAGACTACAAAGAATTCGGTCTGAAGAAGAGGAAAAAATGGAAGTACCATCAACAGAGGGAGAAGACTGTGTGGAACAGGTTAGGGCAGGGAAGATATGAAGTCCAGCATTGGACACATTAGGTTTAAAATGTTTACAAAGCATTCAAGTAAACATGTCAGGTAGGGAGTTGGATAAAAAGAGTTCAGGGTAGAAGTCTGGATGGCATGTAAACTTGGGAAGTGCCAATATAGATATTATATTTATTTTATTTTTTAAAAGACTTATTTTGGAGAGAGTAGTGGGGAGGGGCAAGGAAGGAGGGAGAGAGAATCTTAGGCAGACTCTGTGCGGAGCCGAGGAGCCTGATGTAGGGCTTGATCTCATGACCCTGAGATCACCACCTGAGCTGAAACCGAGAGTGGGATGATTAATTGACTGCACCACCTTGGTGCCCCAAAAGATTGTATTTAAATCTATGACTGGATTGGACTTCCAAGGGAATGAGTGTAGTTAGAGAAGAGGACCAAGGACTGAGCCCCTGAGTGACCCAGAATTAGAGATCAGGGTGATGAAGCAGAAGTAGCAAGGAAGACAGTGAAGCAGGGAGAAAACCAGGAGACTGAAGTGTCCCGGAAACCAAAGGAAAAGCCAGCCAACTACGCTACATGCTGCTCCTTCTCCAGGTAACGTGAACAACTTAACAACAGGTCAGTAATGTGGGGGTCAGCGGGAAGAGCAGCTTCAGTGGAGTGGAGGGGGAAGATGTTGACAGGAGCAGTTTTGAGAAAATCTGCAGGACGAAAAGATAAAAAAATCATGAATATAAGTGTTTATTTTTAGGAATTTTTCTGATAATTTGAATATAACTGGAATTTTTTAAAAATCCAATCTGGTATTCTCTGACTTTTAACTGGAAATTAGTCAATTATATTTAGTAAAAGTCTTGATCTTTACACGTGTTTCTGTCATATTAATGTGTGTGTGTGTGTGTGTGTGTGTGTGTGTGTGAGTGTAAGATTTTATTTATTTGAGAGAGAAAGGGAGAGAGAAATAGAGCATGAAGAGAGGGAATGGCAGAGGGAGAGGGAGAAACACATTCCCTGCTAAGCAGGGAGCCCAATTCAGAGCTCGATCCCAGGATCCTGAGATCATGGCCTGAGCTGAAGGCAGACACTTAACCGACTGAGCCACCCAGGTGCCCCAATTTATGTTTTATATTATTGAGAGAAATAATAGCTTGTCGGTTGGTTGATAAGAATAAATTAATGGGGAGGAATTGATTTTGCAAGCGATGAGAGACTCAGCGGGGCAATGTGTTTGAGTAGCTGAGAGGCATGGTGCCCGTGCACACTGGCGGGTCATCTTAGACATGACTCTGGTGAACACTGGGTGAGAGGAGTGCTGAACCAGGTTTGAGGAAAGAAGAAAAAGTGCGAAAGTATCATTTAAGAGAACAGAACAGCTTGGGAAATTCAGCTTGGTTGTTTTGAGGCATTAGGACTTACTGTTTATGGTAATTGTAGCAATAAGGGTAAGCAGATGACTCTAACAAACAACTCCCAAGCCTCAGAGGCTAATAAAGGCTTTTTATTTCCCTCTACCCTGTTACATTCCAGAGAGGATTCTCTCCATTAAGGAGAGAAACAGGTTCTCTGTTCCACACAGTCTTTTCATTGAGCATTTCCACCCTCTCCCTCCCAACCCACTGCCTTGAACCTTGAACCCATTCAAGGTTCTCCGCTAAAATTTCTACATGGATTTGATAAAGAGAGAGAGAGAGGGAGAGAGAAAGAGAAAGAAAGAAAGAAAGAAAGAAAGAAAGAAAGAAAGAAAGAAAGAAAGAAAGAAAGGGAGGAAGGGAAGGAGGAAGGGAAGGAGGAAGGAAGGGAGGGAGGGGGATGGGAAGGAGGGAGGGAGGAGGGAGAAAGAGGAAGGAAGGAAGGAAGGAAGGAAGGAAGGAAGGAAGGAAGGAAGGAAGGAAGGAAGGAACAATTTCCCAGGTTTTTAGGAGTCATACATCACTTCCACCCACATTCTACTGGTGGGACCTAAGTCCTAGGGCTCCTGCCAGCTGCAAAAGAGATTAGGAGATGTGGTCAAGCTATGTGCCCAGAAGGAAGAGGAAACTGAATCTAGTAAAGACACTGAAGTATAGGTCATAGATGTGAATTTAGAGTGAAACGAGGCAGTGTGGTTGTGTTTTTTCCCAGACACATTCAGCTTGCATGGATGGTGTGAAACACATAGGTAGAGTTGGATTTGACCAAGATGTGGGGTTTGCAGGGCAAACACAAAGAAACAAGTGAGAAGCAAGGAAGGAGAGGAAGCCAGATGACTATTATAATTGACCTTCGAATTTACTTTGAAAAAGAAGTCACATGAGGTGAGAAACTGGAGGAAGTAAACAGGTGGCAGGGGCAACGGAATTCCTTAAAAAAGCATATAGTTTTTTGAAGATGTGGTAAAGGTTAGAAGAATTATCTGGTGTTAATTGTCTTTTCAAGTTTCATTGAGGGCTGTCACATTTATCTGAGTAGCAAAAGTCTGCATAAAATGGCAGAGCTATTCTCCAGTTACTGATTTCAGCAAGATTAAAAATAGAAAAGGAAAAAAAAAGCAATAGGTATTTGAAGAACAGAGGATTTCATGTTCTCTTTGATGATGATCCATTAAAATATTTTGCCCATGGTTTCTTACTGACTTAATTTGCATTCCTTTTATTCTCCAAAGTAATAGGACGCAGGATGCAAGACTATTTTTATTGGTTCTCTTGTCAAGGTTTTGGGGACATCCAACTTAGATGCGAAGTTTTAATTGTGTTGTCAGCAGGCATTAAAGTGCATCTTAAGTTGAAACACATTTGCTGCCATGAATATAAAGCTTATAAACAAATAAGTATTCAATGTAAAATTATCTGAGTTTTTGCATCGAGCGGATTATTGACTAAAAGTTTCAAAAGAATCACAGACAGTAAATATTTAGAGGGTGTTGTGGAAAAGTTCCGAAGACCTTTTTATATATATTAACTGTTTCTACAGGAATCAAAATCTGAAGGAAAGGATATTGCACACACTGATACAACTACTACTAACACAATTTTGAAAAATTGTGATTGATTCTAATATGTCCATTTTCTTGTTAAAGAAATAGCCTCAGAGATAGCAATAGGTAGATTTGTGAGTGCTATAAAAATATGGCCAGGTTATAGTAAGGTCGCAGGCTTCCTTTATCTCAATTAGGTTCTTACTAAGAAAATACCTGTACTCCAGGCCATTCATACCTCAGTAATAGCCATTGGTCCCAAGAAGGGCAACTTATTGGTTAAGGAGAACAGCGGGTGCTCAAATCACCCCCCAGTGGCAGAAAACTAACAGGCAACTATTGCTAGAAGTATATGAATGATGATATTTAAAATGTTTTGCATTATTCCATTGATTCCAATATCCCATGGAGAGTAAGATGGACAGTGAATTTCAGTAATGCTAAGTAAAAAAAATGCTACCAGTAATGCTGGACACAATTCTTTCAATCCCAGAATTTATGTTTTATTCTTGCTGGAAGAGTTTGCTTAGATTTAGACACTGCACGCTGACCAAAAGAAAATGTAATGCAACTAGATTGGTTAAAATGTTCCTGAAAGTTCTTGCAATTTGGATTCTGAGTCATCTGAATTAGCTTTCAACTTAAGGTAGCTGAGTCCTCTGAGCCAATAAGAATATCGCTGATGCAGCATTTATTAAAAAAAAAAACTGAAAAAAACAAAATATATCACTCCACCTGGGGGTTTCCTCTGAGCCTCTGGCCATCCTATAAATTCTTGTGCTTTCATTCCCGAGCTTACCAGAATGCATCAGATAACAGAACCACCTTAAAACTATTTTCTTGCTGGCAGCAACTGAAAAAATGCTATAAATTTTAAAGGCATAGTTTAATGTTTACATTAAAAATGATGTCAAACCTAAAGATGTAAATGATTGAAATGTAAAAGTTATATGTTTCTGAGAATCTATGAAATATGACACATGGGAATCCTCTTCACTTGACAAGTTTATAGTGAGTACCTGATATCTATACATTCCTGGGAAAGATCAAGATAGCTTATTCCATGATATAAGAGATTTTATCTTTTAGACCTCCAATATTTTTCTTTGGTCTTTCAACATTAATGCAATCCAAGCAGAATGTTGAGGCAGTATAATGAAGTGTGAAGAGTACAATCTCTCTGGAGCTAGACAACCTGGGTCTAAATTCTGGTCCTGCTAGTACTCATTTTATGACTTTGAGCAAGTTACTTAACCTTTCTGGGTCTCAGTTCCCTCATAATAATAGTATCTACTTCATTGGGACTACATGAGATGGTAACCATAAAGTAATTAGAACAGTGCCTAGACATAGAAGGCTTTTGTATTATTGTAGCCCTATGTTAGAAAACTATGTAGATATTATCTAGAAATTTGGGACTTGTTAAAAAATATTTTATTTATTTATTTGACAGAAAGATCACAAGCAGGCAGAGAGGCATGCAGGGAGAGGAGGGGAAGCAGGCTCCCTGCTGAGTAGAGAGACAGATGTGGGGCTCGATTCCAGGACCCTGAGATTATGACCTGAGCCAAAGGCAGAGGCTTAACCTACTGAGCCACCTAGGCGCCCCAATTAGGGACTTTTTAAAAGAAATTACTTATCATTGTTATTTAGTCTAATAGAACATCGGCAGGTATCCTGTGCCAGAATTAAGGGATTAAGAATTCAATTTAACTTTTGATTGACTTGTAGTTATGTCAGTCTTTCTCTGACAGAGTCTGTGTGTGGTATTTCTATCAAGTTCCATGATTAAAAAAAAAAAACCACAAAATCAAAAAACCTTTCTTTTAGAAGGATGTGGAGACAAGCTGACCAAAATAAATTAATGTTTTTTTTGTATTTTTGACCATTTTCAAGAACAAATTCATGTTTAAGTATGAGTAGTAAATTGAAGAAGTGAGATTGATGTAGTTTTCAATTTACTAAAATGTAAATATAGATATCTCGTTTTTAACCACTTTGTAATTTATTGGTAGGAAATATGCTTTTTGATTCAACAGTTGGTTGATTTTTTTTTTAATATTTTATTTACTTATTTGACAGAGAGAGAGGTGACAAGTAGGCAGAGAGGCAGGCAGAGAGAGAGGAGGAAGCACGTTCCCCACTGAGCAGAGAGCCCAATGCGGGGCTCGATCCCAGGACCCGGAGATCATGACCTGAGCCAAAGGCAGAGGCCTTAACTCACTGAGCCACTCAGGCTCAGTGGCTTGATTTTTAGAGCATTTTGGTTACTGACAGACTTTAAGTGATTTGAATTTGTTCAAGTCCATAAATATCCATTTGCCCAGAAGTTGAATGAAAATTTGCATTTATGTTAACACACAAATACATAATATGTCCTTATTGTTTGCTCATTTCAATTATCTAAAGAGTTGCCCTAAGCAAAATCTTTCCCTTGAGCAAACCAAAGATTTCAGACAGCCTCTGGACTTAGAGATATATCAATGTTAAGTATTAACAAATAGCTGTACAAAAATATTCACGAATACCTAGAGATATGCTAGAATTAAAGTAGGCAGAGAATGCAGACTCTGTACTTAATAATAACAGTACAGCTAGCTCTGTGCAAAATGTTACTAAGTATGAAAAGAAGTAAGATATACTGGTTACCAAGTATTAGAAAATATATGTTGGTTATCCACAGATTGCTTATCATTTAGTTGCTAAGAAAATACACCAAGAAACAAATAAGAGGGCGCCTGGGTGGCTCAGTTGGTTGGGCAACTGCCTTTGGCTCAGGTCATGATCCTGGAGTTCCAGGATCGAGTCCCGCATCGGGCTCCCAGCTCCTTGGGGAGTCTGCTTCTCCCTCTGACCTGCTCTCTCTCACTTTCTCTCTCTCAAATAAATAAATAAATAATATATATATATATATATATATATATATATATATATAAAAAGAAACAAGATGCACACACACATACAAATTAAATGCTGTAATAATTGGAGCACAATTAATACAGATAATGAGAATGATCTCGTATAAAAAGTATTAATTGAAAAAAAAGTATTAATTGAATAATAAACTAAATAATCAGTAAATGATTTGCACATAAAAATCTTGGGAAGAAAATTGACTGTGAACCTTTAGGGGAGGTATCATGCAGGAGGTGGATCAGGAAGATGAATAAAATATTAGTAAATAGAGAGATAATGGAAGGGAATTCTCATAGAAGGGAAGAGCAAGAGCAAATCCATGGTCATAATCATGAAAGGCCTTGGGGGTTAGGTAGAGAGAGAAAGGAAGTCAGCATTTTGAATCAGATGGAGTTTCTGGAGGAAATAACAATAAATAATATTTAGTACAGTTGACCCTTGAAAAACATGGGTTTGACTCTGTAGGTCCACTTATACATGGATTTTTAAATAGTATAGTACTGTAAGTGCATTCTTTTTTTTATGATTTTCTTTTTCATTTAACTCATCCTTCCCGCCCACCTCCCCTCTGACAACCAACAGTTTATTCTCTATAGTTAAGGCTGTTTGTCTTTTTTATCATTTGTTTTGTTTCTTAAATTTCACACGAGTGAAATTATACGGTATTTGTTTTTCTCAGACTGACTTATTACACTTAGGATTATATTCTCTCCCCCATCCATGCTGCAAAAGGCAAGTTTTCATTCCTTTTTTTTTTAACATTTTATTTAAAAAAAATTTTTTTTTATTGACTTGACAGAGAGAGAGAGAAAGAGGTCACAAGTAGGCAGAGAGGCAGGCAGAGAGAGGCAGGCAGGCAGGCTCCCTGCTGAGAAGAGAGCCCGATGCGGGGCTCGATCCTAGGACCCTGAGATCATGACCTGAGCTGAAGGCAGAGGCTTTAACTCACTGAGCCACCCAGGCACCCCTAAGATTTTATTTTTAAGTATTCTCTACCCCCAATGTGGGGCTCGAACTTACAACCCCAAGATCAAGAGTCACATGCTCTAATGAATGAGCCAGCCAGGCACCCATGTTCTCATTCTTTTTTACAGCTGAGTAAACCTTATGATTTTCTTAATAACATTTTCCTTTCACTAGTTTTACTTTATTGTGAGAATATGTACCAAATACGAAATACATGTTAATCAACTGTTTATGGTTATTGGTAAGGCTTCTGGTTAACAGTAAGCTATTAGTAGTTCAGTTTATGAAGTCAAAAGTTATATGGGGATTTTTGACTGCACAGGGTTGGTACCCCTAACCACTGGGTTATTCAAGGGTAAACTGTATTAAAGATTATGAAAAAATTCAGAGAATCCCTAGAAGAGGTGAATGTGTTTTCACTAAGTACAGTAGACTACTAGGAACTATTATAATTTTTGAATGAGGTAGCCACATGAAAAAGTGAAAAGTTGGTTTGAAGCTCAAACCAACAAAAATATATGGGAGAAACTCTAGCAAGGAAAGGAAAGGCACAGGAAGAGCAACTAGAACTGGGAACAGAAGAACCTTTCAGCAGTCTCTGCAAGATAATCTATACCTATTCCAGGGCAAATGTTAGTCATGACTTTCTAAGATTTAGCAAATTCCACTTCTTCTGGCATCCTGCTTCTCTATTTCTCATCCTTTGAGCGATGAGTTCCAATCTCTTGACTCAGGTAAGTTCCATCTCAATCCCTTATTAATGAACTTGTAGATAGCATCACTAAATGTTTTCTAAAAATGAGTGCTACAAATTATAAAATAGCAAACTTAGCATTGTTTCTGGGGAAAATTCCAGAATAAATTCTCTTATAGCACTTAATGTGGAAGAAGGGCTAACACAGGCCCATAAATAGCAAGTCACAAGGCAACCTCATTACCTCTTCTGGTAAAACTTTCAGAAGAAAAAGGAAGAGGTGTAGATATATTGAATTTAAATTTCAGTGAGGCAGTTTACCCAGTGTATCTGGTGACCTTTTAACATAAACAGCAGTTAGGATGAAGGACTGCTTTCCCCAGTTAGCAGTCATCTCTGGAAAAACATAACCTAGAGGGAGTCTCCAGGGGCTTCTATGAGGTTCAATCTTTGGCTGTGCCCTAGTTTATGAGTCAGATTCCTAAGTTATCTCAACAGATCTAGATAATGGAGAGAACTGAAGATGAGTTGTAAGAGAGATAACAGAAGGTCTCATTCTTCAATTTGGGCCACCCATTATGTAAGTGTATGCTAGGAATACTTGAATACTGAGAATATAATGGACAGAATAGCAATACATGCATTTTAACTATTCTCCTGAGAACAAATGCCCAATTTATGTTATTGGATACAGTAATAATACTCATAATGAAAATTCAGGTAATAAAATGAGAAGGGAGATATTATGGGACAAGATAGATCTTTGAGGCACCCTGGGGAAGGGAGCCCTCAGCAACAAATCCTGAAAGGGCAACCTCCTCAATCCTAAAGGATTGTGCAGTTTTCTGGTGCCACCTATTGGGAAACTTACTTCAAATGGTGATTTGCCCCGAATGACAGTTCATTCAGTACAACTCTAAGGTCAAGGCTTTTATCCACATTTTTTAACTTCTAGTACCTGGGAATATAACCTACTTATTCACAAACTCACAATTCGGAGCTTTCTCAATAATCCAAAATTTCCCAAAGCCCTCAAGGAGCGTCTGCCTGTAATTCAGTGCCATTCAAATGATATATAAGTGAGTTACGATCATAGTTTAGACTGAGTTTGTGCTTACAGCAGAATTGGAGATTTACAGTGCCTAACGACACTAGCTCTCTAAAGTTACACATGAGAGGGAAAAAAGAAATTTTTTATTTCTATCTTTGTAGGTCCAAAGTATCTTTCTCATCTATTTCACTGGAGAATGAAATCTAAGATGTGAGGGACAGAAAATGAAATTCTCAATTAGTATTTTAGAACTTGCTGTTACAAGAAATATATTAAATTCAGGTGTAATTCCAATAATAAGGTCATCATTTAGTTGTAAGGGACCACCACTCACTGCTGACTACTACTGTTAATGAAAGCACCTACAGAGTTTCTCCCTTTTAAAAACTCTGTCAGGTATTTTTCTATCTGCTATTTGGAAGCAGGAGGTATTGAAATAAATGCAACTGTGAAAACATGGATCAGGACTTAGGTTGCTCATGGTAAGTGTAATCGTCCCACCTATTCTCTCCACCAAGTTAGCACTTTGGTTTCTGTACAATCACAGAACAAAGAAATCAAGCCCAAAGGACACCTTGGAAATGATGTACATTTCCATGGTACCAACACTACAGTTTTCAGAGTCACAGTAAGATAGAACAGCAATATGATAGATTAGCAAACACAAAAACTGAGTTGAAAGAAAATACAAGCAGAAAATATACTCATTTTATGTTCCAAATGGCTTGTAGGTAATTAGTCAGCATTCGCTGAGCCTTATCAAATAGAAAGCATTTTGTTAGCCACGACTAAATACAAATGCATACAAAATACAAATATGAACTAAAACATGAAAAGAAAACATCACAAACTACTGTGTCTGTGTTTATGTTATCATGTGATGTCCTTTATTTTTCTTAACTTATTGACATATGTTAATATATTGGGGTAAATAATTCTTATCTATTTCACTTGAATGTGGTATTATATTTTTTGAAATCCTGGTAAGATGAATTCTTTTTTAAGATTTTATTTATTTGACAGAGAGAAAGAGATCACAAGTAGGCAGAGAGGCAGGCAGAGAGAGAGAGAGAGGGGGGGGGGGAAGCAGGCTCCCTACTGAGCAGAGAGCCTGATGCTGGGCTCAATCCCAGGACCCTGAGATTATGACCTGAGCCTAAGGCCGAGACTTTTTAACCCACTAAGCCACCCAGGTGCCCCAAGATGAATTGTTTCATTCACTGTCTCACTAAACATTTACTGAGCACCTTCTACAGGTTTATTATGTTTATTAATCACAATAATAATAATAATAATCATTTCTCAGATATTTTTTATATGCAAGACATTGGCTAAGTAAATTACTTCATCTATTCCTTATGAGATTGTCTATGAAGGAAATATTGTTATATGAATTTTATTGATGAAGAAATGGAAGCTGAGAGAGGTGAAATAACTTGCTTATCATTTCATAGCCAGGTTCAGATCCCTCAAAGACCAAAGTCTTGGCTCCTACCCCATACACTCTGCTTTCTTCTATTGATTGCACTAATATGTTTAAATGCTTATAGTATATATGTATATACTATATATATATGCATGTAAATATATATATATATTATACTGCAAGGAAAATTATTGCTGTTTTAAATTACGAAGAGATGAAAAATAAGTAATACTAGTTTTCTTTCTACATTTTATATATCAATTGTATAAAGTTGAAAAATTATTTTAACCAAAATCACACTTATTTCAAAGTTTATAATAAGAAAACACTTATTCATATATTTGAAAATATTCACTACAAAAAATGTATAAAATCAATCCCTTTGATCAAAACACACAACATAGATGCAAACAAGTGTAGCAAACTTTTAACTGGTTGCGGGCAAATAGGCTGCAAAGAGAGGATCCTAAAATTAATAGATGTAGACTTTTAATACAGGAGAGCAATGTTCTTTCTTGAAATGTGTTCTGCTTCTGGCATTTTAGTTTTGGCTCTTTTCCCAAACTTCTTTATGATACCCTTCAATGATAAAGAATTTGGTTCTATATCTGGATTTCTCATTTCTTAGATCGCTGGTTCTTAAGTGTGCTCCCAGGAGTAGTAGCTGCAGTATCATCTGTGAACTTGTCGAACTTGTGAATTTTCAAGCCACCATCCCCAACCCCCTGAATCGGAAACTCTCAGGTGTGCCTAGCAATCTGTGCTTTATCAAGCCTTCCAAGTGATTCTAAATAAATGCTAATGTTTGAGAACCACTGCCTTCTATGAAGAGCAAAGGCTGGAACATAAGGAGCCTACAAACCAGGAAATTTTAAACTATGTTAATCCACAGCAGTACAAACCAAAGATTTTGTATCATGTTCATACCTATACATTTATTGTCAGAGAATGAATAAAATAAAGTTTTTTCCCTCATATCATGATTCAAAGCACAAGGTAAATAGTGGCATCTAACTAACTGTACAAAAAATATTCATGAATATCTTGGGATGTATTGAAAACCCAATGGCTTATGGTTCAAGTATTTGAATGGTGCATATTCAATGCTAATGATAAAGGTTATGTCTGTACTATGTACTTCTTAGTATAAGAGAAATATGAGAAACATTGGCTACCCATAAAATGCTTGGAAGCTAGTTGATGGTAAGATGAATATATGAAACAAACAAGATCATACTATAAATCTACAACTACATAAAATGCTGCTATAATTAGAAGACTACTGATATATACAATTTGATAATAAGATGATATATAAAAAGATATTAATCATATGACAAATGTCAGTAAATGCTTAATTAAAAACAAAACAAAAAACTCTCACCAGAACAGAGATTACGTAAGCTGAGCCAAAAGGGAAAGTATTACACAGGAGGAAGAACTGGTACTATATCTTTGGGCTTGGAAGGAAACTGAAAAATGGATAGAAGGTGGAAAGGAATTCTAATAGGATAAAGAGCAGAATGAATTCTTGGACAAGATCATAGAGGATTTATGGAGGTGGGATGGGGAGACAGTGTAAAAAGGCAAACAGCTGAATTAGATGGAATTTATGGAGGAAAATCACAAAAAAATCCAGTATTGAATGGGTAGAACAAAGCCAGATTTCAGAGACCTTTAAAATAGTAAAAATATTTTTACTAGATGCAAGAAGCTAATAGGATCTATGGTGAAATCCTGAGTAGGGCATTATCATGGGGAATATTCTGTTTTTGAAGTTCAAACCAACAGCAATTTGTAGGAGAGATTCGAGTTGGGAAAATTCCACATAAAACAACAAGAAGGCAACTTATAAGATCCTTAGGTTACAATCAGGTCTATAATTATCCCGATTTGTATGATTCTAGACAGGGCAAATTTTGCAGGGCAGAATCAAGAAGCCAGATAAATTCTTGGTGTTAAACATAGATATAAAGAGCTGATCTGGATATGGCCCAGCAAGAATGCGAGTCTAGTCATAATGATCTAAGACTGAGAAACCAACCTAAGTCATTCCAATGGGATATAGCAGTCAGGACGTGATAATGGGGACCTAAGAGGGAAGCAGAATCTGGAATCCAGGATGACAAATCCATTCTTGGAGAGTAGTTGACCAAGACAGCTCTGAGAACACAGGCAATTTGTTGCTATCAAATAGAGCTTAAATAGACAAGTTTGGATAAAGATGCATAAAGATCATAATGTTCATAAACAAGAAGTTCACTAGAGATAGACTACAAAGTGATGAACCGAGAAAGATATTTATGAGTATCATTTTGTAGTCTAGAAAAATACCTGATATTGTAAATAGTATATGGCAACTGATGCCCTGATGCAAAGTATCCCTACCAGCTTATCCATCAGGTCAAGACAGGAGAAGCAGGAAAGTGGTACAAAAAGAAATGAAACAATCTGTGAATTACTGGAGTCTCAGAAGAAGAAGAAGGGAGGAAGAAGGGGGCAGAAAACTTAGATATAGAAAAAAGAACCAAAAATACCTCAAATGTGGGTAGAGATTTAGACAATCAAGTCATGAAGCTACCAAGTCTCCCCCAAAATTTAGCCAAAAGAGATCTCTCCAAAACATTTTATAGTAAAACTGTCAGAAATCAAAGCAAAAGGGAGAATCTTAAACTGGCAAGAGAAAAGAAGCTTGTAAAGGAACTCCTATAAGGCTATCAATGGATTTCTCAGAACCTTTACATGTCAGGAGAGAGTGGAATGATATATTCAAAGTGCTGGAAAAAAGATATCTGCCAACTATGAATGTTATTATATCCAGCAAAGTTGTCCTTCAGAAATGAAGGAAGAGTAAAGATATTTCCAAATAAAAGCTGAGGGAGTTCATTATCACTAGAACTGCCTTACCAGAAATTCTGGAAGGAGTTCTTTAAGCTGAAATGAAAGGATGCAAATTAGTGACATAAAAACTCATGAACATATACAACATACTGTAAGTATAGAGTCAAGTTCAGAATATTTGAATATTGTAATGTTAGTATATTAACCTAACTCTATAAAAAGATTAAAAGAAAAAATATTAAAAATAACTACAGCTAAATAATTTATAAATATGTAACACAAAAAGAGGTAAGTCATGAAATCGAAAACATAAAAGGAGTGAACAAGAGGGTAGTTTTAATGCATTTGGAGTTAAATTGTTATCAGTGCAAAGTGGACAGTTGTGTCCCTAAGATTTTTATGTAAGCCTCATGATAATCACAAAGAAAAAAATTATGTAGATACACAAAAGATGGAGAGAGGGTATCAAAACATATCACTAGAAAACCATTAGTTTACAAAGGAAGAAAGCAAAAAAGAAAGGAGCAAGGAAAATATAAAATAGCCAGAAAACATGAGATGGAATTAGTAACTTCTTACCAACCAGTAATTACTATTAATGTAAATGCATTGTATTATCCAATTAAATGACCTAGAGTGGCTGAATGAAAAAAAAAAAAAGACCAAACTATATGGTGCCTATGAGAAAGTCACTTTAGCTTTAGGAAACATATGGGCTCAAGGTGAAAGGATGGAAGAAGGTATTTCATGCAAGTAGAAAATAAAAGAGAGAAAAGCTAACTATACTTAGACAAAATAGACTTTAAGCCAAAGACTGTAACAAGAGAAAAATAAGGTCATTTACATGATGATAAAGGGGTCAACTCATCAAAAGGATATGACAATTGTAAATGTGAATGCAACCCAATATTGGAACCCTAAATATATTAAACCAGTATCAGCCAATCGGAAACTGGAAGAAGACAACAACATAATAATAGTAGACTTCAATAACACACTTTTGACAATGGATAGATATCCAAACAGGTGATTGTTAGGAAACACTGCACTCGAACTACATTTTAGACCAAATAGATGTAACAGACATATGCAAAACATCCCATCCAACAGCAGCAGAATGTATAGATTTTTCTTAAGCACACATGAAACATTACCCAGGACATATCATATGTTAGGTCACATAATAAGTCTTAGCAAATTTAAGAAGACTGAAGTCATACCAAATATTTTTTCTGACCACGACGGTATGAAGCCAGAAATCAATGTAAGAGGAAAACTGGAATATTCACAAATATATGGAAATTAAACAACACACTCCTGAACAACCAAAAGGTCAAAGAAGAAATCAAAGAGAAAATAAGAAATAACTTGAAACAAATGAAAATGGAAACACAACATAACAAAACGTATGGGATGTAGTAAAAACAGTTTTAAGGAAGCTTATGGTGATAAATGCCTACATTAAGAAAAAAAGATCTCAAATAAACAACCTAACTTCATATCTCAAGGAACTAGAAGAAGAGCAAACTAAGCCCAGAGTTAAGAGAAGGAAGAAAAGAATGAGGATTGGAATAGAAATAAATGAAAGAGAAACCAGAAAAACAATTAAAAATACCAATGAAACTAAGAGCTGCTTTTTAGAATAGATAAAATTGACAAACCTTTAGCTAGACTAAGAAAAAAATCAGAGAAGATGCAAAGAAATAAAATCAGAAGTAAAAGAGATACTACAAGTGATACCACAGAAAGACAAAGCATCATAAGACACTACTATGAGTAATTATATGTCAACAGATTGGATAATTAGAAGAAATGGATATATTCCATTCCTAGAAACACAAAATCTGCCAAGAATTTGTTCATGAAGAAATAAAAAATCTGAACATAACAATTACTATAAGGATATTGAATCAGTAATCAAAAATGTCCCAAAAAAGAAAAGCCCAGGATCATATGGTTTCATTGGTGAATTTTACCAAACATTTAAAGAAGAATTAACACCAATCCTTCTTGAACTTTTCCAAAAAATTGAAGAGAAAGGAACAAATTCATTTTTCCAGCATTAACCTGATACCAAAGTGAGATAAGGACTCTACAAGGAAAGACAACTATAGAAAAATATATTTTATGAATATAGACATAAACATTTTCAACACAATCTTTCAAACCAAATATAGTAGTCCGTTATAAAGACGTGCATCCTGATCAAAGGGGATGGTAGAACATAGGCAAATTAAGAAATGTGAGGCACCATATTAAGAGAATAAAAGATAAAAATCACACAATCATCTCAATGCATGTAGACAAAGCATTTCACAAAATTCGACTTCTTATCATGAGAAAAACTCTCAACAAATTAGGTGTAGAAGGAACATACCACAATATAATAAAGGTCTTATAGGACAAGCCCACAGCTAATATATTCAAAGACAAAATTTGAAAGCTTTTCCTCTAAGATCAGGAACAAGACAAGGGTGCCCACTTTCACCACTCCTATTCAACATAGTACTGGAAATCGCACTTGGAGCAATTAGGCAAGAAGAAGAAATAAAAGACATCGGAATTGGGAAGAAAGAAGTATATTTGTCTCTGTTTGCAAGTAATATGATTTCATATATAGAATATTCTAAAGACAATTCAAAAAA
>CM052800.1:161237073-161311707 GCA_028533885.1 Nasua narica | reverse complement strand
GTAAAGAGGAACAGGGATGGAGGTCACGGTGAACATAAAATTTCAGCTTTAAATTCTAGAATCTTGGAGAACAGAAAAGATGAAATTAAGTATATTCAGTAGCAGAATAACTTGGATTATCAGGAGATCCTGTCACAGGATGATGTCAAGACAAACTTTTTAAAAAGTTTTCTTTCCTCAGTTGATATGCTAAGAAAAAATTGGCACATGCTGTTCAATATCCTTTTCAATGATTGAGAGAACATGTATTCAGAGCAAACATCAAGTAACGATTACACGTATCATTGTACAACTTCAATAGAATCTTTTCAAACAGCTTTTTAGGACTTTCTTTAGAGCTGTCTTCTTGTTTAAATTATGATTGTACTTTCACTTGCCTCTTTAAAATACCTTCAAATGTACTCTATTTTTAATTTTAATAAAATTGGCAAAATTGAATGTTCTTGGATTGTCAATCGTGCAGCTTGAATCTTATCATTTTCCTCATTCTTACCCCACAGCCTTTGCATTTGACAGGTCATTAAAAATGAGCTTTTAAAGAACATAGAAATCTTTAATTTCCCAAATCCTCTCTGATTGACACTGAAGATCAGAAGAGGAAATTCAAGCAGAATGGTACAAATGAAACTATTTACCTCTTAGGTATATAGATATGAAGGGCAACCACAATTATGTCTTACAACTGAAACATATGTTTTATTTTTTATTTATTTTTAAAGATTTCATTTATTTATTTGACAGAGAGAGAGATCACAAGTAGGCAAAGAGTCAGGCAGAGGGAGAGGGGGAAGCAGTCTCCCCGCCGAGCAGAGAGCCCGATGCAGGGCTCAGGGCTCGATCCCAGGACCCTGAGATCAGGACCTGAGCCGAAGGCAGAGGCTTAACCCACTGAGACACCCAGGCGCCCCGAAACATATGTTTTAAACTGCCTTTTAAGAACCAAATACCAAAATGAAATTGTTGCTGCACCAATTCAGTACAGTTATCTATTTATGGTTCTTATGTCAGTGCTAACTTAATTATAAAGACTATATTTAAATATGTAGCATGTTCACCTTGTCTTTCTTAATAAGACAAGTCAATATGGACAAAGCCATTTCTTTTATCTGGTGGAAATTTAGAGCATTCTTTTTTTTTTTCAGAGCATTCTTGATTATAGGGTTTATTTTATCCTCCATCATGAAAATTCACTGATGGTTCTTCTGGAAGTTTATGTTTAAATTAACATTCTCCCAGATGTAAGTCAGCAGACTGGACATCAGTCATTATCTTTAGTTCATTGCCAACCTCATCTCTTTGACATATTTGTTATTTTTTTCTTCTCATGCTTTAATTTCATAAAATTACAATACTACTGTTCACTATTCCATTCTGCCTCCTCTTCCAATTTTCTCGGTTTTGTTGAGTTCTCTGGAACTAATTTATCTCTATCATCCATAATAGAACTAATTTATCTCAACCTTCTCAACATTACTTTTAGGCAGGCCATTCCTCATTTATATTTACATCTTAAAATTTTTCTGAGTGCTAGTCTTTAACTGTCACAGGCCTATCTACTTGACTGGCCATCAGCTTCTCATAATAATGACATTCCATCAATTTCTTTCTTTCCATACTATCTAATAATCTCTTGGACAATGGTAATTAGGTGTTTCTCATATTTGTATGTCTTTCAATACTTTGTATAGTTGGTGTATAGGGCTGAAAGTTAATAAAATTCATCTGAATTTAGTAACATTGCCTTTAGCAATTCTCAAAATGAGTATCTATTGTATGAAAATGGCGCCAAATGATTAGATTAGCTATTGTAATGTTTTTTTACAAGACCAGGGCTCTAACCCCTGAGCTATAGGGCCTTGTGTGTAATGTTCTTTTAATTCAAAAGTCACAATATGAGCATTTAATAGTTGAAATTTTCTAGAATCTGTTTATAATAACAGGGAGAATGGGATCTGCCCTTCCTGCCCTATTATCTTCATTTACTTCCTTTTCCAAACATTCTTTTTTTTTTTTTAAAGATTTGATTTATTTATTTGACAGAGAGATATCACAAGTAGGCAGAAGAGGGGGAAGCAGGCCCCCTGTCGAGCAGAGAGCCCGATGCGGGGCTCGATCCCAGGACCCTGAGACCATGACCTGAGCCGAAGGCAGAGGCCTTAACCCACTGAGCCACCCAGGCGCCCCTCTAAACATTCTTATTAGTCGACTGATCTGATCTCTGATTGAAGGCAGTGGTCAGAATTTCTTTTATTTACCTCGAGCTTAATTTAGGTCCCTAAAATGATGAATATTAATGACAGTTAAATTTTCTCTGCTTTTTTATAGTAGGATTAGATACTTAAGGGAAGAAAGGGGTCATCATTGCAGAGCGTTTCAGCTTTAAATCCGACTTGTTCCATTATTCCATATATATCACTTTTTCTCAAGGTATTCATTAATAAATTGAGTGTGACACTGCTTTTACCACACTTGATTCCTGGGATGAGAATTAATCAGAAATCTTTTACCAAAAGTGGTTAAGTAATCCTCTGAAAAATAGTCACAAACCCACTACAATTTGCTGGATAAATTATAGTTTATGTCAACAGAGACACATGGGAAAGGAGATAGGAGATACTCTTAGGATCCATAAGACCCCCTGAACTGATAGCTCAGTTATCAGCTAGCTATGTGACCTTGGGGACTTTATGTACCCTCTCTGGGTCTTTAGTCCCATAGAAAGATACGGTAATAACCTTCAATATACCTCCTCTTCCTCTTCTTTATTTCTTAAAAGAAATGAGTACTTTTTGAAGGTTAAATGGGAAAAATAACCTTTAATTGATATGATTAAAATCAATTAATTGATATTAATTAATCAATATTAATTGATACTTATTTTCTATATATAAGCAGAAATCCAATAGGGTCACTAATTAGTTGAGGATTATGAGCCTGAGGTCATAGCTCAGGCACAACCACTATCTTTTTGACAATGCACAAATTATTTAGCCTCCCTATCCCTCAGTTTTCTCATCTGTGATGTGATTAGAAGACCAATACTTACCTTGGAGGGTTGTTAGCAGTGATAAGAGAAAGTTCATATCTTTACAGAGCATCTTAAAGTATTTTGATGTTTCACATAAAGTAAGCCCGTAGTGTTACTTGTTATCATCAATGATACTAACACCCTCATCACATCAAATCCAATTGAGATGCTCTGTAAAGAAATCATAACTAGAGTAAGATTATTACCAAGAAAGCTAGAATCTGACCAATTATGTTGCACAAAACAGCTGGATGGAGAAATAGCATCCAGGAATGAGGCACCAAAAAAAAGGCAATAAATTGTTGGTTTGTTGCTACCAGGCTCAGGATACATGATTCCTTGGGTATTTCTTTTCTTCTCTCTCTCTTTTTTTTTAAAGATTTTATTTATTTATTTGTGAGAGAGAGGGCACGCATGAGCAGGGAGTGGGGCAGAGGGAGAGGGAGTAGCAGACTCCCTGCTGAGCAGGCAGCCCAACTCAGGGCTAGATCCCTTGACCTTAAGATGAGGACCCGGGCCGAAGGCAGATGCTTAACAGGCTGAGCCACCCAGGTGCCCCTTCTTCGGTATTTCTTAATAGGAACTTACTCATTCAACAGATTTTAGTTATCATTTTTTACATGCCAAATACTGCCCTAGGTTCTGGAGATACAAGAATGAATAAAACAGAAAAACATCCCTGTACTGATGAAATTTATATTCCAGTAAGGTTAGACAGATAATACACATAATAGACATTACAAGGTGATAATTTCTGGAGAAAAATAAATAGGATAGGTGCAGTGGATAGAGACTACAGGGAAGAAGGGAAGATTGAACTTTTATATAAGGTGGCCATGTTGGGTTTTACTGAGAAAACGTAAAGATTTAAATCCTTGTGTGGGCATATATTTTTGTTTCCTAGGCACGGAAAAGCTGGGGCACATGGGAGTTGTATGTTAAGCTTTTCAAGAAACTGCCAGTTTTTCAAAATGGCTTTATTATTTAAAATCCCCACTAGCAGTGTAGGAGAAATACTAGTTGCTTCATGCCCTCACAGACGATATGTCTGGTCAGTCTTTGTAATTTTAGCTTTTCTGATTGAAGTGTAATCATACTGCATTGTGGTTTTAACTTGTACTTCTCTTAGGACTAATGATGTAGAGCATTTTATATGTGATTGGGCCATTTGTGTATCTTTTATGCAGAATCTATTCAAATCAGTTGCCCACTTTAGAGTTTATTTATTTATTATATATCTGTAAGAGACCTTTATGTAAGATTTATATAGATAGATATCTAGCCATAGATAGATATCTATAAATAGATATCTCAATATATAAATTATATATAGATAATCTATAATAGAATATCTATAATAGATTAATAGATCACAGTATATTATCTATATTAAAGATTTTTATTTATTTATTTTAGAAAGAGTGAGTGAGAGAGAGAGCACAAGCAGGGGGAGAAGGAGAAGCAGACTCCCACTAAGTGGGGAGCCCGATGTGGGGCTTGATCCCAGGACCCTGAGATCATGACCTGAGCCGAAGGCAGACGCTTAACTGACTGAGCCACCCAGGTGCCCCTGTATGACATATATTTTGTAAATGTTTTCTCTCAGTTTGTGGCTTACCTTTTCATTTCTTAATGTTATCTACTATAGATAAAAAGCTTGTAATTTTTTTCATTTATTACCCTTTAACTTTTAAGTTTTTAAAGTTTTATTTAAATTCCAATTAGCTAACATACAGAGTAATATGAGTTTCAGGTAGACAGTATAGTGACTCAACACTTCCATACAACACCCAGTGCTCATCCTCAAAAGTGCCCTCCTTTATCCCCATCACCTATTTCACCCATCCCCCGCCTCCTTCTGGTAAGCAGCAGTTTGTTCTCTAGAGTTAAGAGTATGGTGACTAACATAATAGAATAAAAAAAAAAAAAAAAGAAATACGAGATTTAAAAGAAAAAAAAAAGAGTCTGGGTCTTGGTTTGCCTCTCTCTCTCTTTTGTTTTTCCTATGATCACTTGTTTTGTTTCTTATTTTCTACATAAACAATGAATCTTGGAACACTGAAAAAAATAAAATTAAGATGTTAAAAAATAAAATCATTAGGCAAAAAAAAGCTTATGATTTTAATGGAAAACAGTTCATCATTTTTGTATGAGTGCATGGCAGGTGTGTATGCATGTGTGTGTTGGTGTTCTACAATTTTCCCTATCCAAGTTTGGAAAAATTTTCTCCCATGTTCCTGTTTAAACATTTTGATAGTTTCATGTTTTACATTTATGGCTGTGATCTTTTTTGACTGCCTTTTGTGTATGGGGTGAGTAGAGGTTTGTTTTTTTTTTTAATATAGATATTCAATTGATGTAGCATTTGCTGGAAGGACTTCTCTTTCCTGACCGAATCACCTTTCTGCATTTATTGAAAATCAGCTGACCATAGCTGTGTGGGTCTATTTCTGGATATTCTATTCTATTCTATTTTAGTCTATTCTATTCATCTACATGTTTATCTTTAAGCAATACCAAATTTTTAAATGTTGTTGACTTATAATAAGACTCAAAATCAGGTAAAGTAGTTCTCCAAATTTATTCCTTATTTTAATAATTGTTTTTGGGTCTTCTATGTCCTTTGCATTTCCATATGTATTTTGGAATCAGTGAGTCAATTTTTTAAAACATTCTGGAAATGAATCTATTGATCAATTTGAGATTTGCCTTTCTAATAATATCTTCCCATAGTGAGTATTCTATAAAAGATTAAAATTGATATTTTAAAAATAACATTTATGTTCTATGAACTTGCTCAGTTTATTAGACCTACTTATTTTGTCAGTTCCCTGGGATTTTCTATTTTCTCAAATCATCTACAAAAGGGAAAGGTTTCTTCTTTTTTTCTAATCTTTATGCCTTTTGTATTTTCCAAGCTCCTGCTCCCCTGACCCTTCACTCAATACTTAAGACTTTGAGCACAATGTTGGATAGAAGTGGAATCATTGACTTGTTCCCAATCTCAGGTGGAAACAATTCAAACTTTCACCAAGTATGATGTTGGCTGTCAGTTTTTCTCAGATAGACTTTATTTGTGGAGGTTCCCAACTATTCCTACTTTGCTACGGTTTTTGTTACGAATTGCTGGTAAATTTTGTCAAATGCTCTTTTTGTATTTACTGAAAGATGATCTGGTGTTTCTCTTTTGCTTTTTAATATGTTGAATTACACTGATTAATTTTTAATGATAAACCTACCTTGCATCCTGGGATAAACATTACTTGTTCATGATGTATTATGCTTTTTCTATATCACTGGATTTAATTTGCTGATATTTCCTTAAGAATTCTACATGTATATTCATGAAGAATATTGGTCTGCAATTCTATTATTGTTATATCTTTGATCTTGGTATTTGGGTTATGTTGGATTTTCAAGATTAGTTGGGTATTAATCATCTTCTAGTTTCTTAAAATCTTTCTGTAACATGAGTAGTATTTCTTCCCTGAATATCACAACCATTTGACGTGGAATTTTCTTTGGGGAAGGTTTTAGATTGAAAGTTCAATTTTTAAAGATTTATTTATTTGACAGAGGGAGAGAGATCACAAGTAGGCAGAGAGGCAGGCAGAGAGAGAGAGGGGGAAGCAGGCTCCCCGCTGAGCAGAAAGCCTGATGTGGGGCTTGATCCCAGGACCCTGAGATCATGACCTGAACTGAAGGCAGAGGGTTTAACCCACTGAGCCACCTAGGCGCCCCGAAAGTTCAATTTTTAAATTAGATATAGATCTAAACTGATTTTTTGTTACTTCTTGTATCAATTTTGCAAGTGACTTTTTTTCAACAGTTTGTCCATTTCACCAAAATGAGTGAATTTGTTAGCTTACAGTGTTTAATGGCTTACTTTTATTTTACCTTTAGAGTTTATGGTAACTATACTCATAATGCTTTCTTTTCTCATTCATGATATTGATGATTTCTCTTTTTTTGAATTTATCTAAAAAAGGATTTATTAATTTTGTTTATCTTTTCATAGAAACAAATTTCAGCTTTGTTCATTTTTTTCTAGAATTGTTTTTCTATTTTACTGTCTTTTCAATTACTTTAATGGTATGCATGTATGTATGTATGTATGTACGTATTTTTTAATCTACACAACTCTGGCAGAGGGGATCTCTTTCAGTACTATACTGTGTTGGCATGAGGAGAGGTAATGCAGGGAAAATGAAACTGTTCTTACGCCCTTCAATGCCTTGTTATTTCTCATTTCTGTGCTCAACACCAAGGTGTTGTAACCTCCGACCTGAATTCCAGAAGTCTCATGAGGGTGCTTTATTCTGTAGATGGCTGTGCAGTAAGCGTTCATGTTGAGGGTAGAGCCTGGAAACTTCTGTCACTGATGTCACTCTCTATCTTATTTATTTTTGGTTTTATTTTTATCATTTCCTTTTTTTTTTCCTATGGATTCTTTCCTTCTACTTACTTTGAATTTAATTTCCTTTCTCTTTTCTAACTTTGTAATGCATAATTCCAGGTCAATGGTCTTTTCTAATGTCATTATTTAAAACGCTAGATTTACCGCTAAGCACTGCTTTAGCAGTACTCCACAGATGTTACATGATGTATTTTCATTGTTATTCATTTTGAAATATTTCCTTGTTTTCCTCAGGATTTCTTCTTTGAACCATGAGTTGTTTAAAGATATGGTTGACTTGTGAACATCAGTTTGAATGGCATGGGTTCACTTATATGCAGATTTTTTTCAATAAAGTATAGTAAATGTGTTTTATGTTTTCTTAAAACATTGTTTTTTCTCTAGCTTTATTGTAAGAATACAATATATAATACATATAACACACAAAATTTGTGTTAATCAAATTTATGCCTTTGCTAAGCCTTCTAGTAGCAGGCTATTAGTAGTTAAGCATTCTGGGAGTCAAAGTTATATGTGGATTTCTAACTATGCGGGGGTTGGAACCCCTAACTCCTGTATTGTTCATGGGTCAACCATATGTTGTTCAACTTCCAGACCTAGCTAGTTGGTTTCTGAGATAAAATTAGTAGCAGTAGTGATTTATAATTTGATTTTGTTGTGGTCAAAGAATACAATTTGTATGATTTCATTCCTTTACTTTTATGAAGACTCTTTCATGGCCTGGTGTGTGGCCCATCTTGGTGAGCACAGCATGTGTACTTGGAAAACATTTGTGTTCTACAGTTGTTCAGTGTAGTGTTCTATAAATATCAATTTTTTAAAGTTGTGGATAATGTCTTTGGATATTTTATGTATGTACTAATTTTTTGTCTTATTGTTCTGTAAAGTGCTGAGATGAGGTCTAAAAATTTTCTGCTATAATTGTAAAATTGTCCATCTCTCCCTCTTATTCAATCAATTTCTGTTTTGTATTTTGAGACACACATGAATTTAAAATTGTTATGCTTGGTGGATAAATTGTTCCTTTTATCATTATAAAATATTCCTCATAACTCCAGTAATATTCTGGGTTTATTTTATCTAGTATTAAATAGATTTTCAAGCTTTTTTATTACAGTTTTCATGGTATCTGTTTTTGATCCATTTACTTTTTCTCTCTTTTTTTTTCTTTTTTAGTTTTGGATTTTTTCTGCTTTGAGATATTATCAACATATAACATGCATAAGGTTAAGGTGTATAACATGTTGATTTAATAAACTTACATATTATAAAATGATTACCATTAGAGCTTTAGCCAACACCTCCAACACATCACATAATTACCATTTCTTTTTGTGGTGAGAACATTAAAGGTTTAGTCTCAGCAACTTTCAAGGATAAAACACAGGATTATTAACAATGATCACCATGCTGTACATTAGATCTCCAGAACTTATTTGTTTTATAACTAAAAGTTTCTACCCTTTGACAAACATCTCCCCATTTTCCTCACAGCCTGCCCCTAGAAACCAGCTTTACACTCTGTTTCCATGAGTTTGGCTTTCATAAATTTTGCTTGTATTTGTCATTCTCTGTCTGACTTATTTCACTTAGCGTAATGTCCTCAAGGTCCATCTATCTTTTTTATAGCTGTATTCCATCGTGTGTGTATGTATATGTGTGTGTGTGTGTCTGTGTGTGTGTAATATATACAACACATTTTATTTATCTGCTTAAGTACATTTAGGTTGTTTCTACATGCTGGTTATTGTGAATAATGCTGCACTGATTATAGAATATAGGAATTCAGATCTCTCTTTTATAATATATAATATATATAACACATACTATGACTATATATAATATATATTTTTAAGGAAACTCCATACTGTTTTTCATAGGGTTGTACCAATTTACAGTCACATCAATAGTGTACAAAATTCCCCTTTTCCCTCATCCTAACAATCCTTATTGTTATAACAATAACACTTGTTATTTCTTGTCATTTTCAATAATGACTACTCTAGCAGCCGAGAGGTAGTATTTCATAGTGGTTTTGATTTGTATTTCTGTGATGATTAGTGATGTTGAGACTCTTTTAATGTACCTCTTGGCCATTTGTAAATGTTTGGGTAAATGTCTATTCAGTTCCTCTATCCACTTTTAAAATCAGATTTTTTTCTATCGTGTGAGTTCTTTATATATTTTGGATATTACCTTTTATTAAATATATGATTTGCAGATATTTTATCTTATTCTGTACATTGACTTTTCATTTTGTTGACTGTTTCTTTTGCTGTGCAGAGCTTCTCAGTTTGAAGTAGTCTTACTTAGTCAGTTTTGCTTTTGTTGCTTGTGCAACAAAAAGGCATAACCACAAATCATTGCCAAGACCAATTTCAAACAGCTTTCCCCTGTTTTCTTCGGGAAATTTTATGATTTCAGATCTTTAAGTCTTTACTTTGTTCCATTAATTTTTTTATGTGTGTGAGTAGTGTAAGGTAGGGGTCTAATTTTATTCTTCTGCATATGAATATCTAATTTTCCAAATACAATTATTGAAGAGACTGTTATTCCCCAGATGGGTATTCTAGTTTCTCTTGTCAAATATTAGTTGATGAATATGCTAGGGTTTCTTTCTGGGCTCTTTATTCTGGTCCATTTGTCTATGTTTCTATTTTTATGCCAATATCATACTGTTTTGATTACTATGGGTTTGTAGTATAGTTTGAAATCAGGAAGTATGATGGATATTTCCAACTTCACTCTTCTTTCTCAGGATTGCTTTGGCTACTCATGTTGTTTTGTAATTTCATACAAATTTTAGGATTGCTTGCTCTATTTCTGTGAAAAATACAATTGGAATATTGATAGGGATTTCACTGAATCTATAGATGGCTTTGGGTAGTATAGACTTTTTAACAATAATAACTCTTCTGGTCCATGAACATGGAATACGTTTGCATTTATGTGTGTTTTAATTTTTTTAAGATTTTATTTAAGAGAGAAAGAGAGAGAGTGATAGAGAGAGAGCATAAGAGGGGGGAGGGTCAAAGGGAGAAACAGGCTCCCCGCTGAGCAGGGAGCCTGATGTGGGACTTGAACCCAGGACTCCAGGATCATGACCTGAGCCGAAGGCAGTTGCTTAACCAACTGAGCGACCCAGGTTCCCTGTTTTCTTTAATTTTTTTAATCAAAGTCTAGTAGTTTTCAGTGTTCAGATCTTTCACTTCTTTGGTTAATTAATTCTAATTTATTTCGATGCCCTTGTAAATCAAGTTGTTTTCTTTCTTTTTCACAAGTTTTCTTTTTAGTGTACAGAAGTGCAACTGATTTTTGTATTTTTATTTTGTATCCTGCAATTATATTGAATTTGCTTATTAGTTCTAGCAGTGTTTTGGTAGAATATTTAGGATTTTCTCTATATAAGATCATATCATCTTTAAATATAAACAATTTTACTTCTTATTTTCCAATTTGGATGTCTTTTACTGCTTGACTGCTCTGGCTAGGACTTCCAATACTATGCTGAATTGGGGTAGTGAGAGTAGGCACCCATGTCTTACTACTGATCTTAGAAGAAAAGCTTTTAATGTTTTACTCCTGAGCATTAGTTGTTAGCTTGTCATATATGGCCTTTATTATGTTGAAGTACTTTCTCTCTATACTCAGTTATTAAGAGTTTTTATCACGAAGAGATGTTGAATTTTATAAAATGCTTATTCTGCATCTTTTGAGAGGTCAGATGATTTTATCTTCCATCCTATCAATGTGATGTAGCACAATTATTCTTTTATCTTTGTTGAACCATCCTTGCATTGTAGGCATAAATCCTGCTAATCATATTGTCCTATTGTATGATTTTTAAATATGCTGTTGAATTCAGTTGTTAATAATTTGTCAGAGTTTTTGTGTTTATATTCTTCAGAGATGTTAGTCTGTAATTTTCTCTTCTTGCAGTGTTCCTATCTAGATTTTGTGTGAGGTTATGCTGGCCTCATGGAATGGGTTTGGGAATGTTCTTGCCACTTCAGTTTTCTGAAAAAGTTTGAGAAGGATTGGCTTTATTTTTCCTTTAAATGTTTGGTGGAATTCACCAGTGAAACCATCTGATCCTGAGCTTTTCTTTGTTGAGATAGTTTTGATTACAGATTTAATCTCCTTACTAGTAATTGTTATGCTCAGATTTTCTATTTCTTCATGATTCATACTTCATAGGTTGTGTTTTTAGGAATTTGTTCCTTTCTTTTAGGTTATCCAATTTGTTGGCATATAATTATTCATCACAGTCTCTATGATCTTTCATATTTTTGTGGTATCAGTTGTACTGTCTCCTCTTTTATTTTTGATTTGAATCTTTTTTTCCCTTTAGTCTAGCTAAAATTTTGTCCATATTGTTTATCTTTTCAAAAAAGCAGTCAGTTTTATTGATCATTTCTATTGTTTTTTATCTTTATCATTGCTCTCATCTTTATTATTTCCTTCTTTATGCTAATTTTGGGGCTTATTTTGTTTTTTCTTTTTCTAGTTCTTTAAGGTGTACAATTAGGTTGTTTATTTGAGATCTTTTTTCATAACGTAGGCATTTATTCCTATAAAATTCTCTCAGAATTGCTTACAGCATCCTATTTTTTTTAAAAGATTTATTTATTTTACAGAGAGAAGGAACATGAGCAGGAAGGGTAGAGGGACAGGAAGAGAGAATCTCAAGCCGACTCTGTGCTTACCATGGAGCCTGATATGGGGCTTGATCTCATGACCCTGGGATTACAACCTGAGCTGAAACCAAGAATCAGATGCTTAACTGACTGTGCCACTCAGGCATCCCTTTTTGTGTGTTTTTTTTTTAATGTTTTGTTTCCATTTTCAGTTCTTTCAAGATAATTTTTATTTTACTTTTTATTTACTTTTTTAATGCATTAAATGTTCAGGAGTATGTTAATTTTCATTTACTTGTGAATTGTACAGCTTTTCTCTTACTATTGATTCCAGAGTCATACCACTGTGTTCAGAAAAGATACCTGGTATCATTCCAATATTCTTAAATTTGCATAATACTTGTCGTGTGGCCTATCATGGATTTCTCTCAAAGAGTGTTAATTATGCATTTGAGAAGACTGTGTATTCTGCTGCTCGTGGGTGGAAAGTTCTGTATATGAACTCTGTATATGTTATATGTCTTTTAAGGCTATTTGATCTAAATTATGGTCCAAGTTTAAAGTTTCTTGTTGATTTTCTGACTGGTCAGTCTGTTGATTATTCAAAGTGGGATAATGGAGTCATTATCCTACTACAATATCCTACCATTATTGTTTTTTCCATGTCTCTCTTCAGATATGTTAGTATTTGCTTTAGATATTGATGTGGGCTGCATATATCCTTACAATTATTATATCTCTCTGATGTTTTTATCGCTTTAGCATTATATAATGATCTTATTTCTCTGGTTATAGTTTTGGCATAAATTGTATTTTATCTAACATAAGTATAACTACTCTTACTCTCTTTTAGTTTCCACTAGCATGGAATATCTTTTTCCATTTTTTCACTTTGAGCTGATGTTTGCCCTTATAGCCAAAGTGAGTTTCTTGTTAGACTGCATATTGTTTGGTCTTATTTTTTATCTATCCAACCACTTTATGCCTTTTGATTGGATGATTCAATCCATTACATTTAGAATAATTATTGATTGATAAGTCTCTCTCATCCATGAGTTATTGTCTAAGTCGGTGTCCTCCAAGGACCCTCCGATTGTGGCTGAGACATTTCTTGGGCCCTTGCAGGATCTCTCCTCCTATTACCTAGTGAATGGGTAGGTGAGACTTCTCCTGCACCCCTTGGTATGTGGTGGTGAATCTCAGAATTCCCTCAAAGACAAATTCCCTTTGTCTGTAGATGGACGCTGAATCTTTGTTGTTGATGAGGGAAAAAAGACGTATCCTTTGCCACCACCAATACTGACATCCTTGATCCATTTACTTTCTTGTGTTTTTATGTTTAAACACTTGTTGGAAGAAAAAGTAGTGCCTTCCTACTGATAATACTCTGTCAACATTTGCTTTTTAATTCATATGGTATTAATAAGTTAAAAATCTATAAAATCCCCTAGGGAAATGTTTTCCAAACTTTAGTATTCAGGAGAATCACCTGAAGTGTTTATCAAAACTAAATTGCTGGGCCCCAATCCCAGAGTTTCTGATTAATTAGGTCTTTGGAGAGACTTGAAAATTAGCACTTCTAACACGTTTTCAGGTCATGCTGATGCTGCTAGTCTGAGGACCATACTTTGGAAACTACTGCCTTACTATGGTGAATGTAGATACAGAAGAGAAGAAGTTCAGTGGCTGAGCTCTGGAGGAACTTGTGCTAAGAAATTGGAAAAAAAAAAAAAAAGATGAGGAAACAACATAGAAGGCAGAGAAAAAGCAATCTGTGAGCCGGGAAAACCTGGAAAATAGTGTGCTGGTAATGACTGTTTCAAGGAAATGAGATTATCAGCTTTCATTTGCTGCAGATAGAACAAGTAGAAGAAGAACTGAGAGTTGACTATTGTAAATACCAATATGGAAATTATTAGTAACCTTTACAGTATCAGTTTTGTTAGAGAATTGGGGGAACAGCCTATTCATTGTGGATTTAAGTCATATCTTTATAGTGTAAACAGATTAACTGTCCTTGTAGCTCTGTGACACCAGCCACTAAAATCCTTTGCTCTGGTATTATCCTCAACAAATACTGTTTCTTGTAGATTTTTTAAAGGAAAAAATAAGCAGATCAATCCATGTGATTTTTGTATTTACTTTATAGTAAAAAAAAATCTTTAGTTCAAATTAATATATTGGATTTTGCCTTATGGCATCAGTATCTTAAAAATTAGGCAAGCCTGAACCAGTTTCTCTGATCCTGATAAATCCTGATCCTCTGTCAACACTATAGGATTTCTAGAGCTCCCCCTGAAGACCAGACTGAAGACAGAGGCCCCATCAAGGTATCATTCTTCCTCTGAAGTCCAATTTTATCTTTTTATTTTTTAAGCAGCCATAATCTGTTTTATCTTATGGGAAATAAGAATTCTGGACTTTGTAATTTCAAAAGTTACTTTCATCTTTAAAGTTCTACGATTCTATGCCTTTACGTTAGGATAATATTCATAAAGAAGTCAGACAACATTTCTTTCTCTAAATTTCAGTATTTTCACATTGCAGTCAGAATTTCAGGAGTTTTACTTATTCATTATTGTAGGTGTTTCCAAATAATAGATACCATTGTGTATTTGATTTATAAAAAAGTATATAATTTTTAGGCAAATATGTCAAATACTAAAAACATTTTGACAGTATAAGATCTCTCCATGTAAAATGTTTGTACTTAATTGTAAAACTGATGTAAAAATTTCTGTTATTCAGAGAGAATTAACAGTTGGATCTAAAATAACAGTGCAGAAACCAGGTTTCTAACCCTATAGCCATATCAAACTGAGACCAGAAAGTTCAGCTCTTTAAAGAATAATGACCGCATATTTTTGGTACATAAGCAGCAAATAACAATAATTTTTCTGTTACAAATCTTTTCTGTAGAGTTGTATTTATTATTTGATTTCCATTGAGGGACACTATAATCTAGAACTGAATATGATGCCCTTCTTGTATTGGCTCAACATTAAGAAAATTAGATATAAGAAACAATGTTTCTATTCCATCAGAGCTTTGGTTCTCAAAGAATTTAAATTTTAGAACAAGAAAAAGTTTTAAAGTATCAAGTGTGACCCTGTCTTTTAGAAAGAGGAGGAAGATGAGGTTCAATAAGTTCATGGTGGCGGGAGCCTGGGTGGCTCAGTGGGTTAAAGCCTCTGCTTTTGGCTCAGGTCATGATCTCAGGGTCCTGGGATCGAGCCCCACATCGGGTTCTCTGCTCAGCGGGGAGCCTGCTTCCCCCCCCCCCTCTGCCTGCCTCTCTGCCTACTTGTGATCTCTCTCTCTATGTCAAATAAATAAATAAAATCTTAAAAAAAATAAGTTCATGGTGGTCCTAACTCATGACAGTATTGAATTGAGAATCACTCTGTTGTCTCAAAGAAATAAGTAATCACGGAAGTGGAAGATATCTTGTTATTTTTAGTGTCCAACTATTATGTGATGCATGAATCACCCCCACGGTCTCCTCCATAAGGTTCTTTCAAACATCTGTTCATATATAGAGTATAAGTAAACATACTTAACACCCAGCAACATTTTCCTAAAGTAGTTCTATTTATCAGCAAAATGTAAGTGTTAACCAACAGGCTTAATATGTACAGACTTTATGCTGGGGCTCTTTAAAATTTATGGACCTGTCCTGTATCTTTCCTATGTAATTGTCAACAGAATTTCCATCACAAATTCAAGCCAGTTTCCTAATTCTCCCAAAGTATAGTATTTTCTGCTCCCTTTGAATTGGAATAAAAGGTTTTTGTACCTATTGGCAAAATTTGCTTTAGATCGACATTTCTCTCTTAGCCAACTGTATGTTCTCCTCTCCCTAGGAACTAGAAACTTGGGACAGAAGCCAACCTTTTTGTAGTTCATTCACTTAAAGTTTCAAAGCTCATATTCACTGGACTGCTAACTCCATTTTCAACCAAATCCTATGGCCATGCTATTATGTCCTTTCGGGCACTCATAGTATCTTCTTCCAGAAATTATATTCAATGCCAAGGGCAGGAAGTAAAGACAACGGCAATTTCATTCATTCATTTATTCACTCATTCCACATTTATTAAGTACCTACTATGTTTTAGTGTGGCAACAAGGTGCTGAGATACTCAAGCACGAATAAGGCACTGTGTTTATTCTTGAGGAAATTGAGATTCGTTAGAAAAAGGTGGGCATGTATGCAACTATTTGCCATGAAATATTATAGATCCTGTGGGAGATATACACACTTAGGATATAAGGCAGAGAGAATCTCCTACGTAACTTTTACCCAAGTATTTTGTTGGTAAGGCCTTAGCTATTTTACCTTAAGTTCATTCTCTTTAATGACTCCGATAAAATAATTCCTAGTAATCCATTACCAAACCATTTAGGAGTTTAAAATAATTTTTCAAAAACATTCTACACACTTAATGAGTTTCTTTGCCTGGGAAAATTCATGAACAAACTTGAACACATTAAAATGGAAATTTGCTGATGTGATTCAGTTTTTGGTTCTGGGTAAAACGCCATCGGCATGACATTTTCCACCTCATATTGTATTTCTATGTACAGATATCTTGGCTTGTGAACTGAGTTTAGAGTCTACAGTGCATAAACGTGATATATGACTGATGAGTTTAAGCAGAATTCATGCATCCTTTTAAAATATTTTAGAGATCACTTAAGAATGTAATTTTGAAGGATGGCATTTTTAGCTACAGTGGGCATTTTGAAATATATGAAGTTACTCTGGATCATTTAGATTATTTTGAGCACTCGTAGAATTTGTGCTGCCCCACCTCAACCGTAATCATTCTTCATCTTCCAAACAGCAAATATGTGACAAGTGAATACCAATTAGCTCCCTCTATGCTTTTAAAATAACTCTAATTTCTTTTTCAGCATATTCTTTCCTGAAAATACAGATACAAAAGATAAGGATCTTCTAGCTTCATAATGACACACAAAATACCAATATAATGGTGCTGTTTAGAGAATACTACTCACCAGGGTGGGCAACTGCGTCCTGCTGCACTTAAGGGTAAATGATTCCAGGTCTGGATTTTCATCTGAGCCATTTTCTCCTGCTTTTAAGGTGAAGTGGCTGTGGGAATAAATGAGGACCACCCAAATGAGAACAAGCAGTGGCTATTTATTCAGAGACTGCTATAGCACAGAAGTCCGCCACCATCACTTGCATTTGGCAGAGATTCAAAGGCAGGCAAAGAAGTAAGAAAGCTTTCCAGGGAAATAAAGGAAGGATTTGGATATACCCTGACTAGAAGTTGTTGGCATGGGGAAGCTGGAGATGCACTAACTAGAAAGGACATCTTAAGTGATTGCTCAGGGGAGCATACAGAGCTTTTTCTGGTTTGCCTAGAGCTGCAAGTAGGGATAAAAAAATAGGTAAGTCCAAGTCCTTGACCAGGTCCTGACCATTCTAGGTTGATTGCTGCAGAGGCCATAGTTAGAGTTCTGTTGTTCTATGTGGTCTGCCTGTGATCCATTTGTATATTCTGTGTCTCCCTTTGAATGCCTCTCCACATTTCTAACATTAGATTACTACTCTCTATTGTTTCAACCTGATGCAAAGGCAATTTAGGGATCCTGAATACACCCTATGATTCTCTGTAGCTGATGAAGCACCACTGGGCTTTTCAGTGGGAGCAGTGGGAGCATTTGTAAAATAAGCGTGAGCTCTCCTGTGTAACACTAAATTCTAACTTGTGTAAGACTGAAAAAAATACCATTTATGGAGGAATAATGTCTTACTTCAGACACATTAGAAAAAGTATTTATCAAGTTACATTTCAATAAAACCTAGTGTGATATATGATATTCACGGATATTCTAATTAAAAAAAAAAAGGAAGGGGAAATTTCCTCTACAAGTAAACTTGAAGACAACTAGCTATAAGTTTGGAACAGCCTGGATAGGATGTACTGAGAGGGGTTCAATGAAGAGTGCTAAATTTTCAACGGGGCTTTGCTGTGTGATACTAGGATAAATTATATTTTTCTTATGGGTCATTATACAGATAAAATCTTGTTTCTAGGTTAAGATAAGTAAAACACCTCCAGAGAACTAGAAAATGATAGGTTCATCTCTAGAGCTTTGGTTTGAAATTGTTGCTATGTTTTCACTGCTGTAACACTTAAAAAAATATTTTACCCCCAGATTTTCCTAATTTATATGGGTTTTGTTTTTAGTTTTTTGTTTTTGGGGTGTTTTTGTTTTGTTTTGTTTTTGGTACCTTTGGTTTTGAACTTAGTTCTTCCAGAGCCAGAATGCTTCTCATAAGTTTTTATCAGTAAACTTAATCACTTGGCTCAGGATGAATCATACCCTAGGTCTCACCACAGTTAATTGGAAAAAAATTAGATGATGAGATTTGGGACTTTGAGTTGACTTTGTTGATAATGCTTAAATGAAACTTGATGCTAGAATGTCAAAGACTTTCCAGGATGCTGAGATGGTGAATATATCTTGCATATGGGAAGGACATCAATTTTGGGGAGCCAGAGGGTAGACTCTTGTGGGCTGCATTATATCCCCCAAAACATGTTGAAATGCTAGAGCTCACACCTCAGAATGTGACTTCATTGGAAACGAGGTTTTTATAGACTTAATCAAGATAAAATGAGGTCATTAAGGTGGGCCCTAATCCAATGTTGTGACTGTTGTTCTTATAAAAAGGGGAAAATTTGGACACAAAGGTAGACATGCACTGAGGGAAGATGATGTGAAGACAGAGGGAGAAGACAGCCCGCTATAAGTCAAGGAGGATGTGAGGCTACTAGGAATTAGGCAAGAGGCCTGGAGCATATCCTTTCCCAGTGCCTTCCGAGGGAACATGGCTCTGCTGCCAACTTGAATGAGACTTCTGGCCTCCAGCACTGGGAGACTAGTTCCTTATTCCAAGTCACACAGTTTGTGGTACTTTGTTATGGTAGCCCTAGAAAACTAACACAGATTTTGAAACCATTTTTGAATCTGCAATTTGTGTCATTAGGTTTTATATTAACATCTGTAGGTACCTATATACTATTAGAACTTTCAGCTAATGTCCTAGTTAACCTTTCCATTTAAGAGACTGCTATTTGACTCAAGATACTGACTGGACTCTAAATATTTCACAAACTACTCCAAACATTTTTCTAGTGGCTAAAGTATGCTACTGAGCTTTTATTTTATTAAATAGTGAAGAAATGAGAACTGTTTTTTTTCATATCTTTTACTAGAGAAGCTGAATTACAAAGGGATGCATTTACTATTGCTTTGGATCAAAAAAGAATGATGTATTAGCTAACGGGAATTACTTTCCTTACAAAAATATGTAAGTATTTAAAGTACTATCTAATATTTGACTTTTCAGCTAAACTATGATACCAGAGACAGAAACCAGAACAAATGTTGCCACTTATTATATCTTGGTGCCAAGCATGCTAGACACTGGCTGCCTAACAAACTCGTTAGGCTGGAAAGTGTTTCTTTTGTTTTTCTTTCTTTGTGTATTAAATCTTTTTGGCCATTTGTTTTGTCACTGAGGGAGGAAGGGAAGCCAAAGAAACAAAAGTTGGAGTGAAAGAAAATACACAAACTCATTAAATATTTAAATGGTAGTTTCCCATGTTGATAAGAAAGCAAAATGCATTCAATTCTAACAGAAATCATGACAGCCTTCCAACTCACACTTCTTTTTTATCAATTTTCCCCAAATTTTCATTTTTGCTTTATTGCACTTGGCAAGTATTGTGCTTTTTTTTTTTTTTTTTGGTACATAATGAAGGTTTGTGGCAACCCTGCATTGACCAAGTCTATCGGTACCATTTTTCCAGCAACTTTTCCTCACTTCCTATCTCCATGTCACTTTTGGTAATTCTCACAGTATTTCAGACACAGTATTTCAGACTTTGTCATTATTATTACATTTTTTTTTTTTTTTGTGATCCGATCAGTGATCTCTGTGGTTACTATTATAATCATTTAGGGGCACCATGAACCATACCCATGTAAGATGGTGAACTTCATAAATGTTGTGAGTTCTGACTGCCCACTGACTGGTCATTACCCTATCACTCCCTATACCCTGAGAAAGAACAATATTGAAATTAGGCCAGTTAATAACCCCTACAATGGCCTCTCAGTGTTTAAGTTAAAGGAAGAGTTGCACATCTCTCATTCTAAATTAAAAGCTAGAAATGATTAAGGTTGGTGAGGAAGGAAAGTCAGGATAGTCTGGAAGGTAGATCTCTTGTGCCAAACAAACCAAGTTGCGAATGAAAAGAAGTTCTTAAAGAAAATTAAAAGTTCTAGTCCAGTGAACACATGAATCATAAGAAAGCAAAACAGATTTAGTGCTAATGTGGAGAAAGTTTTAGTGGTCTGGGTTGAAGATCAAACCAGCACAACATTCCCTTAAACTAAAGCCTAATCCAGAGCAAGACTTTAAATTGTTTCCATCTTGTGAAGGCTGAGAGAGGTGGGGAAGCTGCAGAAGGAAAGTTGGAAGCTGACAGAGGTTAGGTCTGAGATTTAAGGAAAGAAGTCATCTCCGTAGCATTGAAGTGCAGGGTCAAGCAGCAAGTGCTGGTGTAGAAGCTGCAGCTAGTCATCCAGAAGATCTAGCTAAGAGAATTCATGAAGGTTTTCATACTAAGCAACAGATTTTCAATGTAGACAAAATAACCTTCTAGTTGAAGACGATACCATTTAAGACTTTCAGAACTCAATGCCTAACTTCAAAGTTTCAAAGTTCAGACTAACTCTTGTTAGGGGCTAATGCAGCTGGTCGTTTTAAGTTGAAGCCGATGCTCATTTACCATTTCAGAAATCCTAGGGCCCTTAGGAATTAGGCTAAATCTACTCAGCCTGTGCTCTCTAAATGAACAACAAAACCTGGATGACAGCACATCTGCTTATAATATGGTTTGCAGAATATTTTAAGCTCACTGTTGAGATCCAATGCTCAGGGAAAAAAAAAAAAAAGGTTCCTTTCAAATGTCAATGCTCAATGACAATGCACCTGATCACCCAGATGCTGTGATGGAGATGTACAACAAGATTAATGTTTTCATGCCTGCTAACATAACATCTACTCTGCAGCTCATGGATCAATGAGTAATTTCAACTCTCAAGTCTTATTACTCAAGAAATACCCTTCATAAGGCTGCTGTAGGTAATGCTTCCTCTGATAGACCTAGGCAAAGTAAATAAAAAACCTTCTGGAAAGAATTCACCATTCTAGATGTCATTAAGAACATTCATGATTCATGGAAAGAGGTTAAAATATCAACATGAACAGGAATTTGGAAGAAGTTGATTCCAGGCGTCATGGATGACTTTGAGGGGTTCCAGACTTGAATGGAGGAAGTAACTACAAATGTGGTGGAAGTAAGAAGAAAACCAGAATTAGAAGTGGAGTCTGAAGATGGGACTGACTTACTTCAACTGCATAATAGAACATGAATAAATGAGGAGTTGCTTCTATGGAGGAGCAAAGAAATTTGTTTCTTGAGATGGCATCTACTCCTGGTGAAGCTGCTATGAAGACTGTTTAAATGACAATAGGGAATTTGGAATATTCCATAAACATAGTTGATAAACAAGTGGAAGGGTTTGAGAAGATTGACTCCAAATTTGAAACAAGTTCTACTGTGGATGAAATGTTATCAAATAGCAGCACACACTACAGAGAGATTCTCCATGAAAGGAAAAACCAACTGATGCAGGAAACTTTATTGTCTTATTTTAAGAAATTGACACAGCCCCCTCAGCCTTTAGCAAACAACAGCCTGATCAATCAGCAGCCATCAACATCAAAGCAAGACCCTCCATCAGCTAAAAGGTTATGAGTTCCTGAAAGCTCAATTTTTAACAATAAATTATATTTAATTAAGGTATATACATTTTTTAGGCATAGAGCTAATGCACATTAAAAAAACTATGTAATATAAACATAACTTTTATATGAACTGGAATGCCAAAATATTAATTTGACTTGCTTTCCTGTGATACTTGCTTTATCCCTGTGGTCTGGAAACAAATCCATGTTATCTCTGAGGTATGCCTGTATATACCTTGGATTTCATTTACCTATCTTCCATATCTTTCATTTTCTCTTATCCTTTTAAATTCTGTATTAATTTCCATTTGATTTTTTTCCTCCATATCCCTTACTGATCAGTTATCCTTCAGTTTCTTTCTTTTTCTTTTCTTTAAGATTTATTTATTTATTTGAGAGAGAAAGTGAGTGAGAGAGAAAGAGATAGAATAAGCTGGGAGCAGGGCAGAGAAAAAAGGAGAAGCAAAGCTTCCTGAGCAGGAGTCTGCTGTGTGTTGATCCCAGGAACCTGGGATCATAACCTGAGCCAAAAGCAGACACATAAGCAACTAAGCCACCCAGGCACCCCCTTTCAGTTGTTTCTAATTTCTCCTTTAGTTCAATGATTGTTTTTCTTCCACTGTCTTCCTGAGATCTGCCAGCATGGCTCATATTTAATATTTTTCTTGTGCCTTTATTATCACTTATCTGAATTTCTTTGTCTTTACTTAATACTCTTGCTACAGAATTAATTTTCTTAATTCATGGAAAACATTTTTGTAATTTTTATTTGCTTTTTAACCATCTTCTGGTGAGTGTTTTTTGCCTGCTATTTGTTTCTGCTTTTTAAATCCTCCTCTTTTTCTATATTATGGTGACTAATATCTTATTTTGGATTCTATTTGTTATTCATTTTTAAATAAAATCATTTTCTCTTTAAGGAAATATTTACCAGAAGTTTATGTAAAAGAAGAGTGTAGGGCTGTGTTCCAGATGGCAGGAATTTTAATCATGACTTACTATTCCTTTAATTGTTATTTCTCGGGTGCATGGAATTATCAACTCTCCAGTTGTTCATAATGTGAGGTCTCTGTCTCAGTCTCTTGCATCATCAATAGACCATCTCCTCCAAATGTGGCTTTTCTGAAAGAGCCATTGTTTGTAGTCTGAAAATATTTTCCCATTCTTTGCACCCTTCTCTATTATTATAAACAAAGGATTTTGGTTTAACACCTCAGAGTGTTTTGCTTGCCTCTGGGACTTATACTTTCATGCATTTTTAGGGACATTCAACCAACATGTCTTCATTCTGGTTCACTGGCTCCCCAGTTAGATTATCACTTATCTGTTTCAGATAAGTGTTAATTTCTATTTTAACCAAAGCCACAATTACAATGTAAAGATGTTCAGTTTCCTGACGTGGCCATTTATCACGACTATGAACAGCCTTCTCCTCACCTCTCTTTCCAGAATTTTGAATAAAATCTCCTCCATATTCAGACCCAAAGTTTGACCCATTTCCAGCTCTAAAAAGTTGACATGATATTCAATAGGAACCTTCACTGAAAAAAACAAAATTCAGGAGAGCAGAAGCAAAGAATGAAAAATCTTAAAGATTTGGTAAGATATAAACTCTAAGTCCAGGATTAAAGAGCTTAAAATTCTTATATTTAAAAATGTAAACAAAGTGAAAGCAGAAGATGATAATAAGATAGAAAGAAGATGGTAATAAGACATGAAAGAGAAGTGTGACATAGGTTTCTACTTTTGAAGTCCCTTAAGGTTAATTTTTAGTTAACACTCAGTAGCTTTTTACAATACAGGATAAAAAGATCAGCTCAAAAAGAATTAGAACAAATGTCATAAGTTTTGCTTGTTTATCCAGAGAAAATCCTATCAAGTCATGATTTTCTCTATGTGAAACAATCATGTCTCTTTCTAAATTAATCGTACATCCCACAAGATGTCAATGGTAAAGTGATAATTAAAAATGTATGTAAAGGCACAGACTGCTAGAAAAAAAAAAAATGTATGTGGGTTCCTGAGCTTAGTGAATGATATAATAAACAAGAAGTAAAGTCACTAATTTAATGGAAAATGCAGTGTGCATATATGGATTAGGCTGAAGTAGAACATTCTTTTTGGTCCACTGTTTTATTGAAAGTGGTTGCTGGAGGACATTTATTTTTTGTGTTTCATAATCCATTATTAACATTACTAGGAGTCCCCTTAGTCCAATTAAAACCTCTGTTTATATTTTCCATTAGCTGAAGTTGTTCCCTAGTTTGGCATTAATTATCACAGCCATGTAGCCAGTATCCAAATTTAATGTTCATCTGCTCTTTGGCTTCTGTAAATCTTAAAATTACAGAGAGCTATCTTATTAAATAAAATTTAAAATCAGTTTGCTTCAGTTTCTGTATGTCCAAAGATATTGATCCAAACTCCGTATTGTATAGGTTAACCAGACTGAGGACTGGATTACATGTTTTAACACAATCTATTATAGTAATTAATGGATTACATGGAAATATGCAGTAAATAAATTTACTATCCAAGGTCACAATCCTCCCTTCATTCTATTTGTATGTAAATTTTGTTCATGTAAGTTGTATTCTAATATAACCAGCCAAATTGAACTAAATCTTATTACTTTCTTGGGAAACTGTTATGCCAATCACTACACAAGGAAATACATCTTTACTCTGTTAGAAGACAACATTGTTCTTTTCTTGGGTGTATAACACAAATGCTTTTCATGTACTCAATTGTAGTGAATTCAGTTTACCATCTATATGAAATCTGAGCATTTTCTACCTGTGGCTTATTTTAAGGTCCTAAATATTTTGTAATCTATTCTTTAAAACCTGTGAAAAAATTGCGTAATTAAATTAAGTCATTATCCAGTAAGATGGCTGCCAGTGATTGCCACTTGAGATTTAACAGATAAGAATGTTACCCACATTCTGAACTCCTGATAGCAGTACAGCAATCATTCAACAGATGTTTGCTGAACACCTACCGAGTGCCATGCACTTTTCCAGGCTTTAGGGATACATCGATGAATCAAATAGTTAAAATCTCTGGTCTCAAGAAACTACATCCTAGCAGAGTGATTAAGAGTCAGTCTGACTTCAGTTAGAAGTTCATCCCAATTAAGTAAGAGCAAAGTGACCCTGGGCTGATTACTTATTAGTTTTGACCCTCAGTCTCTTCATCTATAAATCAATTCTAATACCTACCTCATACAGTTATTGTGAAGATTAAATGTGATAGTGTACACAGATCACAGTAACTGGAACATAATAAAGCTTCAAATATTTTTAATATCTACATGTCTTTGTCATATCCTAACAGTAACCACAAGCTTTCTGCATCAGAGGGAAGCTGATTATTTACTTACTGGTGATTTTAGCATTAGTTTCCTATGCCTTAATCCCTCACAGGGCAACATGAGGAGGGCAGATATTGTGCAAGCAATAGTGGGATTTGCACATTCAAAAGAAACCCTGAAATTATGAATCTCAGGGCTCATATGGGGAGCGAGACAGCTGCCCCTCTTCCCTCCTAAGAGAGAGCGAAAAATCTTTGTTCTCGAATATCAAATCTAAACAAGTCCTCTGTAGGAAGAAAAGTGCAAAGTTGACCACCCCTTGGAATGTAAACAAATGACTCCAAGAGGGAGAAATCTGTACATCTTTGTAGGGTGCTGTCTTGAACTTTCAGGGTTTTAGCCATTCACTTATCCTTTTAGCTTGGCTGCCAGTAGTTTTTGGTCAGAAAGCGTTGACCATGTCGAAACATGAAAATATTCACATTGTTTTTGATAATGTTTGTAACCACTAACGATTACCTTTGTTAACATTATAAGCAGCAATTGCAGGATAGGAACCCAGGGGAGAGGGCTTTGGAGAAATGACCCATCATCTGCAAAACTGATGACAATTATCCTCCTGATATTTTTTTTTCTCTATTTTAAGTACCTCATCATGAGGTTTCTCTACACACCATGGCTCCCCCACACTGACCTTATCTATGGCAATAAAACCATAATGCATTAGTGTGAATGAGTTCATTGTATCCACTACCAATGACAGTCTGTGTAACACTAGTCCAAAAATAGGTTTCTTGAAAAAAGATTCCAGGTCAAATAAGTTTGGAAAAGGTTGTGGCATCTATCTCCTTTCTTGGACAGTCACAAGACAAAATCATGGTATATATTTTAAGAAATTTTGCAGAAATATTTAACTAATAATTTTCCAAAATTCCAAGTGCAAGATGCATAACTTAAGGGAATGACTCTATAGGAACGAGGTTTCTGATTCTGAAACAGAAGAAATAAATTGGGCAGCAGGACCTCACTAGAACCCTTCAAAAATCACTTGACATATAAGTAAACACCAATTTTTTTTGTAAACACCAATTTAACACACTTTTTTTATATAGATAGATTTAAATTGGTATCTTAAAGATATAAAACAAAGTTTTATTTTATTATGTGCCAGACTTCATACTGAATATTGAGGACACAGAAATGTCTTTTGAGATATGGTTTTGCCCTTGAAGATCTGATGTATACATAAGATCTGTCCTGAGCTGTTACTCAAATCTCATAAATATTGCATAAAGTCTTAGGATAATCCTATCTTAAGCACTATGTGAAATATTTGTGTTTGGTAAATCAGTCTCTGATTTATTGGGGGATAGAAGGGACATCTGATATCTAGCAAATCCATTAGCTTTACCTTCTCAAATGTCCGAATCAATTTTAGTGAATCTGTAAGTCTGCTATTTTCCCAAATTATTCTCTAAGGAACTAGGATCCCTTCTTCCCTTTTCTTTGCTAATGTGGCAGAATCCTCCATGACAGGGAAGGTATGATGAACCCAAGTGCTGTCTGAGGAGAGGGGCGTGCAATTGGAGGAACATCACGTGCCCATAATTGAGAACTATGTCACTTCTTTTCTGCTTGTCGATGTTGCTAAATAACCAAGAAATAATGGCTATATCTTGTCATATTGATAATCTGTTATTTAAATGACACATAAGTTTATAACCTCCAGTTTGTCAACTGGTCCTAAGGAAGTCATTCTTGAAATTTCTGTGTTAAGATAAATACGCCCATCTCATTAGAAAAACCTAAAAACACTAACTTTAGATTACCATCCTATGAATTTCAATACAAGTGTTACTGGCTCATTCTAGAATCTCATTTTACTTTAACATAATAATTGAGTAGTAGGAATATCTGATACCCAGAGAACTAGCCTTGGGTTATCATGGGTGGTCTCAGATTTTTTCTACACCCCCTTAAATTGATATATTCCCCAGACACTTCAAAACAACAAGAAAAAAATATTAAAAAGTACCAGGGAAACAGCAGATCAGAAAATGGAGTTTATGAAATGGAAATAATACCACCTAATTAAAAATTTCTTTTAATTTGAACTCCTCTAGAAAGTTACTGGTGATGCCAATAGGGCATAATCTTGAATCACAAAAACAAGAAAAAACCTGATGGTTAGCTTTATCAGGTAATTTTAAGTTCCTCAAGTGAGGACTTCCTGTAATTTGGTTGATAACTCTAATCAGATAGGACTAAGTATCGAGCTACTTGTTTCCTGTCCTGCTCTAACACCAGTTAGCCATGCGATCCTGGGAAAGGCACTGGATCTCTGAAAAAAGAGGTTTTAACTTAATTGAGGGTTCCACTAGCTCAGGAGTTCTTAGCCTGATAGCAGGGATAAAGAAATTCTTGTATTCCCTATGACTTTAGGCGAACTATATTAATATGCATATGTGTATTTTTTCAGAGAGTGATTCCTAAAATTATCTTAGATTCTCTTCTCCCTGAAGAAATTAATAACCACCCAAACAGGTCATTTCTAACATTGCCTTTCAGTCTAAAACATTTAAAGCTTCTGTGATTTTTTACAGTCTAATATTTTAGTCACATTTTCTCAGGGCACAGGCAGTATTTGGAGTAAACTGGATCCCTTAAAACCACCAATCCATTTGAAGTCTTGAGTTGTCATTTTTTAGGGGGGAACAGTATTTTGTTTTCTTCTAGGAGTCTGGAAAAGTAAACCCAATAGCCACAAGCCCTTGCCTCTTTCCCATTTTACCTATTCCACTGCAGGCATGTGTATATGTAAAGATTATAGGTCAGTGTGGTTAGGACTCATGTGTAAGAGTTACACAACTGCTTGCAGGATAAATCTACTTTATCACGGTATTTCTTTTAGATAGAAAGGTTGGGATTCGTGCATTTACTTATCTAACACAAGTTCACATGCCTCAATTTTGGAAGAGTGCTTTACTTAATCAATCCTGGTACACATCAGCAGACAGCCTGTAAACACACGAAGTTAAGCCAGAGGAAAAAAAGATTCCATAATATGTGGGTCCCGCTGCCCAGAGACCACACAGATGGCCCCACTCTCAGAAGGCCCTGTTCCCTAAAATAACCTCTGGGCTACCTCAGTGTAAATCCCCATCGACACCACGCATAGAATAAGACCCGTGATTTTTGACAATTAGATATATCCTCATAGCACTATTGTGTCCCGTGGATCTCAAAGAGATTTCTGGAGAGGTTCGTAGAGATTGTGAGGGATAGGAGGTGTGAGGGAGAAGCAGAGAAAAAATCAGAAACCACAGGGTTCTGGCACGTATGTGAAGCCATGTATGAGATGAGGAAAAAGAGTGGGTCTTTATACGAATTTTGCAGGTAAGAAGTGTATTCAATTCATATCTCTTTAATTCCTTTTGGTCTGTTGGAAAGAGTATTCATTTGTCTCTTGGCTGCTCCTGATTTTCCAACTTTCTCTTGGTGCAGCTCTCTCACTCTGAATCTATTTAAACAGCTCTGTGTTCTTGTCTTGAACACCAAGTAGCTACAGGCTACCTTTTTCTCTGCTCTCTGCTCCTATCCCCGTTGAGTGCTGTTTTTTTCAACTGCATTTTCTAACCAAAATTGACTCTACCTAGATGAGACTATTTTCTCTGCTGTCCTCTCACCTGGCAGGCTGTGAATTGTAATGGAAAAAGTAGGAATTTTAAAGTATTTTTTAAGAGCTTTGGTTTAGAAAGCTAACTTTCACTTTCAAGTTACGTGATCTTTAAAAAGTTTAACTTCTCTGTGTAGAATTAAAGCTCAGGGGCACGGCGCACATACACATATCAAAGTTCAATCTCCAATATATCTACTTCCTAACCGAGCAGCGAATTAGAGGCTTTGCGGTACCACTGTGTCTAACACAAGACCTTCTACTCAACAGAGTATGAGTGAACATTTGCTGATGGAGTGAATAGCCGCCACGTCCTTATTGAAGCTAGGAATAACCACACCTTGCAGAATTGGGAGGAGATAAATGAGATCATTGAGCCTTTCGTCCAGCAAATATGAACTACTGAATAGGAAGCACCAATCAGTATGGTGGGACACAGTGGGCAGACAATACTTGTTAACTGGCTTTTTTCTTCCTTTTCTGTCTCCACAACTCACTGTACGTGGCTGCTGGCAACATTCCTCTTACTTCCCCGTGTCAATCCTGGCCTCTTGCATGGTCATCCTGGGCTTCTCCGTAAGACAAGTGAAGGGCATGCCCTATCTGTGGTCAATCTTGGGAAGCCAACTTACTAACATCTCAGCAGTCATGGATCAAGTGCCTCTTTAATCCAGCTCTGCTGTGACAGGAGTGCAATAGTGAGGCTGGAGTCCAGGCCCTCAACTTGGAATCAGGAGACTTTTGGTTGGAGTAGATTTCTGTGTTCCTATGGAGATAACTTCTCTGGGACTAACATTTATATCCCATAAAACAAGGAGGTTGAATGATTTGATCTCTAAGATACTCGTTTTAAATCCCAGAACTTACTTAGCACTTAACCGCATAGACTGTCCTATGGTATTTTCTTGTATTTCAAGTCTTACTTCCGCCTCAGTGGAAAACTTCTTACAGGCAGAGATTATCACAGGTGTTTCTATATCCCTTACATGCCCAGAACACTAATGAAGAGTTAAAGTCCTTATTCTTTAATCAGTCATAGGAATACAGATTATTTCAGATTTATATAACAGCCTCCTGGGCTTAAAAATCAAAGGTATTCCATTCGGTCAAGGGATGAACATTTAGTTTGGTGCATTTAAAAAACTATGTTGTATTCTACTTATATCAAAATGTTTGGGGGTGATTATATTATATACATTACTAAAATCATGCATTAAGAATAGCATTTATTTCACAGAGCAGACTCACCCATGTGTAAACGTTATCACCCTGGAATTCATTTTATGAAAGACATACACCTTTCTTAAAAAGATCCATCTGTTTCCAGGCAAAAACGTTTCCATATGGTGAACCTAATAATTAAGCACACTTGGTTCTGGGGATAGGTATTATGTTAAATCTGTAGGAAATAAAGTACAATACAGTAAAAAATATAAAGCCTAAATCAAAGAAATCCATGAGAAGGTACAATTTCGACTACAACAAAGTGTGTTTTCAGCTGGGTATCCTTGACCAGAATCCTCCGTGCCCTTCAGCCTCCCTCTCCAACTTGCAAGGCCTGCTGGAGGGCTGACAGGAGGAGGACAGAGACGACTGTAATGGAACCAGGTTCTAAAAGGCCTTGCATAATGCCCATCCACCGCCCATCACAGTGAACTGTTCTGCTTCTACGCTTTCTCCTGGGTCAAGATATCAGGAAGGAAAAGCTAAAGAGCTTGAAAAGCAGGCTTGGTGTGTCTCACCTCATTGCTGACCTCCAGATGGGAGGCACATGCCGGTGCACTGAGGTGGTAAAGGAAAGTGAGGCAAGGGTTTCAAGGAAGCAGCAATAAAGAAGCCGGAGTGCGGGGCGCCTGGGTGGCTCAGTTGGTTAGGCGACTGCCTTCGGCTCAGGTCATGATCCCGGGGTCCCGGGATCGAGTCCCATATCGGACTCCCGGCTCTGCGGGAAGTCTGCTTCTCCCTCTGACCTTCTCCCCTCTCATTCTTAGTCTCTCTCTCTCTCTAATAAATAAATTAAAAAAATTAAAAAAAAAAAAAAAAGAAGCCGGAGTGCTTAAAGCATTCGGTCTGGGTTGTTTTTCATTAAAGGTGACATTTGATACCATTCATCTTCGACATCCCCTGTCTCTTTGGAACCTGTATTTCTACATCTACTATCTTTGTCCTATTGTGGCGCAGGAGGGGATTCATCAGACTGTTAGATCCTGTTGATCCTCTCGTGCCACAGCTTGTTTTTCAAAGATTACGTCTCTGAAATGTCCACTCTAACCTGTCTCTCTCAATAAGGTGTACGGTACTCGGAAACCTTGGAATTCAATATTACATCGGCGATTATTATGTAGAGTTAGTATCCATACAAGGCATGTTAGGTTTCACTCAGGATGGTTGTTGCAGCATCTATAACCTCAAAGGGAATATTCCTTCTCAGTAAATCTTTCCATTTTGGCCTTGATCTCCCACAGTTGATTGTACAAATGGCTACTCCAATTGAGTTGTATTATTCATTCTATAATGAATTTTGTTTGCTGGCATTTATATATTATTTCCTACTTAGTTAGCTCACTAGTGATATTGTTCTATTAACGTACCCGCTGCTCAAATCTTATTTTAATTTGCCTGTTCCTCATACATTGTTTGCAACCTTATTGCCATATGAAGAGGTTTGGGCTCATCGACTCTTTCCCACTGTTTCCATTCAATAACCACGAATTATTTTTGGCTCTTTAAAAATTTTGATTTGTCTGCCCCAAACTGTCGACCACCATTAATTAAAAGAATGAAATGAAACGATTTAGCAAGAAATGGGAATGAATGATAACCAACTAATTTTAAAAGGATACTGTAAAAAACTTTAAATAAAAGTTTGAAGATAATATTGAGAGTAAAATAAATAAAAGAAAGTGGTCTCTGTGTGTTGTCAGCAGCAGAAAAGGCCAGATAATCTGAAATAGGTCAGTTTCATTTCTAGCTTCTCTGAATTGAAACCCTCTTGGGATTCCCATTCTCTGTATTCCTACTGTTATCAAATACTGCTCCTATACTCTGAAAAACCTTGTTCCTTTCTGTGTACCGAGAGCTGGCAAGCATATTCCTCCCACATTCTAGACCTTATTTTAGTGACTAAAGTGGGTTCACTGATTGTTTCCAGTAAACAGATATAACATGTCTAAGGCAGTGGGTAGTGTTTGCTAGAAGGTAACACTTTAATAACATCTCGAAATTAATTATCTAAACCCACGTTTCATCATCTGGCCTCCAGTGTAGTTTCCTCTTTCTACTTACCTATTTTGACAAAAGTTCTGTTATTTTTTCCAGTTCCCAATGTCAAACCATAATGATAGTTTCTTGAACTTATTATTGAGTGACCATCCGCTATGTTTCTGACACTATTCTAGGTGCTGGGGATATATCAATGTAAAAGCAGACAAAATCCCTGCTCTTGTAGATCTTACATTCAAGAGAAAGAAACAATATAATATAATTCTTTTATGGAAATTATAATCATGTGATGAAAAATATTTTTGAATAACTTTTTATGATGAGAGACAATAGTGAATTATTACAAGTAGTATTTTAACATACACACATAACTGTGAGGTGCATGTTATCATCCTCATTTTATAGACAAAGAAACTGTACTTAGGTAAATAATTTCCCAAAGACAAAGAACAAGTGAGCAGCCTGATTAGGGACCGAACCTTCATTATGCTGACTCCATAGCCTAAGACTACAATTGTAGTCCTTCACTGTCTCAGTTCATGGTTAACTGACTTTCATTTCTACATTTCTCCAACAATTTGGGTAGACCCTCTTTCTCCATTTTTATAGTTAGTATTCCATTATTAGCTTCCTGACTGCTCCCTCATTACACATTTCGAGCATTTCCTTCTTCTGGTCTAGCCTTCCCATGACCATGAGTTATGTCCTTGAGGCAGTGCATTTATGATTTCTTCCTATTTTGCAGCTTTCAATTGTGTACAATTATCTTTTGAAACTTTCATCTTGGTGTTCAAGGATCTTTTCAATGTTATCCCGATCTATCTTATTTTCTTTCAATGTCTACCATTCTTGGTCTTCCTATATAGAACATGAAAATCCTACCTTTTGAGTCTGGTTCACACATATAGAATTCTGTTATAACCTAGTTTGAATGCCACCACTCCATGGAAAATTCTTTAAACTGCCTGGTTCATATTACAATCTCTTGTCCCAATGTTTATCATGTAACTCATTTTACATTGTGACTTCCTTTGCAAGATATTATTTTAGGAATAATAAGGTCCAAAATTTTATAATACAGGTGGTTGTGATTCTTATGAACAAAAAGCCGGCCTACAGGGGCAGCTGGGTGGCTCTGTGGGTTAAGCCTCTGCCTTCGACTCAGGTCATGATCTCAGGGTCCTGGGATTGAGCTCTGTGTCAGGCTTTCTACTTGGCGGGGAGCCTACTACCCCCTCTCCCTTTGCCTACCCCTCTGCCTACTTGTGATCCCTCTCTCTGTCAAATAAATAAATAAAAAATCTTAAAAAACAACAACAACAACAACGAAAAGTCAGCCTACAGAGCAGATAACTGTAGGATTGTCTCCTTTGCTCATTACTACAACTATTCTTCAAATTCCTTGGGCTCTGAACAGTTGCTTCCTTCTCACCCCTTTACTTCCATTTTCTTTTAAATATGTGGCATTTTATGCCTCCACTTTACCCTTCATTTACTTTGCTTTGGAATGCAATACCTTTGTTCCTCTTTCTCACCTCACCCCAACACTGCTCTAAGGAAGATGTGCTGATGATTCAGGTGGTGGTGAGGATAAGGGAAGGGAAAATCAAAGCCCTCATTTATTTTTTCCTTATCCTGCCCCTCTTCCATTGGTTCTCTATTTCTAGAAATGACCCTTAGCCCCATCCTGTCTATCCTCCCTCATTCTCCTGACCCTACACTTGGTTCAAATCTGATTTGCTACATCAGATTTGCCAGTATTAGCTCAAGTCTCATCTTCTTACCACTAAGAGTATAGTAAAAATTTGTCTTTAAAAAAATCCATGTAAAAAATAAATAATCCATGTATGACTTGTTTTTATCTACTATGTCTTAACAAAAAACAAAGAGAATTAAACATTTGGTTTTGGGATTGACTGAGGTGACAAGATGGGAAGCGCCAACAATATGCCAAACAATGTTCTAAGCATTTTCTAGGTATGACTCAATCATTGTAATAATCTAATGAAGTGGGTGTTATTATTATTACTATTTTATAGATGTAGAAACTGAGGCACAAGGGGACTAAAACTTTCCCCAAATTATACAGATATCAAGCAAGAGGATAAAAACTGACAATCTGGCCCCAAAGGCAGTTCTCTGATCCTGCTGTGGTTCTCTGTGCTACAACTGCCAGCAGGAAGGGAGGAAGCCAAGTCCATCATGGAGCCTTACAAGAAAAGGAATGCTATGTCTAGTAGTCGCCTAGGACAAGCCATACTCCTAGCTATTTGTACAACTTCTTACCCTTTGATTGTCTGGGGGTGCATCCCTGATCCTTACTGTGCTAGATTCCTTGCCTCAGGCCATTGGAGCCAACATTACGCTTGGGAGGGACAGTTTTCCACTTCTGTTTAAAAAAAAATGCTCCCATGTGTTATCTGTGATAGGTCGAGCTTCCAGTGCTCTTTGTTTACACATTTTATTTCAGGCAATTTATGGACCAAATAATTATTTTTGTTATGTAGAAGAAATCTACAGACAACGGTCTTAGCATTCCAAAGCAATTTTTAAAAAATGAATTCAGTAATACTTTTGTTTCTTCCGTCCCATTATACAACTCTAAACACAGCTAACCTTCAGTAAGCCTTGCTGGCAGCTTTCAGTTTGACTGAGAGATGCCTCCTCCATGATTTAGTTGACTTTCCTCTCTCACTCTAATTTGGCCACCATTTCATAGACAGATTGGTTACTAGGGTCAAATGAGAGCTGAACAAACTTCGCTGAACAAAAATACACAATAAATATAACTATGTGGGATTCTGAATACTCTCTTGAACCCTACCTCTTATGATTGAGGCTTCACTCATGTCAATGTGACTCCTTCTGTCACTATCTACTGTGTCCAAAACTGCATGAGTTGGCAGAAGGGAAAGAAGACCAAGTGAAACACAGTCTCCTCCTAAGCACAGTTATAATTGTTTGCCTCTTCATTTTAGGATGTAAAAGTATAAATTCATTTAAAATATTGTCATGGCCTTTTCCTCAAGTAATTAGAAAGCAATTGAATTGTCATGTAACAACTGATGTTTTAGTAAGAAAATAAAAAGGATACACTGAAGGACCTTCAAATAAATAATAGTGCAGTCATCCCTATTTTTCAGAGGGAAAAAATAATTTTATTCATACATATTCATGCCTGAATAAAATTATTTCTTTTTTGTAAATATAATAGTGAGAATTAAAAAACATCAAATTACTTTTCTTGGAATTTACATAAGCAAAAGAAAAGATACATAATGGAGTTCTATTTCTGAACAAAGTATCCCTCATTAATGGAGTAGTAGATCATATTAATGTTATCTTTATAAAGAGAAATGGAAATGGAAGAACTTAGTACAAATTTTCCCAATGAACAAAAAGGATAAAAAATAGTATATGTAGTCATTTTTACCATTTATTGCAGCACATGATGTTCATTTAGAGTAATCACACCATTATAATAGTACAAGGATTGCAGAAGACATCACCCTACAACAAATGGGAGCTTTAAACTTTAATATACGAACAGCTTGTGCACTTACCTTCTTTATTTTACACAAATACAAATTTCTGGGGCATTTTTAGATAGATCACACACACACAAAACTAATCTGAGATTTATTAACTCAACCTTATATTAAGGTTGACTCTGCATAGTCTGCCTTAATAGGCTGGCAGGGTATTTGTGATTCAGGAGTCCCTACCTGCCCATCCGCGCTGGTCCATAAGAAAAGATGCCCCTGAAACTTTCATCTTTGGCTCTTGGACCTCGCTGAATTGACCTGAATTGAACGAGGAAATTCTCTGAATCAGCTTAAAATATAAATTATTTGAAAAGAAATAAAGTTACTGAACTGTTTCAATTTTCCTAATGCTATATGAGAACCCAAAGGCAAAAATTGTTCAGCAAGATCCACAGATTGATTTATGTGTAAGATTTATTTCCCTACTCCAATGTGAAGAGTAAGCACTTCCAAGCCGGCGGAACTACAAAGAACAGCTGGGTGCACAGGAAGCTCACATTCTTTCACCTGACAGATTACATCATCAGTAAACATAAAAACAGTCATGCCTACCAGATGTCCTTAAATGTGGATAAGCTGCTTCCTGGATCAAAATTTTCCTGTCATCCACCTCTCTGAGTCCCAGATTTTGAACTTTTCAATATGCTCTACAAGCTTCTGTGGTCCCTACTCAGGTTGGTAATTAAAACAAAAACAAAACGAAAAACAAAACAGAACACATTTTCCCTTTATGTATAAACTATAAACCATTAAAAAAGGAAAATGAATGGATTATTTAAAACTTTACCAAAAAAATAAAATAAAGCTTTACATAAATTTATTTGCTTTTAGTAGTTCTATTACTTATAACAACTGGCTTAAATACTGATGTGTAGTATTTGCTGTAGTGAATGAGAATGAGTAACATCATGGAAAGAATACAGCCTTTGGAATCTAACGTTTTGCGGGTTCTGTCACTTAGTAGCTATATAATCTTCAACAAAGTGCTTAAACTTCTCAAACCTTATCTGAATCACCTGAAAGAGTTTAGCAACACATTATTCTTCATTAGGCTACAAAGATGTTTTGGCATCAGACACTCAAGATGGCATTGAGTTTTAGATATTCATGGATAGTCAGTTGGCTTTACTATGAAAAATGTATACGTTGGAATAAAGTCAATTTGGCAGAGTTTTCTATAGACAGATATATGTGGAAATGTAGAAGGCTGGCAATGGCATTGACAGGACACCTCACTAACAGATTTCACAGATTCATTGCAGAACTGGGCTCTTCACATGGATTTACTGCCTCTTTGGTGGCGAGGAGGGGCCAAGGTCTTGGGAAGAGACTTTCAGTTGGATTCCCCTGATTTCCATTCCAGTTTTTCCCTTGCCACTTATTTAATCTATGTCACTTAAAAATTATTTTATTGCTTAAATGATGCTTTCTGCTCTGTAGCACTGTGATAACAATACCAAATTTGCATGGGCATTTGTGAAATTTAAAAAAAATGACGTACATACAAGGTTTATTTCTGTCCCACTTCTCACTCTCCTTTCTGGTTTTGTTTTTTGTTTTTTTGATGACCAGGAGAAAGCTGTATGATGAACATTAATGCATAAAAATCTCCCTCCTGGCCATACCTACACATTTGAGCAGGATTTGGGGCAGCATTCTTATCAGATTTTCTGAGCCCTCAGAGTTCAGTGACTTTGTACAAAGCTACTCTGCTTGCTTATGACTAGGACACCTCACAAAGTCCACAGGGCTTGAGGAATTGGCCAGTAATAGCATTCTTAGGGATAAGAATTTTGGGGGAAACTGCATAAATTATCTCAACATCCCTCTCCCCCAAAGATTTAAATATTGGCGACAGATTATGATATTTGATATTACTATATTTAGGATATCTTCCTAATAATTTGACTTTTTAAAAAAAGATTTTATTTTATTTATTTGATAGAGATCACAAGTAGGTAGAGAGGCAGGCAGAGAGAGAGGGGGAAGCAGGCTTCCTGCTGAGTTGAGAGCCCTCTGCAGGGCTCCTTCCCAGGACCCTGAGAACATGACCTGAGCTGAAGGCAGAGGCTTTGACCCACTGAGCCACCCAGGCACCCCGTAATTTGACTTTTAGAAAGCACTCAGATGAGAAGGGAGCTGGACTTAGATGCCAAAGGCAAAAGAACAAAACATGATTTTGTGAAGATACAATTTTCTCTAGCATTCTCATTCCTAACTCAGGAGGGATTAATCTCTCCATCCTGCACATTCCATAGACAGAAAGTGTGTCCTGCTCTGTATTAATTATTATGCAATATACGGATTTCTTTTCATGCCTGCTCCCTGCCCGTAGACTGCTGCCACTTGATGTCAGGGTCTCATTCACTTCTGAGTTCCTGAGGCGTTTTCCAACTAAAGATTTTTAAAACAAAATGAATAGCTGCATGGTCAAGAAGGCTGTAAATGTGAGAGGCATTATTTAATTCTTTACTATTATTATCATTTAGGATATTGATACTCACATATTAAAAGCCAAGAAGAGGGGCGCGTGGGTGGCTTTGTGGGTTAAGCATCTGCCTTCAGCTCAGGTCATGATCCCAGGCTTTCGTGTCAAGGGGCAGCCTGTGTTAAATGAAGAACACTTTCACGGTCTCTGTTATCTGGCTCTTAATCTGCAATCTTCTCACTTCATTCTCCTCTCACATTCAGCGTGAAGACTTTCCCCTAACCAACATCTTTTCGTCAATCACTTTATTCTTTTCCATGGTCAATCTCAATTCTTTCCACAAGAGTAGATTTTGGTGCCTACGAGTTCTTTTGTGTGAATAGTAACTGAAAGCATGTTAGTTTACTGGTGAAGTAAACATAAGGCACAAAACAGCCCAAAGTCAGATTGAATAAGTAAAATTTCCTGGTCCATTTTATTTGGGGCCCAGCTCTTTAGGAAAAATACTACCATTCTCTGCCTTCCTCACATGCGCCATCTTCCTTTATTAAGTGGCATAGCACTTGATTGTCTTTCTGCCCCATGAAAAGCCTTCCAGTTAATCAGAGTAACTTATTGGAGGTCACCCTCTGATTTAATCCTTCCAATTCACCTTGTAAGAAAGGTAATAGTGGTCATGGCGGAGGTTGAAAAAGTTTTGGTAATGCGCCTGGCCACAATAATGTTAGGCTTTTTAAAGCAATTGGCATTGGAGTCTTTCACACATGACCATCACCCACTTACTTAAAAATGTTCATAATACACCTTGTTATTTTACTTTTGCTAATTATGAAAAATAGTTCTCTTATTAAATTAGAATCCTTTCACTTCTTTCCCCATTCAGGAGCCCCCATATTCCAATGATTTCAGTTGTTATTTTGTAAAGAAATAAAAAGTACCTATCAAAACTGGACATATCCCCTTTGTTATTCTCACTCATGTTGGTTTTATTTTATTTTATTTTTTAAAGATTTTATTTATTTATTTGACAGAAGGAGAGAGATCACAAGTAGGCAGACAGGCAGCCAGAGAGAGAGGGGGAAGCAGGCTCCCTGCTGAGCAGAGAGCCCGATGTGGGGCTCGATCCCAGGACCCTGAGATCATGACCTGAGCCGAAGGCAGAGGCTTTGGCCCACTGAGCCACCCAGGTGCCCCTCACTCATGTTGGTTTTAAAAGAACACTGATGACACTTTTCTTTAAGAGCTATTTCATATTTATGAAAATGAATAATTCATATTCAATCAAGTTGATGTATGATACTAATATTTTAAAATGTGGAGTTATCTACCCTCAGTAAACAGTAGCTAGGTATTATTAGAGTGAAACAACTGTTCAAACAAATAACCCCCAAAACTCAGTAGGTTAAAGACAATAAAGAGCATTTTTAGTTTACGTAAAGTCCAATATGATCAAACAAGATCTAAAAGGTAGAAAAAGTTAATAATGTATTCAGACTATCGTATATTTAACCAGGAAAGAAAGCTTGATTATCTTCTGTTTGACTTTTGATTAATAATTATTTACATACTTTTTGTCACAGTAGAAAAAATAACCAGACTCAACCTGAATACATATAATAAAAACTTATTAATGCTTAATAGATATTAGTATATCAAGGTTCAGATTACATGTATCTTGACTGAAATGAATCCTATCCTTACTTTATTCTCAGAAGAGAATTGGTAGCTACTGTTCTCACAGATACTTATAGCATCCCTAGTTTTCATGTTTGTGTCTTAGGAGGTAACTTCTAATTTCAGGCTGAACAACTGGTTTCCACAAACCTGATTCATAGAAATATTTCAATAGTCAAATAACTTTTTCTTGTACATAGAACTAGAGTAGACTGAAATCCTCCATTTCTATCTTCTCAAATTGAGACTCAGAATGTGACTTCTCTAAAAAGTTGTGTAGCACAGCCAATGGGATTTTCGTGGCAGCATTTCTACCCAAAAGGTACTAATGAGGGGAAGAGATGTTGCCTGAAGAAATACAGATACAAATGTGTTCATGGAATAAAATATTGTTGTAAAAATGTGGGTGGAAAAGCACTGACTATTTATTACTGATCTTATATGCACAGCAAAATACGACTGTACTGATACACATTTGAACAGCGTATCAGGTTTTTTGGGTTTTTTTGTTTGTTTGTTTTATTTCAGAGTCCCATGGTTAGACTTAAGTCTACCATCTTGTTTTTGATTTGTCTCATCTGCTTTTTTCCCCACTCGTTCTTCCTTGTTTGATGTCTTTCAAATTAAACCAGTATTTTCTATTATTCAAGTTTTTCTTCTCTATTGCATTTTTAGTTACCCCTTTTTTTAAAAAAAATATTTTTGGTGGTGGTTTAAGGATTAAGGTATATTTCCTCAATTTATCACAGTCCACTGTAAAAATTGTAGGACAGTATAATTCCATTTATTTTCATCCTTTATCTACTTCATATTTAATTTCTACATATATTTAAAACTGCCATTTATCGTTGCTATTTTTACTTAAAACATCTGATATGAGTCTTTTAAGGAAACTATTTTTTTTTTTTTTTTTTACATTTATCAACATATTTGCTGTTTATGGTGCTCTTCATTCCTTCCTGAAGATAGGGATTTCCATTTGGAAGCATTTCTTTTAAGCCTGAAATATTTCTCTTAGTATTACGGGCTTTTTTGTGAGAAATTTTCTTAGCTTTAGTTATGCTTTTGGTTTTGAAGAATATGTTTCCCATTGTTATCCTATTGTTTTCTGATTTCCATTGTTTTTTATGAGAAGTCAGCTATTATTCTTAAAATATTGTTCACCTGAATTTAGTAATGTGTCTTTATTCTTTGGCCACTTTGCCAGGAATGGCCAGCACTCCGTGTACTGATGGATGAAAGATTACTCCAGACTTTGCTCTGAAAGAGAGAAGGCAAGGAGGTCAATGCTCAGAGACAAAGACCCTTCATTCTTCTTTGCTCTCACCTTTATTCATGCTTCAGGATAATCAGAAATCTCTACTACTCTGTTTCTCAAGCAAATGATGTGTGGCAAGGGGTTTAAAAGAAAACAGAAAGAGTCTGATTACAGGAAAGATACAATGTGTTGATCAGCTTCTTCTAAGAGTTCTGCTAAACACAGATTTAGGGAACAATGTATACATCTCTTAGATCACAGGGCAGGGTTAAAAAGCTTTGGGGAAGGCAATTCCCTGGGCCTTTCCTATGGCAGAGTGGTCATGCAGGCCTCCGCATTCCGAAGGTCTATGCCCTTCTCCAAAACTTTCCCGTGCCCCCAGCCGCCTCTGTGTTATATTGTAGCAAGGCAGATATTATGGATGATTTCATACTCTACATTAACCCTGACACACTTTTAGATTTTCTTCTTTGCTTTTAAGATTTTATATTTCAATAAGTTGACTATGATATGCCTTGCTGTGGTATTCATTGTACTTAAAATGCTTCAAGTTCACTGGGCTTTGGGATCTGGGGATTGATAACTTTACACATTTTATAAAAACACCAACCATTGCTTTTTGTATATTTCCATTGTTCTACTCTTTATCTCTTCTCCTAGGGCTCTAGTGTTACTCTATTAGCTCACAGCTCACTGATTCTCTGTTTCATTTATTGTTTTTTCTTGCTTGCTTTGGTTACGATAGTTTCAATTTATTTCAATTGACTTCAATTCACTGGTCCTCTCATACTGTTTAACATCTTCTTATACTTAATGAATTTTCCATTTAAAAATTGTTTCAGTGTTATACTCATTTGATTCTTCATAGACGTTCATTTCTTTAAACAATACCATAAATATTGATCCATTTTGTGCATCTTCTAAATCCATGAACATATTTATAATGGTATTTTAAGTCTTAATATACTAATCCAAAACTCATCTTTTGGTTATTGAGATATAACTGACATATAACATCATATTAACTTCAGTTGTACAACATAATGATTTAATATTTGTATATATTGCAGAATAGTCATAGTAAGTCTAGTTAACATCCATTAGCACATACAGCAGCTCATCTTTTGATAATGCTTTTATTGATATTTTCTTCCCTTGCTTATGGGTTTTGATTTGGCTTCTTCGCATGTTCTTCACATGTCTCAAAATGTTTTGTTGTATTCCAGATACGATATATAAAATAACAGTTGATGTTGAATAGATGTAGTATATAGATACAGATAGAGATATATTTTCCCCCAGAGAGGTCTTATGAGTTTGTTAGCTGTTGATGGTGAGATCTCTGAACCTATTAGGAGTTATTTGCAACTGTGAATAGTTTTATTTTACTTCTCATTACAAATATTTCAAGAGTTTGTTTAGGCATCCCCTCCAAAAGGGCTTTGGGGTCGGAGCACCAATTTTAGGAAAATGGACAGCTTTCTCATTTGCAAGGTGTTAAAATATTTGATCCTATGAAGAATTTAACTGGGTAGAGGCTGGGTCATTTCTTTAATTAGTTTCATTTTATTAAGGAAACTTCTGTTTTGAGATTGAGGTCAGATGCCTTCTCCAGCAAGACTTTGGGATTAAAGCACCACTGTATCTTCCTCCATGCCCTTGCTCCCTTCCTAGTCATTATTTATTTAACAAAATATACTCTGTGAAAGAACTGGAACATTGGGATTATTAGTTTTGCCACTGGGGCTCTTTCATATTTCAGTTCCTCTTGATAGCCCACATGTTCATTAAAAACTCAGCTGATTTTCTTTGTCCTAAGAAAGTATCTCTGCCTCTGACAAGATTGGTCCTCTGTCCTCTCCAAAATAGACTAAAACAGACTAGGTTACCACTCCCAGCTATGTAAGCAGCTGCTGCTTTCTTATTTAAGAAAGCCTCATTCTTCTCCAAAATTTAGTTCATTTTTTGACTTCTTTACATCTATAGCTCTTAGATGGCTTTAAAGAAAAGAATGATAACTTTGTTTCCACAGTGTTTTTTTGTTACAAGAGCAACCATATGGTGGTTCTTATCCTTGTCTTCATCTTAGAATCTCAAGATCTTTTAAGAATTACAGTACTCAGGCTGCACTCTATTTAATTAGGGTGTGCTGGGATAGACCCAAGCATCAGTATTTTTTAAATCTCCCAAAGTGAGTCCAATGTTTAGCCAATGTTAAGAACCACTGCTCCAGGGGCGTCTCAGTGCCTCAGTCGGTTAAGTGTCTGCCTTCAGCTCAGGTCATGATTCCAGAGTCCTGGGACTGAGCCCCACATCAGGCTCCTTGCTCAGCAGGGAGCCTGCTTCTCTCTCTGTCTCTGCCTGCTTCTCCTCCTGCATCTCTGTCAAATAAATAAATAAAATCTTAAAAAAAGAAAATTAAAAAAAGAACCACTTCTCCAGTGGTGTAGAATTTAGGTTCTCTGAAAAACCAATTCTCCAAAGGGCTAAAGAAACTCAGATGACAGTTTAGAAAAGTGAGGAAGATTGAAGATGACTGGGAAAGAATATTGGTTGGTTAACATTATCCTTTCAACCTCAAAAAGTATTTAAATATGAATGCTGGATATATTTGCACAATATATATTTGGTATTATGACTTTATATTGATCATGATGATATTATTGATAATAAAGTTTTTCTGAAGGAAAAAATTTAAATGTATGAGAAATCAAAAATTCTAACTATGAGAAATGGATATTGGGATAGTTTATTTTTTTGAAAAATTAATAGTGATTTTGTTCGGATAGTAGTCTCATTGTTACTGCTAGATTTCTTAGCAACAAACATTTTTTTCTTCACCTATTTTAATTTATTTCAACCTTTAAATAATCCATGGGGTAGGGATGGGGAGAGGCAAGGGAACAGTTGAATTTTTTTAAAAGATTTTATTTATTTATTTGACAGAGAGGAGAGAGATCACAAGTAGGCAGAGAAGCAGGCAGAGAGAGAGGGGGAGGCAGGCTCCCTGCTGAGCAGAGACCCCAATGCGGCGCTCGATCCCAGGACCCTGAGATCATGACCTGAGCCAAAGGCAGAGGCTTTAACCCATTGAGCCACCCAGGCACCCCAGAACAGATGAATTTTAAGTAGTGTTTCATTTTTGAAATTGTGCTAGAATTGATATTTCCTATGACTATAATCTATAATGTACTTTTAAAAGGTTTTTAAAATAAGGTAAATTATTAATGTGTTCTATCACACTGATTGATTTGTGAATGTTGGATCACACTTATATCCCAGAAATAAATCCCACCTGCTCGTGATGGATACTCCTTTTAACGCACTGTTGGATCCTATTGGCTAGCATCTTGTTGAGAACTTTGGCATCCCTATTTATCAGGGATATTGGTTTGTAATTTTCCTTTTGGATGGGGTCTTTGCCTGGTTTTGGAATCAAGGTAATGCTGGCCTCATAGAACAAGTTTGGAAGTTTTCCTTCTATTTCTATTTTTTTAAAACAACTTCAGGAGAATAAGTATTCTCGCTTCTTTAAACAGTTGCTAGAATTCCTCTGGGAATCCATCAGGCCCTGGACTCTTGTTTTTTGGGTGGTTTTTAATAAAAGGAGAGACAAGAACCATATAATCCTCTCAATCGATGCAGAAAAAGTATTTGACAAAATACAGCATCTTTTCCTGATTAAAACTCTTTAGAGCAGGGTTAGAAGGAACATTTGTCAAATTCATAAATACCATCTATGAAATCCCACAGTGAATATCATCTGCGGGGGAAAGGCTGAGAGCTTTTCCTTTAAGATCAGGAACACAACAAGAATGGCCACTCTCATCACTATTATTCAACATAATACTAGAAGTCCTAGTATCATCAATCAGACAACAAAAAGAAATACAAGGCATTCAAATTGGTTAAGAAGAAGTCAAACCCTCTCTTCACAGATGACATGATACTTTATGTAGAAAACGCAAAATACTCCACTCCCAAATTACTAAAACTCATACAGCAATTCAGTAATGTAGCAGGATACAAAATCAATGCACAGAAATCAGTTACTTTTCTATACACTAACGTGTTAATGTAACTGTAAAAATAGAAATTAGGGAAGTGATTCCATTTACAGTAGCACCAGAAACCCTAAGATACCTTGAAATAAACCTAACCAAAGAGGTAAAGGATCTATATTCTAGAAACTACAGAACATTTATGAAAGAAATTGAAGAAGACACAAAAAGATGGAAAAACATTCCATGCTCATGGATTGAGGCTAAAATATCTATGCTGCCCAGAGCAATCTATACTTTCAACACTATTCCAATCAAAATACCAATGGCATTTTTCAAAGAGCTGGAACAAACAATCCTAAAATTGGTATAGAACCAGAAAAGATCCTGAACCACCAAGGAAATATTGAAAAAGAAAAACAAAGCTGGGGCATTACATTGCCTGATTTCAAGTTATATTACAAAACTGTGATCACCAAGAGAACATGGTAATGGCACAAAAACAGACACATAGATCAAAGGAACCGAACAGAGAGCCCAGATATGGATGCTCAACTCTATGGTCAACTAATCTTTGACAAAGCAGGAAAAAAACATCCAATGGAAAAATGACAGTCTCTTTAATAAATGGTGTTAGGAAAATTGGACAACTATATACAGAAGAAAGAAACTCAACCATTCTCTTATACCATACACAAAGATAAACTCTAAATGGATGAAAGACCTCAATGTGAGACAGGAATCCATCAAAATCCTGGAGGAAAACAGGCAATAATCTCTTCAACATAGGCCGCAGCAACTTCTTTCAAGACATGTTTCCAAAGGCAAGGGAAACAAAAGTGAAAATGAACTTTTGGGACTTCATCAAGATCAAAAGCTTTTGCACAGCAAAGGCAACATTCAACAAAACTAAAGACAACCGACAGAATGGGAGAAGATATTTGCAAATGATGTATCGGATAAAGGGCTAGTATCCAAAATCTATAAAGAACTTATCAAACTCAACACCCAAAGAACAAATAATCCAATCAAGAAATGGGCAGAAGACATGAACAGACATTTCAGTAAAGAGGACATCCAAATGGCCAACAGACACATGAAAAAGTGCTCAACATCACTCGGCATCAGAGAAATACAAATCAAAACTACAGTGAGATACCACCTCACACCAGTCAGAATGGCTAAAATTAACAAGTCAGGAAATGATAGGTGTTGGTGAGGATGCGGAGAAAGGGGAACCTTCTTACACTGTTTGTGGGAATGCAAGCTGGTACAGCCACTCTGGAAAACCGTATGGAGTTTCCTCAAAAAGTTGAAAATAGAGCTGACACAGCAATCGCACTACTGGGTATTTACCCTAAAGATACAAATGTAGTGATTCAAAGGGGTACGTGCACTCGAATGTTTATAGCAGCAATGTCCGCAATAGCCAAACTATGGAAAGAACCTACATGTCCATCAACAGATGAATGGATAAAGAAGAGGTGGTATATATATACAATGGAATACTATGCAGCCATCAAAAGAACAAAATCTTGCCATTTGCAATGACGTGGATGGGACTAGAGGGTATTATGCTAAATGAAATAAGTCAGCCAGAGAAAGACAATTACTGTATGAACTCTGATGTGAGGAATTTGAGCTGCAGGGCAGGGGTCATGGGGGTTAGGGAGGGAAAAAATGAAGCAAGATGGGATCAGGAAGGAGAAAAAACCATAAGAGATTCCTAAATTCATGAAACAAACTGAGGGTGGCTGGGGGCGCGGTAGGGATAGGGTGGCTGGGCTATGGACATTGGGGAGGGTATTTGCTATGATGAGTGCTGTGAAATATGTAAGACTGATGATTCACAGACATGTACCCCTGGGGCAAATAATACATTTTATGTTATTACATATATATATAATATATATATTATATATATAAATATACAAAAATAGGCAAAGGAATGACATAAAAACATGAAGTGTGTATGTGGGGGTGGTAAAAATGTGCTTTTAGAATATGTTTGAACCTAAGCAACCATCAACTTAAAATAGATTGCTATATACATATAGAGGGTGCTGCATATGCCAAAAACCTATAATAAATACACAAAAAGTAAATAAAAGGAATCCAAACATAATACTAAAGAAATCATCAAATCAAAAGGGGAAAAGGTAGAGAAAAAGAAAGGATCAGAGAATTACAAAAATATCCAGAAAACAATTAACAAAATGGCAACAAATACATACCTATCAATGATTACTTTATTTTTTTCAATGATTACTTTAAATGTAAATTAATCAAAAGATGTAGGGGAAATAAATGGATAAAAAGAACATGACTCATCTGTATGCTACCTATAAGAGACTCACTTCACACCTGAAGACACAAACAGACTAAAAGTGAAGGGATGGATAAAGATATTCCATGCAAATGGAAATGCAAAGAAATTTGGAATAGCAATACTTATATCAGACAAATTCAAATTTAAAACAAAAACCATGGCAAGGTACAAAGAAGGGCAATACATAAGCATAAGGGAATTTATCCAGCAAGAGAATATAATATTTATAAATATTCATACACGCACATAGAAGTATATATCTATATATATATATAGATATGACAAATATTAACAAACATAAGGAACTTTAATATTCTATTTACATCATCCAAATGTAAGGTCAACCAGACAGAAAATCAATAAGAAAACAGAAGCCTTAAATGACACATTAGACTAGATGGCCTTAATAGATAAATATAGAACATTCCCTCTAAAAACTGCAGAGAACATATTCTTTTCAAGTGCATATAGAACATTCTCCAGGATAGATCACATGTAGGTCCACAAGAGAAGTCTCAATATATTTAAGAAAGGTGAATCATATCAAGCATCCTTTCTGACCACAATGGTATGAAATTAGAAATAAATTATAAGAAAAATGGAAAAACATAAACACAGGAAGATTAAGTAATATGTTACTAACCAGCCAATGAGTAAATGAAAAAAAACTGGAGAGTAAAAAAATACCTTGAGACAAATGAAAATGGAAACACAACTTTTCAAAGTTTATGGGACATGGAAAAGCAGTTCAAAGAGGGAAGTTTATGGTGACATAAAATCTATCTCAAGAAACAAGAAAAATTCCAAATACACAATACAAGTTTACACATAAAGAAACTAGAAAAACACAGCCCAAAGTTATGAGAACAAAGTAAATAATAAAGATCAGAATGGCAATAAATAGAGATAAAAAAGAGAAAAGATCAATTAAACTGAGAACTGGTTCTTTGAAAAGATAAATGAAATTGATAAGCTGTTAGCCAGACTTATCAAGAAAAAGAGACGCCCTAATAAATAAAATCAGATAGGCAACAGAAGTACAACCAACTCCACAGAAATACTAAAATTATAAGAAACTATTAAAAATAATCATATGTCAACAAACTGGAAAACCTAGAAGAAATGGATAAATTTCTAGAAGCATACAATCTTCCAAGACTGAATCAGTAAGAAATATACAATCTGAAAAGACTGATTACTAGTAATAAAATTGAATCAGTAATAATAAAAAAAAAACCCCGGCAATCAAAAGTTCAGGACCAGATGGGTCACAGATCAATCTATTTACCATTAATTAATTAATTAATTCTTACCATAGTCATTATTTTTATTACCCCCAAATGTATTCCAATTCGTTTTTTCCCACTTTTATTTTTTCAGTGTTACGAGATTGTTCATGCACATAAGAGTTAATGTCTATCTTCAAACTACTCCAAAAAATTAAAGATCAAAGAAAGCTGCCAAATCCATTCTATGATGCCAGCATTACTGTGATAACAAAACCAGATAAAGACACTACCATAAATAAATAGTCAATATTCCTAATGAACATAGCTGAAAACATCTTCAACAAAATATTAGCATTAAATTAGATCACATATTATAATCAAGTGGGATTGATTCCAGGGATGCAAAGATGATTCCATACATGTAACTCAAATAATATGATACATGTTAACAAAATGAAGGCTATAAACCATATAATCATCTCATTATATGTAGAAAAAGCATTTAACAAAATTCCATGCATTTATGCATGTATTTATGATAAAAAAATTCCCAACAAAGTGGGTACAGAGGGAATGTACCTTAACATAATAAAGGTCATAAATGACAGATTCACAGGTAATGTCATGCTCAATGATGAAAAACAAAGCTTTTCATCTAAGATCTGAAACAAGATAAGTGTGCCCACTCTTTTGCCACTTTTATTCAAATACTGCTAGAATTCAGAGACACACCAAGCAAACAAGAAAAAAAAAAAAAACATCCAAACTGGTAAGGAACAAGTAAAACTGTCACTATTTGCAGATGAATACCCTAGAGATTCCCCCAAAAGCTGTTAAACCTAAATGAATTCAGTAAAGTTGCATAATACAAAAATAATATACTAAAATTTGTTGTGTTTCTCTATACTAATATTGAACTAGCAGAAAAGAGAAATTAAGAACACAACCCCATTCAAAATTGCATCAAAGAATAAAATACCAAGGAATAAATGTAACCAAGGAGATAAGAGACCTATGCTCTGAAATCTATAAGATACTGATAAAAGAACTTGAAGATAACACAAATAAATAGAAAGATATACTGTGCTCATGGATTGGAAAAAATATTGTTAAAATGTCCACATTACCCAAAGCAATCTACAAATACAATATAATTCCTACCAAAACCAATAGCATTTTTTCACAGAACTAGAACAAATGATACCAAAATTTGTATAGAACCACAAAAGACTTAAAATATCCAAAATGATCTTCAGAAAGAAGAGCAAACCTAGAGGCATCATACTCCCTGTTTTCAAACTAGACTACAAAGCTATACTGATCAAAACAGTATGATACTGGCACAAAAATAGACATTTAGAGCAACAGAACTGAATAGAAAGCTTGGAAATGAACTCATGTTTATATGCTCAACTAATCTATAGTAAAGGAGGCAAGAATATACAATGGGAAAAAGACATTCTCTCCAATAAATGGTGCTGGGAGAACTGGACAGCTACAAATGAAAAAAATGAAATTGGACCAGTTGGTAACACCATATAGAAAAATAAACTCAAAATGGACAAAAGACTTTTTATGAAACTTCTAAAAGAAAATGTAAGCAGTAAGCCCTTGGACATTGGTCTTAGCAATATGTTTTTGGATCTGTCTCTTCAGAGAAGGAAAACTAAAGCAAAAGGAAACAATTGAAAGTCCATCAAACTAAAAAGGTTCTCAGAGTGAAGGAAACCACCAACAAAATAAAAGTATAAGTTTCCGAATGGCAGAAGATACTTACAAATGATATATACAACAAAGGGTTAATATCCAAAATATATTAAGAACTCATACAACACAACATCAAAAAACAAAATGAAACAAATAATCTGATTGAAAGTGGGCAGAAGATCTGAATAAACATTTTGCAAAGACATACAGATGGCCAACAGACATGGGAAAAGATGATCAACATCACTAATCACCAGGGAAATGTAAATCGAAAAATATTACCTTAAACCTGTCAGAATGGCTAGTATCAAAAGACAAAAACAAACCAAAAAAGGTCACATATTGATCTCCTTTACATGATATGCCAAGAATAGATAAATCCATATAGACAGAAAATAGATTAGTCGTTGCCTAGAAATTATATTTATAGAGTTTAACTTTTTATTCCAAATGTTTAACTATAATACATTTAGTGTTATAATTAGTAAAGCATCTTTCCTCTGTTTCAACATTTTCTTTTCTGTACTAGTACATTCGTTTTGCCTTTCCCCCATCCCCAGGGGAAATTTTAAAAAATATTGAAATCCATCCCACCAAAAATTATCTTATAGTGACTTTTATTAAGATTATATTTTAGGGGTGCCTGGGTGGCTCAGTCGGTTAAAGCCTCTGCCTTCGGCTCAGGTCATGATCTCAGGGTCCTGGGATTGAGCCCTGCAACAGGCTCTCTGCTCAGCAGGGAGCCTGCTTCCCCCTCTCTCTCTGCCTGCCTCTCTACCTACTTGTGATCTCTCTCTCTGTCAAATGAATAAATAAAATCTTTAAAAAAAGATTGTATTTTATTTTTAAATCAACATGAGGAATGTTAAAAATATGGATGTAATTAAGTATTTCCATACTTGCATTCAAATTTCTATTTAATCAACGTACAAAATTTAAAGAAAAAGGAAACCAACTTGATCAGTGTGCTGAAAAGCAGGGGAAAAAAAGGAATTTGATTAATTAAAAGAAAAAAGCCATTAAAACAAAAACAGAAATGTCAAAATATATTTAAATAATTGTACTAAACATTTCAATATAACAATCCACATAAATAGGCACTTGTATTAAATATTAAATGATGAAGACTATGGAGGGGGGAGGTCCAAGATGGCAGAGTAATAGAGGGGACTCTAAACTTGCCTCATCCTTCAAATACAACTAAATCAACCTTCCACTATTTTGAATAACTAGGAAGAGAATTGGAGGATTATAGAAACAATCTGCATAGTTGGAAGGAGTGAATGGCAGAAGCAAGGTTCAGAGCCCTGACCTGGGGGATCGGGAAGCCGAGGGGCCAGGAAGGGGAGGAAGTCTTGCTCCTGGAGCAAAGTTGGGAAGAGGGGTAAAGTTGGAAAGAATGCAGCAGTTTGTCACCCTACAATAAACTATGGTAAAGGGATCCCTGGGTCGCTCGGGGGAAATTGCTCCCTTCCTAGAGGGCAGGTAGAGGAGCATATTCATCTTTCCAAAGGGGCAGCTGTGGAACCACTGTGGGGAGCTCAGCAGCAGGGTCAGAGGGCTGTGCAGAGGGCAGAAAACCTCTTACAATTTTTTGGTGTGAGCCTCAATAGGCTTAAACCTCTGGACTTGTGCCAAACAGCTGCTTTTCTGGGACTGACCCAGCGGAGCACGGAGACTGCAGCAGATGACCTGGCCCTGCTTTTTGCTCTGAGCCAGAACAGGATTAAACCTATGTGTGTACACCCTACCTCCACTTTTCTGGCACTGGCAGAGCAGAGTGCAGAGGCCGGAGTGCTTTCAGCTCTCCGCCATAATAGACTGAAGCCTCCATGAAGGCTTTTTTGTGGGAAAAAGGGGAGAAGGGGGCTGAGTCGAGTGCAGATGGCTGATAGCCCAGCTCCACCTTTTCGCTAAGCATTACAATATACTCAAGCCTCCGCATGCACTGTGCAAAGGCTTTCTGGGGACAGGACAGTGCCGGGCATGTCCTGAGCCTCCCGGCCAGGGACAAAAGTGTGCATGCACATTATCTGGCCCTTTAAAACTTGGAGTTTAAATCCCAGCCACCGGCCAGAGATAAAATACAAGGGATCTATGGCTCTGGGCATGCCAACTAACCAGACACAGACAGCTTAGGGTAAGTAACTGAGGTCGGCTGGGTCACAGGAATTACTCACTTTTCTTAGAGGGACCCCTGAGCAGTGGCTGCTGGCACTTCCACACCCTGGGGACAAAAGGGCGAGGTGATGCCATTTTTTACCTCCCCCCATCACAATCCCCTTCTTCAGCCCCCCAACCTAGTCAGACTCCAGAGAGAAACACAGCACCTCTCGGGGAGGCTGCAGTCCCTCCTTCCCTCTGAACTGGCAGGAGCATCTTGATAAGGGCAATTCAGCTCATGAGCCAGCATAGCAGACTTCTCCGTCCGCAGAACAACACAAACCCTGCATACAACAAATTTACTGATTAAAGAAAGCTCCAAAACATCAGCTTCCGGCTTAAGTTCACGAACAGATCAAAGCATACCCGCTGAAAGGAACGAACACTCCCCTCCACAAGCAAGGAGGAACTCTGTAGAGGAAGGACCAATGGGCAAGAGCAGCCGAAACCCAACAACAGTGTGCACACGGCATACACCAGAATCACTTCCTGAAGATATTTTTGTTGTTGGTATTATTATTGCTGGGTTTTTTTCCTTTTTCTTTCCTCTTTTCTGGACAAAATGACTAGAAGGAGAAATTCACAACAAAGAAAGAACCAGAAGTAGTACTTACTGCCATAGATTTAATCCATATGGATGTAAGTATGATGTCAGAACCAGAATTCAAAACAACAATATAGATACTAGCTGGGGCTGGAAAAAAGCATAAAAGACATTAGAGAATCCTTTGCTGCAGAAATAAAAGCACTGAAATCTAATCAGGTCGAAATTAAAAATGCTATTACTAAGATGCAGTAATAAAGAGAGGCTCTAACTGCTAGGGTAGATGAGGCAAAAGAGAGAGTCAGTGATATAGAAGACAAAATGATGGGAAGTAAGGAAACTGAGAAATCAGTGATATCATAAAATGCATTAATATTTGAATCATAGGGGTTCCAGAAGATGAGGAAAGAGAGAAAAGGGCAGAAGATTTGTTTGAACAAACTATAGCTGTGAACTTCCCTAACCTGAGAAAGGAAACAAGCATTCAAGTCCAGGAAGGACAAAGAATCCCCCCAAAGTCAATAAAAATAGGTCAACACCCTGACATGTAACAGTGAAGCTGGCAAATTCCAGAGATAAGGAGAGAATCCTAGAAGCAGCTTGAGACAAGAGGTCTATAATCTACAAGGTAGAAACATAAGGGTAGCAGCAGACTTGTTCAGACAGAACTGGCAGACCAGAAAGTACTTGCATGATCTATTCAGGGTGTTAAATAAGAAAAACATGCAGCCAAGAATACTTTACATTTTTACATTTTTGGTGGGAATGTGGGCTAATACAGCCACTCTAGAAAACAGTACAGATGTTTCTTAAGTTAAAAACCACCCAGCAATTGCACTACTAGGTATTTACCCAAAGCATACAAACATTGTGATCTGAAGGGGCAACTGCACCCCACTGTTTATAGCAACAATATCCACAATAGCCAAAGTATAGAAAGAGCCTAGATGTCCATCAACAGACGAGTAGATAGGGGTGCCTGGGTGGCTCAGTGTGTTAAAGCCTCTGCCTTCAGCTCAGGTCATGATCTCAGGGTCCTGGGATCGAGCCCCGCATCGGGCTCTCTGCTCAGCAGGGAGCCTGCTTCCCCCTCTCCCTCTGCCTACCTCTATGCCTACTTGTGATCTCTTTCTCTCTGTCAAATAGATAAATAAATCTTAAAAAAAACAACAGATGAGTAGATAAAGAAGAGGTGGTATATATATCCAATGGAATATTATTCAGCTATCAAAAAGAACAAAATCCTACCATTTGCAATGATGTGGTTGGGAACTAGAGGGTATTATGCTAAGTGAAATAAGTCAATCAGAGAAAGACAATTATCAATCATATGATTTCACTTATAATGGAATTTAAGAAACCAAACAGAGGATCATAGGGGAAGGGAGGGAAAGATAAAATAACAGGAAATCAGAGAGGGAGACAAACCATAAGAGACTTTTAACTATAGGAAACAAACAGGGTTGCTGGATGGGAGGTGGGTTGGGGGATGGGATAACTGATAACCGACATTAACAAGGTCATGTGATATAATGACCACTGGATGTAATATGCAATTGATGAATAATTGAATTCTACATCTGAAATTAATGATACACTATATGTTCCTTAATTGAATTTAAATAAGATACAAAATAAATAAACAGAATTGTTTTTCTGAAAAAAATGATGATGACTCTTAGATGTGGTTTAAAAAGGGGAACTATATACTGTTTAAAGAAATACTCTTGAAATAAAGGTTAAAAGTAAAGGTATCTGCAAATATGTAATAGGAAAATATACAGAAAGTTGGGTTGACAATAATAATATGAGATCAAATAGAATTTGGGACCAAAGCATTATAAAGTAGATACATCAATGTCAGTAAAATATACTATTCACAATAATGACAATCTAGTAATAAAATATTTATGTGCTAAAAAAACAAAGCATCAAAATATATAAAGCAAAGAAACTTTGAGGAATAACTTCTCAGTCTAGTGGCATACAAATAATCAGATAAAGCAATTCATGAGTCTGATATTAGAAAATTATGCTGACTTTGTATACCAAACACAGGAAATGGATATTCTTTGTAAATGTTGAGGGATTATTTCCTAACAAAAATGAGTATTCAACCACTTACAATTTTTGAAATATCCTCCTAAATAACTCAGGATCAAAATGAGAATTTAAAACATCAATTACAGACTATGTAGAACAAAGGACAATGTAACAGCAGAAACCTAGAAATAACCTGGATGGTTATCAACTGTAGAATGATTCAGTAAATGATGGTACAGGGAATAAATATAAATTGTATATGGTTCTTATATAATATGAATTACCTTACAGTGATTTGGTAAAATAAGGTAGCATTTTGATGGATTAGAAAGATATTGCCATTATATTCTTAATCAAAAAAATTAAAATAGATCAGTAAATATATGCTATGATAAAATGTTCAGGAAAGTTCTATATATTTGCACTCATAAGCAAGTAGTATTATAAATTGATATCCCATCAAAATGCTAACAGTTGTTACACTGAAGAAGAAAGGCAACTATAAAATTCTGTTTTGAAAGTTTCTATTGTTTGCATTGCTGAATTGATTAAGTATTGCTTTTGTGTTTCTAATTATTGAATGAAAAATAATTTATAAGACTGGAACTAAGAAGAACAAAAATACCTATCAAACTATACAAAGATTAACTCCTAGCTCTAAACGTTTGTTGTTATTATATAAGAATGAAGGACATTAAATTAGCATGATTTTTGAAAGATTTTATTTATCTATTTGAGAGAGAGAAAGAGCACAAATAAGGGAGAAGATCAGAGGGAGAGGGAGAAGCAGGCTTCCTGTTGATCAGGGAACCCAACATGGGGTTCAAACCCAGAACCCTGGGATCATGACCTGAGCTGAAAGCAGACGCTTAACTGACTGAGCCACCCAAGCACCCAAGATATTAAATAAACCTTTGCCTCAAGCCTCTAGAAAAAGCAAAAACAAAAACAAAACATTTCTAATGATATGGAAAGTAAGATATTGAAAACAAAAAAAATACAGTTATATATAATTAGAAAAATATTCCTATAATTTTCCTACATTTTGTTTTTATGTCTAGTGTCATTTCTATCTCCATATTAAGATTAAAACATTTAATTCTCCCTATAACAGATGAGAAATTCAGCAATCTTTTCATTTTTCATCCCTCTTCCACTTCTATTTTTATTTAAATAATCTGAGTTTTAAGATCCCAATTATTAATTATTGTGTTTACATTATTTATCTTCTCTGTCAATATTATTCTTTAACACTTACATGCAGTTATATAGCTTTTAACTATAAAATGTTTACTTAAATACTACTTATTAACAGAGTTCAGTTTTTAAATCATATCTTCCCTATTTTCAATATTAGTGATATTGATATAAAGTACTTCTTTGAATTTTCTTTTCAAGAAGAATACATGGATAGTATGATTTTAAATTCTTGCAAACCTAGTAATTCCACCCTCCCCCAACATTTTGGCTGGTTATTTCTGGCAATATGGATAAAAACTAAAAATTGATGGATTGTTTGGTATGTTACACAGAAAACACATACTATGTATCAATTTTGGTTTTCCTGTACACAAGATCTTACGGGCTTTAAATTTAAGTATATATCACAAATATATAACTATATATCATATGGATTATAATAAAACTTATCAATATACTTAACATAAAATACCACTTAATATATGCTAGAACAGTGAATTTAATTCCACAAGAAAAAAGAAATGTTCATGATTTATTTATGTCAGAAGAAAAATGTTTATATGTGTTTTTGAACTTTGGTTTATAACATATAAATAATATATAAATAATATAAATATATAAAGATAAATAATGTAAATGTACATAAATTAAAAATTTTATCAGCTGCTAAAAGTAAGAATACTGAAAAACTGAAATTGACATTTGCTCACACACTCATTCATTACATGACTATGTATTATTGAATAACATCTAAGTGCCATGCTAATATAATAATATCTAAATGCATGCTATCTTTGATAGAAGAAATATATCATAGTGTAGTGGTATCACAATTTTCCACAAGCCATTCATTTTGCAATCATTTCTTAATGCATATATTCAAGGACTAACTGTGTGTTCACAATGCCTTTTTCATTTACCAGTTAATTTTTACGCCAATGGCTACCACTCTAGTTCAAATTCAGAAAAAAATTAGTAACTTCCTTTACTGGTTGGTTCCTTTGTATTCAGATTCTTTGTCGACTATTATAAAAGTACTAGTCTTGTTATTTCACAGTAAACCAGGCAGACATGCTGGATTCTATGGCATATAAGATTAATAAAACTATTTCTGTTTACAGAGAGCTTATAATCAGGTTAGAGAGGAAAGTTGCTTACACTCAAAGAACTATAATTAAAGATATGATTTTTAAGAATCATATGAGAAAAGAAAAAAAAAAGGTGTGTCAGAGTATTGAACAAACAAAAAAGAATTTTGTTCCACTCAAAAATCGCAAGGCTTCCCGTAGAAAGAAGTTTCCACAGCTTGGCAGACATTAAATTCCTTTCCTGTATGTTCCTGATTGACCATTCCAATCTTCTCTCTCTCCAATCTCCTAGATTAAAATGTACTCTAGCAGTCCTTGACTGAATCTCAAGTTCATTTTGTTCTTTTCTGCCTTCATGCTTTTGCCTCTCTTCTGTCTCTCTTAAAGGCCCAGTAAAAATCTTACTTCTACTAATTCACTCAGCTTACCTCAGATGAGTCCTAGTAAAGCATATGTCTTTTCTGTTTGGAATACAATAATTATATTTTGATTTCTGTGGTGGTTAAATGTTCTCTCTCTCTTACATATACACATAGTATCTCACTCCATCCATTAACATTTAGCACAGTGCTCTGCAGAGAGCAGGTACTTAATAAATATTTAATTTCTTGATTGACATGTTTTTCTTGAAAAGTGTTTCTGAATTTGGAAAGTTTTTTCTGGATTTCTTGAAAAGTTTTTCTGGATATATACTCCTTTTTAATATACTATTTCATTACTATCTTCTCCCGTCTTCCTTTCATTGTTATCCACATCAGGAGAAGCCTACATAGAATCTATTCTCCAAGTTAAAGTGTTGTTCCTTTCTTTCACTGCCTGCTTTCATTTTAATATTAATTCTTTTAATATATAACACTGATATATATAACATCGGCATAAACTATAGCATTTGCTTTACTCATACTTGAACAAGTCTCAATTATAGTCTACCATGGTAAAGAAGATTTGTTTGTTTTCATTGAACTTTCAGCTAATTGATTATACACTTTCCTATAAATGGTTGCATTATTTTCACTTCATTATTCCCACTCAATTTCCCTCTGCTAAATTCTCCATCAAGATATAAAGACTCATTCAACTATGCAGTTTTTCTGTTAATCATCTCTGTGTGTGCTTAATACAGCTCCCATACAGAAAAATTCACACATCACAAAATACATGGCCCGGGGAGCCTGGGTGGCTCAGTGGGTTAAAGCCTCTGCATTCAGCTAGGTCATGATCTCAGGGTCCTGGGATCGAGCCCCACATCGGGCTCCCTGCTCAGCAGGGAATCTGCTTCCCCCACTCTCTCTGCCTGCCTCTCTGCCTACTTGTGATCTCTCTCTGTCAAATAAATAAATAAAATTTTTAAAAAATGCATGGCCCAATAGGTTTCCACAAAGCAAATACTTGCATTACAACTATAGGTGAATAACTAGAATATTGTCAGTATCAAAGAAACTCGTGCCTCCTTCCAATCATTTCTGACCTTCTTCCCCAACAAAAGTAACCATAATGCTTACTTTTCCTGTATTTCTTTACAGTTTTATCTCCCAAACATTTATCTCTAAATACTATAGTTTAAATAGAGTCATATGTGATCGTTTGCAGTAGTAGGCTCTTCTTACTCTTAACATTGAGTATTGAGAGCCATTCACTTTGTTGAGGGTAATGGTAGTTCATTCATATACAACTTCCTTCTATAATGTTCTATTGATGTAACACAGTATTTTAATACATTCTACTGCTCAGGGACATCTTGGCTGTTTTCTGTTTTTAGCTTACAAATAATACTGTGACAATTTTTTTAAATCATTCTCTTTCAGGCCTGTGCAATTTTTAGATACATACCAAGGAGTAGAATTGCTGGATTATAAACCACATATATATTCAGCTTCTGTAGATATTGCTAAGTAATTTTGCAAAATGTATATACCAACTTAAATAATCTTACCAATAGTATATGGAGTTCTATTTATTCCAGATCCTTGTCAACATTTGTTGTTGTCATTCTTTACATTTTTATTAATTCTGGGGGTAGGGGTATGTGTGTGTGACAATATCTCATTTCATTTTTAATATATTTTCCTGGTGACTGATAAAATTGAGCATCTATTCATATCTTTATTGACTGTTTGGATATCCACTATTGTTAAGTGACCAGGTATCTTTGCTGACTCATACATCTGTGCAATGTCATCAGCCCTTATTGAAAGATGCTATAATGGAAGTTCTAAAAGATTTGTCATTGTATCTTTGAATGGAGGTTGTTATAGACTTTTTGTTACTACTTGTTCTAATGTTCCTTTTATGAGAACCCTCCGAGAGATTTCTATCTGGCTCTAACACAAAGAACAAAATCAGCTCTTTCCCCCCTTCATTTCTATACTGTCATTTTGAATTCCATAACTGACTAGTTTTCTTTTTGTATATACCCCTGCAAACTTAGAAATGATTCTCTGACCCACTGGTAACAAGGCATTAACATTTAACAGTATCCATTTTAACAAGCTTTTTATTATGGAAACTATATTAAAACACACAAAAGTAGAATATCATTGAATATCCATTGACCTAACACCCACGTCAACAATGGTACCAAGAGTGGTCATACCCATTTCATCTACATCCCACCCATCCTCCCTCACTAGGCCATTTTGAAGCAATTCCCAGACATCATGGCATGTCATCAAGATTTATTTCACTATAAATATCTAAAGATTGAAAATTCAACTTCAGGGAACTTCCACTTGCCCTGGAGATGTAGAAAGTTGTAGGAGAGTGTGGGTCTCATTGTAACATGAAGTGCCAATCAGGTAATCTACAAAGCCATTAAAAAAAAATAAGGTATATCTATATCTATATCACCAAGGATGCAAAGTAACCAAAATAAAATAAAATCTAAAAAATAGTGAAATGACATTAAAATCTAAAACAGTCCCTTTAGGGGCATAGAGATCCAAGACAGCTTTCATTATTGGTAGAGCCATGGGAGGAGACAAAACAAAACAAAACAAAAAACTCACCATAGATAGGGTGAAAAGAAATCAGAGGATGACTTAATGAATTTTTTTTTTCTTTTTTCGAGGGGGTGAGGAGTGCAGGAAGGGGGAAGGGGGTCAGGGGAGATGGAGAGAGAATCTTAAGCAGGTTCACATGCCCACCATGGAGTGAGGCAGCTCAGGGCTGGATCTGACAACCCTGAACTCATGACCTCGGTGGAAATCAAGTCAGACACCACACCCACCGAGCCGCCCAGGCGGCCCTAAGGAGTATTTGAAAGGCTGAGTAAAATTGGCTTGATGGTTTAGAATCCCTGGGAGCCCCAGCCGAAAGCACTCAGGCTCACCTGTCAACTCTCTGCCGTGGTTCCGAATCAAGGGGTGAGCACGCCAGGACTGGATGCGGGGCAGCCCGGAGAGAAAGCAGCGGAAGCCCAGTGAGGGTTGCCCACAGGGTGCGGGGGAGCAGGTGTGCTGAGAGGGTTCCCCCTCCACCGCTCTGGGCCCGCGGAAGGCTGGGGAAAGAGCCAGAGCTGAATTCCTTCAGGTCGCGGACTTGCGGCGGAGCTCAGGGCCTGCACAAGGAAGGCACAGCTGAGAGAGACCCTCCGTCTACACCCGGGCTCTGCTGGGCGCTGAGGGCGGGGCAAAAGAACTGAGACCCCTCCCTCCATCCACAGATTTCAAGTCCTGCCTCCCAAACATCTGAAGTCCACCGTGAACTGAATCTCCGCCCCAACAACCCCAGACCCAATTCAGCCACAGATGAGATTGATTTAGCGAGCCCGCTCCACACACCCAGGCTGCATAACTGAAGACAGTTAAGACTTTCATTTCAGTTTTTACTGCGATTTTATACACAATGCCTGGTTTACAATAAAAGGTTATGAGAGGGGCGCCTAGGTGGTTCAGTCATTTAGGTGAATGCCTTGGACTCAGGTCATGATCCTGGGGTCCTCCTCCTACCCAGCTTCTTTCTCCCACTTCCTCTGCCGGTCCCCCTACTTGTGCTCCTGGGAGCGCTCTCTCTCTCTCTCTCTCTCAAATAAAGAAAATCTTTAAAAATTTAAAAAAAAATTTTTTTTTAAATTTATTTAACAGAGAGAGATGGGGGAACACAGGCAAGGCAGAGGGAGAGCGAGAAGCAGGTTCCTACGGAGCAGGGAGCCTGATGCGGGGCTCGATCCTAGGACCCCGGGATCATGACCTGAGCCAAAGGCAGAAGCTTAATGACTGAGCCACCCAGGCGCCCCTAAATATTTTTTTTAAAAAGGTTATGAGATACCATGAAGAAGCAATAAGAAAAGACTCGTCATCAAGAGAGGATCTGTAAGACCAGACCTAGGATGGGCCCAGGTGTTGTAATGATCAGAGAGGGACTTTCAAAATAATAAATGTGTTAAAAGGAGAAAATAAACAACACGTGTGAACAGGTTTCAGCAAAGATCAAAAAACCAAATGGAAACCTGCAAAATGAAAAGCGCGACATCAGAGAAAAGATAAAACATTCATGAAAACCATTATCATGCTAAAACATTAATAATAATTCCTCGATAGCATCAAATATCCAATCAAAATTCACTTATCCCAAATGTCTCCTTAGATCTTTTTACAAGTTGCTCAAATAAGTATCCTACATTGAAATGGATTGAAATGGATTGGATTTTGGCTTTTAAGGTATCTTTCATAGTTTCCCTTCTCCAGCTTTCAACTTATGAGATGAAAAAACTGGGTTCCGTGTGTCCTACAGTCTGGATTTTGCTGCTTCGTCTCTAATGCTACCATTTAACATGTTCCTCTGCCCTCTGTATTTCTTGTAAACTGGCAGGGAGATCTAGGTACGTGCTCAGGCTCCATTTCAATTTTTTGAAGATAAGTCTTCATAAACAGTGTTGTGTACTTCCACTGGGATTTTTAAAATTCTTTTTGGGGAGACGATTTTGTTTCTTTGCTGTTAACTCACGTTTATATGTCCCTAGCAAAACGAACTGAAAAGTTACCTATTTGAGTCCATCAATTATAGCTTGTGGGTGTTTAAATTTATTTTCAAAATTTTTATGCTGGATAATCTGTGTAATCCTTTGGATTCTTTTGTTGTTGTTGCATTAGTGAGTTTGGCCGATTTGGTCTAACACACGTGTGGCTTTTTCGCTGTGTTGGTTTCTGTTTAAGTTTTCTTTTGAGATGAGAGCTGGACTCTTCGTCTAGTTTTCTGTTGTATTTTTACAGGGAAATAATCAGGAAGCCTCCCACATTCTACCTCCTCCTGAATGAACCGTCCCTTTGGGCTCACGAAGTCTGTACGAAAAAGACACCTGATGAAGTCCAGTGAGGGGGAAGTTGTGCTGAGGGTCGGCCGGAGTGTGTGAGGACAAGCCAGCCACCCCGTGGCCACTGCTGCCCCCTGCTCCGACGGCCACCTCTCTGCTGCCAGCCCGAGGGCAGAGGCCTCTTGACGGTGAGCAAGCTGGGAAAGTCGTGCGACACCCCACACTGGAGACCACTCACACACTAATGGCAGTGGGCCCAGTAAAACACAGTCCTCTCCTGTAGTCTCAGAGAAAAAAAAAAACACCCCAAAACCAAAAACCAAAAATGATTACAGTTGCAACCATTTGTAATTTGTTCCCTGGCATCCCCACTTCACTGAGGAGAAACAAAACAAAACATACTCGGGTCAACTTGTGATTCTCAGTTTTGGCAATTAGAGATGCTTTTCTTCGTTTCATGTGCATTTGGACATTAGAAGCTGTATGTATAGGCTAGATGGCACAGACGGCAAGCCTTTCTAGTTGACTGACATTTAGATGACGCTGCAAACTTCTAGCCTCTTAAGACTAACAGAGGAGACAGGGATTTCAGTTACTGATAAAGCCTCAGAATAACTTATTTGATCCAGTGGTCTTAAGTCTTGAATAAGTTTACACTTGCTGACCATCCTGTCCATCCGGGCTTCACAGTGTGTACATTCATTTCATCAGCCCTGATCGGGCTTAGTGCAAATCATCCTTGTAAAAATCTCTTCCCAAGCTTCATCTCTATCAGGGTTTTTGGGTTGTCATTTCTACCTATTTAGACTAAAAATGTCCGAACAGAAGAATGAGAATAAAAAGGATATCTACAAAGGTGGGAACTGGGAAGAATCAAATGGCATCAACAAGAAATTCACATTTTTAATAACAAATGTGTTACCAGTTATCACTAAAAATCTTATACGTCTATGGATGCAATATATGTGTGGGTGACATGAGAGGATAGACTATATTGAATTAAACTTAATCATCTCTTCAGAGAGGTATTTTTAAAAAAAACTGCTGTATTTCATCAATAGTTTTATTTATTTGTATTACTTGTGTTTACCTTCAGTGTTAGGGAGTCAGCATATCAGACGGTGCTCGGAGCAATTTCTTGAGTCAGATATTCAGAACCAAAGTCCAGCCCCACTCCATGAGCGGGATAAATTTGGGCAGCTATTGACTCATGTGTGTGAGTTCCCTTATCCTCCAATAAAGAGGATGATAAATCTGCACACTTCATAAGGTTGCAACAATTAAGTCTATATAAATGAATATATTTATTATTATAATATATATTATATTATATTATTATATCCATATTTTAGGATAAGAAAACTCACACACAAGAATGTAATAGCTGTTCAAGTTCACATTTTATATAATTAAAGTTAACAGCACAATTATGTACGATTAGAATTAGCCAAGTATAAAAAAAAAAATAATTAACCAAGTATCTACAATGAATGAGAACAACCGACCAACACGTGGATTCCCACTGTGACAGATAATATGTAATTCATTGGAGTCTATAATATTATGATTGAATTTGAAACCAAATCCTGGAGTCTGACAGGGCCTCAGTTTCTTCATTTGTAAAATGAGGGAATTCTCTGGTACAGAGACTTGTTTTCAATATTAAATGGGATTGTTTATAAAGTTCCTGCCATACTGTAGGTACTTAATAAAGATCACTAGCTTCTTTCCCCCTTCTTTCTTCAAATGTTAGTGATTTGTTGATACAAAAATTATTCTATGGTAAAAATGTTCACATAACATAAGGAGTAGCAACCACTAAAACTTAAAAACCGAAGTTCACATTTTTGAGTATCGTTGTTTTGCAACGCTCTCAGGAGCTTCCTGGTGCCATCTAAAACTGCCCCGTCATGTGGGGGACAGGGAGGGACTTAAGAAAGTGGCCAGCCCCCCAGGTTGGTAGGTGGCAGTTTCAATAAGCAAAAGGAACTTACATAAGAGGCTTGTCTCGGGCGACAGCAAGATAAATAGATTCTACACCTGCCCACCAAATCTTTTAACGTTTATAAGGAGGTCTTAACTGGGTTTAGTCATGTATCCTGTGCAGATGTTCCCAATACCACATATTTTCTCAAGGTTATGTCCTTGGAGCAGCCTCTGGGAGTGGGAAAGGCAAACTGACCCCACAATCCAAGGACAGGCGAGGGGTGAAGAGCCTCAGAGTGCTGGGGTTCAGCTCACAGGTCGCCTGGAGGTCATGTCTTCTCAATTATGTTCCCTAAGAAATATGCATCCTGAAATCTCTATTTTAAAACTGGTTTATTTTAGGCTGTCAGTAGAGGTTTTGAACATTTTATTCAAGTCTTTATTGTTTTCAACTCACGATGTTGTCACAAATACATATGCATACTCACATATACGTGTATATCTAGCAAGAAACGGAAACATGACCAACTATCACTAACCAGACTTGAAAAAGTTTTCTCGAAACATACTGTGTACTATGTAAACCTTATGTAAGAAAACTGGGTTGTAAGACAGCATTTATGTCCCCATTGTCATTCATATTAATGGTTCCACTGTTTTTGTTTTGTTTTGTTTTGTGTTACCACAGGCTTTAATGGCAGCCAACTAATTTGATTGCCTTGATCATAGTCTCTCAGACAGAGGAAAGACTTTAGGGATATCTAATGTTTGTCAGACCTGAATCATCATCTGGGTTACCTAGGATGCTTTTTAAAAATGTGAACTCCCTCACCCCTGGAAATTCTGAAACTATAGGTGAGGGTAAAAAATCAAGTATCTGTCATTTTTTTAATGTCCTCTGATGATTCCAATGATGAGTCAGATTTGACCATTATCCCTTTGCAGAACTGAATCCCTTTGACAACATCTTTGCCAAATTGGTACTTAGTCTGTGTTTGAACACTTTTGGTGACAGAGAATTTTACCTCTCTAAGGAATAGCTTTTCTTTTTTGACCTCTCTATTGGGATTATTTCCCTTATATGGCATAAAATCTACTCTGTTGCTTCTACCTACTGATTTAAATTATCATTTGTGGCAAAAACATATAAATCTTGTTCCATGTCATGGTTCTTTGACAGTGTGGAAATGAATTGGATGTCTTCCTGAGTCTTCTCTGGGATAAAAAACCCAAATTCAAGTATATTTTTGTCTCCCATAATTTTTTTACCTTTATTATTTGGTGGTTCTCCTTTGGATACTTTCTCATCTGTTGCCATCCAAGTATGTCTCTCCTGGTAGTACAAAGAGAGATGTGTTTTAAACGTTACGACTCTCTAAAGTTTCTAAAGTTATATTTAATTAAAAATAGCCCTGATAATTCATATAATTCTTACTCTGAACTAAAATTATTTGGCTATTACTCACCTGTGCTAATGCTAAATCATGTCTTATTCATCTAAGTAATATGATTTTTTTTTGGATAACATTTTTTTGTACTCTTGTGTAAAGTTCATCTTATTGGATTTAACTTATGAGTGTAAATTTTAATGATATTTTAAGATCTTGATCTTCTAATGTATTTACTGTCCTCCTTGGCCATTCTTGAATTGATGAACCTACTCTATATGTCTTTATCTGATTGCTAAGAATAGAGAGCTAGCAATCTCATCTAAAAATCTCTATACAATGTGATATCACTCCAAAGATCAAAATCCATTGAATGGAGTCACTTAATGTACTTCTATACGGTCCTGGACAAAGTTGTATTAATCTGCCTTATTTCTAAAAAAAAATAGTAAGAAACCTTATCAAAACCTTGCTGAAGATACCTATTTACTACAGTTCCTTTACTCACCAGATTAGTAAAACAAAGAAATGTGTTGAGTAAGACACAGATTGTTCTTTAATTACTGTGCTTTCTCTTCCAGATTCTTCCAATCCACCTTACTTTTCATATTCCCTTCTAGACTTTAAACAGTTGCCATTAGGTGAGGTCTTAGGTTTGTGAAAATCTACTTTTTTTCCCTCAGTTTGTAAAATTAGACTGAAATTTGCTAATGAGCAGCCTCCAAGTGCCTCACTTATTTGCCAAGATTTCTCAAAAATAACTGACAGTATTTCCATGATCTCACTTAAAAGCTCCCTGTGACCCTGGCTACTTCTCCAAATCCCTCTAGGTGGTTTTGAACTTCCTTTGTGGCAGCAAGGAGAGGAAAAGAAATGAAGGTAGCAAGCTGCCACATTGGCAAGTAATTCAAGCTTGTTATCCAAAGGTGTCAGGAAAATGAGCTCTATCACTTCCCAGACCTGAGATTCCTTTCCATACAATAATGCAAATCAGGAAGACAGGGAGAGGCAATGGAGACACACAATGAACTTGTTTACTGATATCTTCACCATATCTGCTGTAGATTTAATAGATTTAGAGCACTTGAGATGTTTCTGAAGGCCTAGGCTCAGTGAACTCCCTTTTATCTAATTTTATCTATCCATTATAATTTATTCCTGAGCTCATCTTTTGTCCACTGCACAAACCTCTCCCAAACTTCTCCCCCAGCTTTCTGATATGACGGAATTAACTAGAATCTGCATTGCTGAAACACACATTATTGTTCATTTCTTTCCTCCTGTCTGCATGAGTAAGAGATCCATTGCCAAGACAACTTTAAGGAGGGTGTAAGAAGCATAGATTCAATTAGATGAACTCAGCTAACTCTCACACACAACACCACCACACAGAAATAGTAACTGGGGCACCTGGGTGGCTCAGTGGGTTAAAGCCTCTGCCTTCAGCTCAGGTCATGATCTCAGGGTCCTGGGATCTAGCCCCACATCAGACTCTCTGCTTAGCAGGGAGCCTGCTTCCCTCTCTCTCTCTGCCTGCCTCTCTGCCTACTTGTGATCTCTCTCTCTCTGTCAAATAAATAAAATCTTCAAAAAAAAAAAAAAAAAGAAAGAACTAGCAACCAATAGTTTTTTACCTTTTTCTAGTTATCTTGTTATTGTTGCTTTTGTCTTTAACATTTTCCCATATTTATTAAAAATCTGAGGTTATGGGGCGCCTGGGTGGCTCAGTGGCTTAAGGCCTCTGCCTTCGGTTCGGGTCATGATCTCGGGGTCCTGGGATCGAGCCATGCATCGGGCTCTCTGCTCAGCGAGGAGCCTGCTTCCCCGTCTCTCTCTGCCTGCCTCTTTGCCTACTTGTGATCTCTCTACCTCTCTGTCAAATAAACAAATAAAATCTTAAAAAAAAATCTGAGGTTATCAGAGAGCTTTTTTGTGATCACAGCTTATTTTAAATGCACATTTCTCCTCAGGATTATTTTCAATTTCTGCTAAAATTAACTTTTTGGGAGCTTTCAATTTTTACTGAGTTTTCATTTCAGAGTTTTTGCCAAGAAATTAAGGTCTTTCTCTCTTCAAATTTTTTAGATCCACCTTCCCAAATGATAGGCCTCACAGATGACCAGATCCCATTCTTTGCTTTCACAAATGGAGAGACAGCATGATTGCTTTTCCTCATGGTTACTATGAAAGTTCTTCAATAGCCAGTTTCTCCCTGTTGGTCACAATTAGACCCAAAGTTACTACTAGATTCTTGGTTAATTGATTAATTCCTATTGCCCCAACTCCTTTTCCTGTGATTTTTCTCAATTTTAAACTTTCACTTGTTTTGTGTCTATTCTGAAATCTTTGATTCTTGTTTGATAAATAAGACATAAAATAATACAATCTTTGAGTCCTCAGTGAAAACTATATTCTTTTGTGAAGAAACTGTGTCTTTTATTGGCTTTAGAAAAAAAAAGAGAGCTCCCCTTTCATAAGCATTTATCAACTGTACCGGTTTCTTGATACTTTATTGCCATGGGAATTGTATTCATTAGTTTTTGATCAATATTCTTTCTAGTATATTTATATGCTAGCACTCTAGCATAAAACTATTATTATTTAAAGTCTAGTTTTGTATTAAAATATATTTGTCTTTGAAATGAGAAAAATAGAATATGGATTTTTTTAGGGTGATATTTATACAAGGCACTATTACACAAGCTAAGGAAAATACTTGGTAAATTTTTAATTTCCATAATAATAATGCACATTAAAAGATTTATAAAATTAGAAAATTTTCTTAAAGAACTTTCCAATTTTATATAATTCCTCGGTATTGAAAATTGCTTTGCATAGTTATATTTCAACTTTGTCAGAATTTTAAAATATACATATCATGAGATATTACAAGTATTATCATTGGAAATGCTTGTATATGGTGATGGTATACATATTCTTTTTTTTTTTTAAAGCTTTATTTATTTATATGAGAGGGAGAATGTGTGTATGAACAGGGTGAGGGGCAGAGGATCTCACACAGATTCTCCACTGAGCATGGAGCCCCATACTGGCCTGGATCCCATGACCCTGAGATCATGACCTGAGCTGAAACCAAGAGTCAGCTGCTTAACTGACTGAGCCACCAATAGGTGGGCAATAGGTGCCCCAATGATCTACATATTCTTAAATGCTGGAAATTTAACAGAAGTTTGTCAGTGACCAATGGCAATACTGATCATTGAAGAACTGTTTCACAATAGCAGACTTTTGAGGCAATAGGACCAATTGGATAATATATTTACCTCTAGTGAGACAACTCTGGGTGAAAAATTCTTAACTGAATTAAATCCCATGGCATAGCTTGGTTATATCTGAAAATCAGGAATGCTTTCCCAGATTTGTATCTCTGAGACCATTTTCTACTATTAATTCAAGGGGAATTACTAAAACTCATTAGTTTTGATCAATTCCAGTTGTAGTTTCTTTGACAAATCTGTGACCAGAAGTGGTGAAAGAAGTCAGTGATAGAGGTAAAAGCTGTTAAAAATATACTGGATTCATTCCAACATCTTCTCCAGTGGTACTACTGTCCATCTTACCAACTTCCTTTTCTCTACAGTGGGAGGTCAGTGTTGCTGGCATCAGTAGAGAGTTCATAAGTAAATGGGCAAAAAATGTCACCAAAGTTCAGGATCTTTCACTTGGCCGTAGAATGTCTTGTGAGTAATGATGCTATAAGCATGAGTAAAAGCAGCTTCATCAATTAAAGTTAATAGGCTTTAGATCTCTTTTACCTTTGACCAATCCCAGAATCATGTCATTTAGAATAATGAGAATCTTTGCTTCTTGAAAATTAAATAACGACAACTTCTGTAGTTGCGTTATTTTGATGTGGTTTCATTTTACTGTTAAGACACTTATCCTTAGTTTTATCCTTTTTTTTTTTTAAGATTTTACTTATTTATTTGACAGAGAGAGAGAACACAAGCAGGCAGAGAGGCAGGCAGAGAGAGGGGGGAAAGCAGGCTCCCCGCCAAGCAGAGAGCCTGATGTGGGGCTCGATCTCAGGACCCTGAGATCATGACCTGAGCCGAAGGCAGAGGCTTTAGCCCACTGAGCCACCCAGGTCCCCCACCTTAGTTTTATCTTAAGCTGGTATCTGATAATGAAATATACATTCATCTGATAATGAAATATACATTGTTGTCAGTGCAAAGGCATGAAATAATTTTACTGGTGGAAATAGTTTTAAGGTTTATGTCTGAAGAACATTATAAGTCTAAGAGTCTTGTAATAATAGGAAAGTCTTATAAAGTCTTACAAAACAGAATGGCCAATGAAAGTACAGCTTCGAGGAAAGGGGGACCCCAATTTCAGAGTAACCTGGATATTTTCACAGAATGTGAAAGAAGTATGGTAGGTAGTGGTCAGGAGCTTAATCCCCTGGAGTCCAGCTAGCTGGGTTTGCTGCCCCTCATGTCAGGTGCTGTTGAACTCATGCTGTTCTTTATCAGCTGCCCACCATGTTTCCTCATGTCAAATTAGGCTACAGTCTGTGGTGAGGATTAAATGTGATAATATATATAAAGAGTGTGATATATGGACTGGCATCTGGTAACCACTCAGGATACATTGGCTTCTATTACTGAATAGGTTTCTAAATTTGGGTCATGAGCCCCACAGGAGGTTCTGAGGGAGTAAAACAGGCAAGAGTAGGTGTGAAGGGTGAAGTGAGCGTGTGTACAAGAAGCTGACATTAGTTCATTGGCATATAGATTGGCCCTACTTGCTCATCATTTCACCTGGGCACCTCAATCTCCTCTCTCCATCATGAAATTCTTAGGCCCATTCATCCTGCTTCCCCCCAAATTCAGACATACACCTCACAGTCTGGGTCACTACACAATTTGATTTAAAATCAATGAAGCGATAAAAGGCAAAAGATGGGACCATCAATCTTTCCAGGATCCTTCACTCAATTCCACCGATATTCCAGTTACTGCTATGGTCGAGTAATGTGCTTCAGGGCAGGGAGGTTTACAGATGAAAAAAAAGAAAAATTAAGTCCTCTGGAAGTCAGCAAGTTAGCACTACCTTTGGGATATTTTGGTTGCTCTTATGAAACATTTCCCCTGACACTGACATGTTCTGTCCAAAAAGTCTGTTGATGAGCAACAAAGTTTGGAGGAACTGGACTGAACAAGAAATGCAGTGCCCTGGAGGCTCAGGGAAAGGGACATCTGCACCTTTGTGCCCCATCCCAGAGGAGATAGGGCAAGATGGTGGGGACGAGACAGGAGGGTATCAGAAGGTGGACGAGGGTCGGTAAAGTACCCTCCAGACGGAGAAGGCACTCTGGGATGGAAAAATGGTGCAAGCCACTCTGTACTATTTACAGAGTTTTATTCAGGGTAACTTACTGAAAGGGGTATCCAGCGGACAGATGATCCAGGTGCTAAGCAGCTATTGTCCACAAAGATGAGACCTTAATCCACAGCTTTTACAGGGTGAGGGGCATAGTGGTGAGGCCACAGGGTAGTTAGCTACCATGGCGCCCTCTGTGCGCCGGAGGGACAATCAGAAAAGCCTTCCTGCATTCCGGACAGGGCATACATTACCTTGCAAAGGGCACGAAGCACATGGCCCTGACATTGGTCATTGCCTGCGTACTAATAAGACAGAGGGCCAAAGATGGGGTCGGTGTCATCAGTACCCCTACAGAGGACAACATGCAGGACAAGGTGTTTCTACGCTAAAGCCCAAATCTGTGTTGCCCTCTGTCTCCTGGGCAATGGGACAGAATTTCTTAGAACCCAAACCTCACAAAATTCCTAAAAATAAAAACAAAACCTCAGATCGTTCAACTAATACTTATGCAAGCACTCTTTCTCTCAGACTAGAACCTAGGGGCATTTGAATATCATTTGGATTATCATCTTTACACAGCTACCTTCTTTTTCACAAACATTCTAATGCCTACAACTACCAAATTACATTGTATTAGCATCTACTGCTATGGAACAAACTGCCACAAATTTCTGTCAACCACATCCACATACCAGGACTCCCACACACTCTTCCCGGTTAGCGACAGCCTGTCTGACATATTCCAATCAAGGCTCCTCCTATTCGGGATCTTCGGGCCATATTAAAAATTCTCTCTCTTTCATATTTTCCACCCTGATGAGGTTTAAAAGAGGTTTTACAGATATTGTTGCTTGATAGACTGCTGTTTGTTAGTGTTATATTTCTCAAGCTTAGAAGTTCTTTTGCTGTTACTTCATAAAAACTCTCAAGAAACCCAACAGATGTTTTTCTCTATTTGCTCTTCTTGATTTTCATTGATATTTATTTTTATATTTTCTCTCTTGTGGCTTTATATTTTATTATTGTAAAGTGTAAGAGAATGAACAAATCCCTATAATCATTTCTAAAAATCTCTCAAAATTCCACAATCATTAATGAGAATATAATTTCTATTTAATTTTTATCACCTTTGTTTTCTTCTGAATGGGCTAGTGGCCTCATCTCTCATATATTGTTTCTTGCCTGAGAATTCCTAGTCAACACGCTCCTCTGCTTTGAAAAATAAATGTTGCTTTCTTGGGTTTTTGAGGCAGAGCATGAGGAAGAATGGATTTGTTTTTTGCTTGGACCACCAATAATACTATACATTCTCTATTTTTCTTCCAGTTCTGCCAACCTAAACTAGAAGAAATGTTTTCACATATTTCTTCTTTCACCCACCAAATCAATCTTTGGGACGGTACAAAACACGTCAGTCCATGGCTCTTCAGAAGCCCTAGAGGTAAATTTCACTGCATTTAACTTCATTACTTCACAGGAAAGGTAAATGATACTACGTGCATTCAGAAAAAGAATGAACTTTAAAATAAAAGCTCAGGTGAAATTTAAAATGACCAACTTATACCTTTATAACTATATATATAACCTTTGTACAAAGGTTATATATATAACCTTTATATAATATATATAACCATAATATATAATATAATATAATATAACCATAATCACCACTGAATACAGTTTTTAAGTTTCTGTTCTGGGCATACTAGAGATGATGCTGTATCTCTGTTAAGATATCAGGAGGCAGCAAGTGTTTAACCCTACGTTCCCTGTCTATTTATACTTCACATACCCCAGAAACTTCCACACAGAAATATGGAGGATAGCAAGTAAGACTTATTGAGTATACTAGAGGCAGATTTAATGAATAAATAAGTATTCTGATTTCTGAATACAGATTTAATATTTATAGGCATCTGAATACAGATTTTTCATATATAGACACAAAGGTTCTTTTTCATGCAGTCTTGTGTGAATTTTGTCAGGTTTGGCTTTCAGGGACTGTAACTAGGTACAGTGATGGCCAAGACACTTTTCAAGAGGTACTGGAAATAAACAATCGCACATTGCCTTTGGCATACTCACGGCTTTTTCCCAGAATAAGAATTTCAGGAAAATCATGTAAAAAAATATTGGGTTTACACATTGAGACCCTTTGGCTATAAAAATTAGTTGTCTTGCAGCCTATGATTTAATGCTTTTTGGTTTGTATCAAGGAAGGTATATGTCATCAGAACAGAGTATTGGGTAATGGAAAGCATCCTAGCCCCGAAATGAAGGCTTAGTTTTGAATTTTGGTTCCAGCCCAGGATGGAGGTTCTCACCTACTCGCCTCTATCAGCTCTAAAATGGGGGTAATAATAGCTTCCTTTCCTGCTTGCTGGGGCTGTAATTCACATCAAAACCACTCATGACAGTGCTTGGGTAAACTCTAACACAACTATACAACTTGAAGGTGTTGGTGGGAGTAACCCCTTGAAATATACATTATCCTGGGACTACGATCACACACAAAAGACACAGCATTAAAACTCACCGGGCAGCAACACTATGAGCACCCCAAAGAAGGCTCAAAATTAATGAGATATGAGAACACTAAATACTTACGTGAGAAATCATGTTTTCCTACTTGCTCGACCGTGCGGGAAAGTTAATAATAACATGTCCAACATGCCAGGAAATCTTTTCGTCTGCTCATGCTGCCGTCTATGACCCTGTGTAAGGGGAGGCAAGGGCGAGTGGCAGGTCAGAGGAGGTAGATATGCTGTCAGAAACATCATTCGGATTATAAATGAAAGTATTAAGGAACTTCCTTGGAGAGAGCTGACTTGTAAGAAACTGAAAATGGGAAATATTTGCCCTAAAGATAAGTTCTTCACATAATATTTAGTTTGCCTCCTCAGAGACTATTCCTTTCAATTTTGGAACAATACTGCTCACTGAGATTGTGAATTTACATAGCTTTTCTTCAGCCAATTGTAGACTCCATTCTAAAAAAAGCAAAAGAAGCAAACACATTTGTAAAAAGAGAAAAATACTGCCTGGCTTGAGGTAATTTCAAGGCTCCTGTATTCTAGGAATTAAGTATGTTTAATGTCTAATGTACCTATTCCTTTTTTTTTAACACATATGCTAAACCTACTTTTAAACGTACTGACTCGCTGAAAGGGCAATCAATACATGTTTCTGGAATGCTAGCAGGATACTTCTGTGAATTTCTCTAGATTTGACAAAGAAAGTAAATGTCGACTTCAGGAATACCTATAGTTTAAAAGACAAAATGAATAGTCGATGTTAGTAGAATTAATGGATCCCATCCATGAAAACTAGAATAGTTTTAATTATATATATGCACATAC
>CM052800.1:161157581-161236573 GCA_028533885.1 Nasua narica | reverse complement strand
TACATTTGGTCACTATATCAAATATGAAGGCTAATTCTGTGTTTGTGATAAATGGGAGACTTCGGTGTTTCCAAGGGCTCACCCCCATCTGTGTACTCCTAGGGGATTTTTGTAGGCAGGGATTTGGTTCAAAACTCATCTATTCTCTCTAGACTTTTCATTAGTGGTGAACAAACAGCTAGAGTTCTGGATATCTTCTTGAATACATGATTAAAGAAAATACTGCTTATGATTTTGTGGCACAGGTGTCACCAGTGACTGCTGATGGAGCACCCCAGGTAAAGAATTGCTGAGGGGCACGGCTGGCAGTTGTAACTTAGGTAGGAACCAGATTCTTGGCTCAAACAGCTTAACATCCAATTCCACAATCAGAGTCCCAAATCTCCTCCAGATGTATTTAGGCGCAAAAATCACTGTACATATAGTAAGTCGACTGTCATGTGCTTTCTGCAAGGTAATAACTTATTCTCCCTCAGTTTTTTTTTTCTTTTTTTGAGCATAAAACATGGCGTAATTCCAGGGGTGGGCTGGTGCTGGGTCCTGGGAGGCAGACCAATCATAAATGTTTGTCTCTGTACATCCTTTGATCACCCTCATGCAACATGTATTGTTTATATTTGTTTTAGTGTATGTAGGTTTGTAAGCATTATTACTTGAGGATATATATAACTGGGGTTTGGTCGCTTTTATTTATTCAAAAGTCATATGGCATGTTATTGACTTATGATGGTGTCTGGCTCTGGGCAGTGGTATGGGATCATGATATGTTTTAAAAAATACTTCCTCTCAGAGCGCCTAGGTGCCTCAGTGGGTTAAGCATCTGACTCTTGATTTCAGCTCAGGTCATGATCTCAGGGTGGTGGGATCAAGCCCTGTGTTGGGCCCCACGCTCAGTGCATAGTTTGCTTGCCCCTCTCCCTCTGCTCCTCCCCGCCCTAAAATAAACTCTTAAAAAAATACTTCCCCTCAAGACAATCTTTCATTGTGGAAATAATCAATATCAAGGACAAAAAGGAAGAAATGGGAAACATAAAATCATTCCTGAGTTTTTTTTGAAAAAGAACTAATTTGAAGAAGATTACTTATATTCAACAAGATCAAACCCTATTCCCCAATCCCCTCTCTCCATCCCCAACCCAGGAAAGATCACATTCTTTTTTCTTGTTCATGGGAATAAATATGTCTATGGGGATCAAAGGGATTTTTGGCTAAATAGGAATAAGCACCAGGTCAATCATTTCCTCAGCTGTAGGTTAGGGAGACACAAATAAATAGTTTTATTCACATGGAAGAAGTGAAAATTTGTATTTTTTATGAAAATTGAAGATAAGCCTCATTTTTGCTTATCATGTAGGCTAACGGTGTGGAGAGGGGACAGAGCAGAACGAAGGACAGAAATCTCTGTTCGCCTCTCCAAGCCCTGGTCCCACAACAATCTACCCACGAGTTGGACAAAAGTGTTAGTTTTATCAAAATAATTCTGAAAAGCTTATGAAAAAAATGTTTTACGAAGTAACTTTGAGCCTTTTTATAATGCATTAATGTGTAGCAATTGCTTAGCACAGATCCTGGTTATTAGAAATGGTTACAAAACACTGGTATTTATTCTCAGTATTATCCACTATTCCAGATGAAACAGATGTCAATTTCATCTTATTATAAACCTCAACTCAGTAGAATGACCTGCTGGGACCAAAAATGCCTGTGGAAAGGAACCACAAGTTTATTGAGAAACAAGTTCAAAAGAGGAGGCAGGATCCTCTACTGGAAAGAAGGAAAGGCATTAATATTTAAGGGCCCCTCCCATGAGTCAGCCACTGTGCTGCATCTCACATTCTTATCCCATTTGCTAGAAAACTGAAAAGGAAAATTTCTCCAAAGTGTTTTTTAAAACGACATCTGTGCAGCAATATAATGTGTAGCTAGAATCTGAGACTCTGGAAGCAGAATCCTTCAGTCTGAAGTCTGACATCCACTTTTTAGATGGATTTCTTTGGGCTGGTTACCCCCTGTAGGCCTCAGTTACACATATGATAAGGAAGATAACCATACCTATCATAGGTGGCTTCTCTATTATTTGGGATACTGAATGTAAATACCTAAAGAAGTGCCTAGAACATAAGAAGTCCTCAATTATGTTGGCAGTTGTTATTCAGCAATAATAATTTACTTAGATATTTTAAGTGCCAGGTGTCAAAGTACTTCCATCTGTTTTATTATCTTATTTGATTTTGTCTTTCTCCCTCTTGTACACATACACATGGTAGCACGCACGCACACACACACACACACACACACATGCACGTTTCCACCCACATATCTCAATGGCTTACTTGGTAAGATTATCATTCTCCACTCTGTGGGGCCTAGTTGTGCAAGGCTTACTGGAGAAATGTGTAGACCAGCATCCATATTTTGATTACTATTCCCATCCTCTCACTACTAAACATTCTGCCTTAGGAATAACTTGACTGACAATTTGGATAATAGACAGCCAATTTTGATAGAACCGGCCAAATTGTTTAATTAAATAAGAGGCTTGATTTAAGGCTTCATTTATGGAGAACTGGGTTCAGTGTTACTCAAATATGGAAATCTATCCCTTTCTGAGAGATGAAAATGTAATGAAGGAAAACGCTTTGGTGAGTTTATGAAGTGCTTATGACTATGTGATGTCAAACAGCTTGTCAAACCGTTGAAGCCTGCAGATTTCTAGAATGTGAGATAAAACTGAATAATTGGTGGGTTTCCTTTTGTAATTTCTTATGTAATTTTATGTTAAACTATTCAAATTCTGTATAATGCATACATGCTTCAAATGGAGGCTGTCCTTAATTATTATATTAGCCTAATGATGATAAAGTAGTTCTATAATTATATTATCAAAGCTACATTTTGTGCTACAAAATGTCAAAGACTATTCATTCACTCATCTAAGTGAATACTGATTGAGTCATCACCACATGGTAAGTATTCTCTAGGTGTTGAGAATAAACAGGGAATAAGATAGACATCTTTCCTGCCCTTGTGAAGCTTCCGTGTTAGTTAGGAAGACAGAAAAAGAAGAAGATAAGTAATTAAGTGATGTAATTTCAGGTTGTGCTAAGCGCCAGGAAGAAAAAGAAAGTAGAATAAAGGGGTAGGAATGATTGGTTAATGGTGGGAGGAGAGGGAGGGTGATTAGTAAATGGGTCAACTAAGAGACAATATTGGAGACATTTATGAGAAGGTAAAGAACTGAATAAAGAACATTTCAAGCAATAGAAACATGTGAAAATCTGTGGCGGAGATATGGATGGAAGCCAGGACAGCTGGAGTGGATTTAGCAGAAGTTACAGTGATGAGAGGTGAGATTGGACAGCTGGCAGGGGCTAGAGTCCTTGTCCATGGTCAGGTGTTTAGATTTTATTCTATTTACAATAGGTAAAAACTTGAGTGTGAAAAAGACTCTACTTGCTATCTAAAAATAGGCTGTGAGGGAAGGAGCTGGGGAAAAGGGAGTTCGGGTTTGAGATGGTTGATGAATCCAGGTGAGAAATGATGGTGGTGTATTAGGGTTTTCCAGAGATGCAGAACCAATAGTACATACATATACATAGACCCACATATCTATTTATATATATCTACCATATTCATACACATATACATACTTGTATACAATATACATATATATATATATATATATATATATATATATATATATGTATACTATATATATAGAGAGAGAGAGAGAGAGAGAGAGAGAGGAAGATAGAGAGAGGCCAGGAGGGAACATGGAGGTCAGGGGAAGATTTATTTAAGGAATTGACTTACATGGGTGAAGTGGCTGGAAGTCCAAAACCCATAGGTCAAGTTTGGCAGGCTGGAAATTCAGATAAGAGTTGATGGTACAGTCTTGAGTCCAAACTTGCAGGGCTGGACGTGCCAGCTGGATACTCAGTCAGGGTCTCTCCATTACAATCTTGAGGCAGAATTGCTGCATTTCTGGGAAACTTCAGTCTTTGCTCTTAAGGTCTTCACCTGACTGGATGAAGCCCACATATTATAGGGGGTAATTTGCTTTACTCAAAGCTAACTGATTTACATGTTAACCACATCTAAACAATACCTTCACAGCAACATCTACACTTTTGTTTGTCCAAACAACTGGGTATTATAACCCAACCAAGTTGACACATTACATTAACCATCACAGATTGCTAGGACTAGAGTGATAGCAATGGAAATGTTGGAATATCAATAGTTTCTAGATATGTTCTAGATATGTTCTGAGTCAACAGGACATCTCCTCTACCCTAAAGTAGCCAGATTATTACACTCCTGCTCAGCAGTAGGGGTTATGGGGGGTACTTACTGGAGAAATAGAAACAGAGAAACTCAACTCCAGGATACCAGGCACAGAGTGGAGAAGGGACAATGGACTGAAAATTGGGTATTAAATGAAAGAAAGCATATTGAAGAGAGCCCCCTCAGCACCCTCCCTTTAATGTTCTCCCCTAAGAGTGAGAGGTAGGCAGCAATCCTCAAATCCTAAAGAGTTAATAATTTTCTGTAAAAAGACTGAACTGTCCCATTTAGAAGGGCCTCAGCCATGTGAGTAACAGTGAAATCCACCATTCATTCCACCAAACTTCCTGTGGACGCAGAGCCCCAGTGAGTTCTTCTGATACTCATTCTTGAGTCCAGTCCAACTCCAACACAAAAGATAGGCCCCAAACAAATAGGAAATGACTTCTGTTTTTAACCATGTTACAGAAACCAGTTCCAACCTAGTCCTCCATGATAAAGAGTTAGAGAAATTGAAATACATATAATCAACATTTCAAACACTGGAAAATATGCTATGTAGGATTGTGATTCCCTAAGAGAAAGTAAACAAATGAGGCAATCTCCATAATTGCACTGACTTTTAGCTGGAGGTGTTTTCTGGGCTATCTCTCCTCCCCACACACACACGCACACACACACACACACGCATACACACACACACACACACACACACACACACACACACATACAGAGCAGGGAGCTCAAGTCAAGCACTCTGGTCTTACTGTGTTCTGTGAGTGTTCTGCGAGAATTCAAGGAAACCAGAAATGTAATAGACTGTCTCTTTTTCTGTATGGATGATGAGTCCCTCCCAGTGAGTAGATTTGTCAATGTCCCAAAATTCTTTTCTTCTTCTTTCTCTCTCTTACCAAATTCTTCACAGTTTTCTCATGGAGAACCTAATGAATAAATAATATTATCTGTTATTTCCAATTCATAATAAATATCATCAGTAGTATAATCAACAAAAAAATTAAACTGGAAATGGCCAAAACTACAATCGATAAAAAATAGAAGAAGCAAATAACCTAGATATTTAAATTGCCAAATAGGACCTACAAGATTTAGACTACGTAGGAGAAAATGCCACATACAAAAAAATGTATAACAGCAAAAACTATAATACTTTAAAATTTGATATGAACAAAAAATAATATTATATATATATATATATATATATACACACATGGAACATATATCATGGAATATTATGCAGCAATGAAAAAGGATGAGACCATGCCATTTGAAACAACACAGATGGGCCTTGAGAATGCTATGCTAAGTGAAATAAAACAGTCAGAGAAAGACGAATACCACATGATTTCACTTATGTGTAGAATCCAAAAAATAAAACAAATGAATAAACATTGCCAGAGGGGACTAGAGGGATGGCCAAAATGGGTGAAGTGGAGAGGAGATAGAGTCTTCCAGTTATGAAACAAGTCATAGGAATAAAAGGTAGGCATAGGGATTATAGTCAATGATATGGTAACAGAATTGTATGGCGACAGTGACACTTTTTGGTAAGGATCACTTAACATATAGAGTTATTGAATTACTATGTTGTACATCTGAAGCTAAGGTAACAATGTGTTTCAATTCCCCTCAAATAACAAATAAAAATTAAAAAAAAATAAACAATAACTTTAGCAAGATAAGAAGGAACATAGCCTGAGAAATTTGCATCAATTAATTAAATTGGCAAAATGGAGCTTATTTCCAGAAAATGACTTCTGGATGAAAATTTATCAACATTAATATAATTATCATTAAAGTACTGAATTAAAAATGGTTTGAGAGTCCAAACAGTAGAGATAGAATATCTCTCTGCACAAAGGACAATGCCTAGTGCAAAGAAGAATTTTAATACACATTTTCATCTTTTTCAAGCTTTCTTCATCCTGGAAATACATGATTAAAAAACAAACAAATGGATGACAGCAAAAAATCCCTTTCATTCATGCCCCTGAATATTTCAGGCTGGAGAATCAACAAATGAATACTCATAAAGATTTCAAAATGTAGAGAACTATGAAGAAAACAAATATGGTCAGTATCTGTAGAATAACTGAGTGGTTATGGTAGGGTAGGTAGAGAGGATAATCAAAAAGTGCTTCAAGGACAAAAGGGCATCAACTCTGGGGAAAGGCATACTTGCTACAGGGTTTGGTATGAACAAAAGGAAGGAGGGAGGGAAAGTGCAGGGTGTTTCCCAGGAATGTCTCCTGAGCACAATGCAAGGTTATGTCTTGAGCCGTTGTGATAAATAAAGGTAAAACCAACAACAAGGTAGTGTTAGATATAAAGAACACAAGATTTATAATTTAATCAATAGATAATAGGGAGTCACCGGAGGAGCTGTACTTTGGGGAGACTTTTTGGTCTGCAGTTCAGAAGGCATTAAGGAGGGAAGAGATTAAAAGGAGGAAGACAGTCTGACAGAAATGGCTTTAAGTAAGAAGTAATGAACTAGAGGAGTGGCAGAGGAAATGAGATGGAGGAAATAATTTAGGCATGGGTCAGATGAAGAAGGTGCGAGAGTGAAAGAGGTATGAGACTAGCCTCAAGCTGAGTTTGCTGGGGATGTTAGTGCCATTTACAGCAATACAGGGGGCCAAGAAGCAGTTTTGGGAAGCAAATTTATGAGTTTATTTATTCTGACATCTTCAACTTAAGGCATTCCTGAGAATGCAAGAGTTAAACCTCCGGTGGAGAAATGGAAACTAAGTCTGTTGCTTAAGAACTCCAAGGAAGGGCTGATAATAAGCAAGGAAATATATGTGGATGAACTTTACTAAAGGGGAGAGAAACCGGAGAGTAGAACTCAGCTCTCTGGGGACCACCTACCTAGGACAATCTGCCTAAATTTTTGTTTAGAAGTAGACGTAGGTAAGTTTAATAACATGTTTAGAAATTGGGAATAGGAATTCATTGGGGGAGCCTAAAACAGACTGCCAGGCAAGGAGAATGTGGTGTTGGAGTGGCCTGAATGAAGTTTCCAGGAAGTCAATACGTAATGTAGCAAGAGTGGAAGAAGGGGTGTCCCAGCTGGATAGTTTCTCATGGTACCATTTTGTAAATGTCACTTAGGTATTGTTGATGGAATACAACATAGGAAAAAGTGTGTTTGCCTGGACTTTGGTTAGAGCGCTACATGTATAGTGGGAAGGAATACTTGGGTAAACCATTTGAGTAGGGAAGAAGATGGAGTCCTGGGGCAGTGCTCAAATAAAGTAGGTGCTTGCTAAACTTTAAGGAGTGGGCCTGGTTAATTCTCTTTGTTTTGCTAAATTGTGTATTCAAGTCTGAAGACAAAATCCTAGGGATTGGGATTCTAGAGAGGATGAGTATGGTTGTCATTAATCCTCCTTCTCCTCCCTCTCCTCCACCTGTGTCCTCCATAAGGACTTACCTTTATGGCAGATCATCCTAGGTAGACAGTCCCCAGAGAGCTGAGTTCTACTCTCTGGTTTCTCTCCTTTAGTAAAGTTCATCCACATTTATTTCCTTGCTTGTTATCAGCCCTTCCTTTGGGTTCTTAAGCTATAGACCTAGCTTCCATTTCTCTGCTGGAGTTTTAACTCTTGCATTCTTTCACAGAAAGGCTGAAGAAATATCTAATAAATACTGGTTTGAAGAAGGACTGGCTCTGGAGAAAAACTGTACTTTTATACTCACTATATGAAAGCTAGAACCCCAAACATTACTAATATTTACTGTTAGTAAATATAACTTTGGACTTCAGGGGTGAAGTATTTGGGTATTCTTTAGTGAAAACTTAAGAACAGAGAATGTCATTAACCCCTGACAAGAATAATTCAAATACTCACGGAATTAAATGTACTCTCTCTGAAAGTAAAAATTTAATTGAATTAAAGTTCTCTTTATTGAAGTTAAATGCTTACCTTTTCTTCCACATTAACTAATTTAAAGGTTAGCTAATACATAGTTAAAATAACTTACAAAAAATGTAAATTTACATAATTACATAATTTTATTTCGACCTTAGAAGTATGTGAAAAAATTTGTCAGCTTCTGAGAACACTTTGATCCTAACAGATAAATAAAACTTTGTTATATAAAAGTTTGAATGACCTGTGAGAAGAAGGTATACAAATTTCAGTCTAGGTATGGAATATGCTAGATATAAGAGATCTCTAAAGACCTTGTGAATTAAGTGGGCAAACCTTTAAGTAAGGTTATAAAAATATTTTTTAAAGTTTAAAAGTATGAAAAGAAACAGTGATCTTTAAGAACTTAAAAGGTAATTTCCCTAGAGAAAACATACAAGGGAAAGTCTATATATTCTTATTTTAACCCTAGAAAGATGAAAAGGAACCAGAATCCTTTGTCTGAGGCTGCAAATCCACATCTCATTTCTAATGAGCTCTCCAAACTGATAGCCATGGAATTGGGATTTATTCCAATACGCAAAGTGATTTTTATTTTTTTTAAAGATTTTATTTATTTATTTATTTATTTATTTATTTATTTATTTATTTATTTGACAGAGGGAGAGAGATCACAAGCAGGCAGGCAGAGAGAGAGAGAGAGACAGAAGCAGGCTCCCCGCTGAGCCCGATGTGGGGCTCGATCCCAAGACCCTGAGATCACGACCTGAGCCGAAGGCAGAGGCTTTAACCCACTGAGCCACCCAGGCACCCCACAAAGTGATTTTTAAAACGCACCCACAACTCTATGCTCAAATCATCTTCAACAAAGCAGGAAAAAATATCCAGTGGAAAAAAGACAGTCTCTTCAATAAATGGTGCTGGAAAAATTGGACAGCTATATGTAGAAGAATGAAACTTAACCATTCTCTTACACCACACACAAAGATAAACTCGAAATGGATAAAAGACCTCAACGTGAGGCAGTTATCTACCAAAATCCTAGAGGAGAACATAGGCAGTAACCTCTATGACATTAGCCACAGCAACTTCTTTCAGGACATGTCTCTAAAGGCAAAGGAAACCCAAGCGAAAATGAACTTTTGGGACTTCATCAAGATAAAAAGCTTCTGCACAGCAAAGGAAACAGTCAACAAAACAAACAGGCAACTCACAGATTGGGAGAAGATATTCGCAAATGACACTACAGACAAAGGTCTGATATCTAAGATCTATAAAGAACTCCTCAAACTCAACAATCAAAAAACAGATAATCATGTCAAAAAACGGCCAGAAGACATGAACAGACACTTCTCCAAAGAAGACATACAAATGACATACACATGAAAAAATGTTCATCATTATTAGCCATCAGGGAGATTCAAATCAAAACCACATTGAGATACCACCTTACACAAGTTAGAATGGCCAAAATCAACAAGAAAGTAAACAACAAGTGTCGGAGAGGATGTGGAGAAAGGGGAACCCTCTTACACCTTGATGGGAATGCAAGTTGGTGCAGCCACTTTGGAAAACAGTGTGCAGATTCCTCAAGAAATTAAAAATAGAGCTACCCTATTACCCTGCAATTGCACTACTGGGTATTTATCCCAAAGATACAGATGCAGTGAAAAGAAGGGCCATATGTATCCCAATGTTCATAGCAGCAATGGTCACAATTGCCAAACTGTGGAAAAAGCCAAGATGCCTTTAAACAGACGAATGGATAAAGATATGGTCCATATATACAATGGAATATTATGCCTCCATCAGAAAGGATGAATATTCAACTTTTATATCAATGTGGACAGGACTAGAGGAGATTATACTGAGTGACATAAATCAAGCAGAGAAAGTCAATTATCATACAATTTCACTTACTTGTGGAGCATAAGGAATAAAAACATGGAGGACATTAGGGGAAGGAAAGGAAAAGTGAATTGGGGGAAATTGGAGGGGGAGGTGAACTATGAGAGACTATGAACTCTGAGAAACAAATTGAGGGTTTTGGAGGGGAGAGGGATGGGTGAGCCTGGTGATAGGCAATGGAGGGGGGGACGTATTGCATGGCCCATAAACAATGAATCTTGGAACACTGAAAAAATAAAATAAAAGTTAAAAAATGTAAGGAAGAGAAGAAGGGAAAGCAGGTAAAGGGAGAGAGTAATATATATTTTTACTATGTTTCTTTAATAATACTTCTTAGTAATGTCCCAGCCCAAAATGTCCTTAGACTTTATTGATATTGTTCCTGTGTTTTCAATTTAAATTTTTCTAGATTATTTGTGGTAATAGGGCATTAAATAACATTAAATAAAAATTTTAATTTTATATTTTTCCCTCTTGCTAAAATGATAGAATCCATAAAGGTATTATTACTATAAACATTTTTAAATTATTGAGCAAATCCGTTGATGTGTCTTTTTTTTTTTTTTAGTCTGATTTGTGTCAAATGGTGTGCTGTCAAAGTGGGGTAGAAGATTCAATTACAGACTGTTGTGTGACTTATGACTTGTTAGTTTGACTTCATACAGAAAAAGTATCTTACAAAGTACCTTCTTTAAGTCTATTTTTAAAAATATTTTATTTATTTATGTGAGAGAGAGAGAGAGCACGTGCACAGGGAGAGAGGAAGAAGCAGACTCCCCACTGAGCAAGGAGCCTGATGTGGAACTCGATTCCGGGACCCTGGGACCATGACCTGATCCAAAGGCAGATGCTTAACCAATGGGTGCCCCTAAATCTACTTTTTTGGTTATCTGTCATTTTACATAGTTTGCCAGAATAATTCTTATTTTTTTTAAAGATTTTATTTATTTATTTGTCAGAGAGACAGAGAGAGAGAGAGAGAGAGCACAAACAAGGGGAGAGACAGGCAGAGGGAGGGAGAAGCAGATTCCCCTTGAGCAGGGAACCCAATGTGGGACTTGATCCCAGGACTCTGGGATCATGACCTGAGCCGAAGGTAGCCACTTAACTCACTGAGCCACCCAGGCATCCCAAAAATTCTTATTTTGTAAATGGAGTTATTCCTTCAGAAGTAATGGTATGGCAATTTGACTATTCCCTGAAGTTCTACTGATTTTAATGTGATATATATAATAACATAGTTATGTAACATAACGTACATATTTATACATATAACTTATATTTATATAACGTATATATATAAAAATGTATATATTGGACTGCACTTCCATTAGAAGAGAAATTGGCAAAGTGAACAAGACATTTCAGAACAGTTTCACTTGGTCTAACAGTGGCTCCAGTAAATTTGTAACAACCAATTTTGCAACAAAAGTTTTCTTTTTCTTCTGCAGAATGAAAATAATCTTGCTATGATTGTGAAGGTGGTATTTTATGATGAAGCAAGCAGTATATGTGCTGCTAGATATGCAACCTCTTTAATTTCATATTTTCCTTCACAACAATTTCTATCGCATATTAAATTCTTAACTCATAAGTAACACCAATAATAGTAGCAACTGAGCCATTGATGTGTCTACCCAGACACTTTTCTAATACTGTACTCTCATTACAGTTTATTGATTCTCATATTTATCTTACTTTACAGATGAGAAAAACTGAGACTCAGAAAATTTGTATTCCTGTCTCAAGCTCATGTCAAGGCAAGTGGTGGTGTCTGGACTGGGTCTTTCTGATCTAATTACCCAGTTTCTAGACAGTATTCTGCTATACAGTTTCCTCTTTTGGCTTATTCATCATTCTTACTAAACTGTAAGGAATAGGAATAGCAAGGAAGGGGCTTTCTAATAGAACAGTCTATTCTATATAGACAATCTTTTGGGGTTTAAGAAAACTTTATGCACTTCCCTACTATCTTGACATGTGAAACAAATTAGGAAGCTATGTTTGGTGATACTATTTATATACTGTAATCTTAAATGACTGAAATTATGAAGGAAGACATACTTTATCGTGAGTAATTGTGTATCAAAAAAAGGAAAATGAATTAGAGAATATTTGAAACAACGTAATTTACCATTTCATAAATTAGTGAAAAAGTGAAAATTATCAAACATAGAAACTGATTCCTCCAATTTAATGATGCTAGGAACATTAACCCAATGCATTAATAAGTTTTTATTAAGCACCCACAGGGACATAATTTAGTATCAGGATTATGAAAATATGATCCTGTATTTAAGATATTTTAAAATCTAATTAAAGAAACACAAAATTAACAAAATTGCAAGTATATAAACATAATTAAAAGAGTGAATTCAAGACAGGGTATGGTTAAGAGATGTTTATGGGTCTGTAACAGTATGTAGGAGAAATGAAGGAATGTGGTTTGGAGACAGTAAATGGGGTGATGTTTCAGGCAACCTCATTCCGGTATTCAAATATCATTTCCCACATGGAAACATCCTGAACAATTAATTGCTTGGTCTTGCTCATCTCATTGACTGTTCCCTTCTCTGCACTTTTGTAAAAATGAGGTCATGTCACTATTAATTCATAGTTTTAAAAAATACTTAGTTTGCAAGTGCAGTCTCCACAACTATGAGTTTCTTTATGTCAGAGGTCAAGTCTTACGCATATTAGCAACCCCTGTTCTTACCAGGATGTCTGGCACACAATAAGTGCTCAATAATGAATAAATAACGAATGAATCAATATGTCCGTAAGAAATGAGAAAAAAAGAGGATTAATATAATACTACAGCTTTTGTGCTCTTTGTTTTTAGACCTGCTCTCTCTACATTCCCTATCGATTATAGCAAGGTTACATTTTAAACTCTAAATGACCTGTGCAAGATTACTGAAAATATAAATGATCACAAATATACTAGCGGCACTTTTCTGATACTATTCTTGGATTTCTCCATAGAAAAGGGAAAAATGACTCAAATACAGCATTAGTATCTTTCTTCCCTTCCCGCATTCTACACAGCATGGATAGTTAAATAGATTTGCTGGTTTAAACAAGTCTGCTTTCATTCAATAAGCATTTATAAATACCTATTCTACATCTAACATTGCATGTGATGTGAATACTGAGTTGAAAAGCAACGCTTCTGGTTTCAAGAAATTCCTAGTCTATTGAGGGATAGGAAATTACAACAAAATTTTTTATAAATTTTATGTCAGAAGTGTGCATAGAGTATGATAAAGGAGCATGGGATGTCACCTAACACAGGTGCAGTCAGTGAAGTGACTTGGAAAAGGTAAATATTGAGTTGCATCTCTACAATGATAGATAAAAAAGGTGGGAGGACAGACCAACCAGAGGAAACTGCATAAGCAAAATATGTGAACAAAGAACAACATGATCTCTTCAGGGGCCAGTAAGAAGTTTGGTGTCATGTGACACTGAATTTTGGAGGTCGCAAGGAGCTATGATGAAGAGTAAGGAATGGGGGAGTGTGAAGGGATGTGAATTCTCAGATGTATACAGTCAGACTAGATCATAAATGGCCTTGAATACTGGCTTTTACCCTTAATAAGTGTAGTGCACTGAAAGAATAGGACCTCATTCAACTGATGGTCTAGAAAAACTGCAAAAACAGAAGAGTGAAGCATTGACCAGAAGCAGTGAAGTCAGAAGCAGAAGTGAAGGTAGTCAGATACTGCAATATTTCTGAAAAAATAAAGAGGGTCCGGGCAACGTGGTAGCAATGAGAACACAGAGGGACATTTGAAGAATACTGAGAAAGTTGGAAAAGTGGATTTGATTCGGGAGGAAAGTGAAGAGATCATGAAAGAGCAGCACACACCAAAATCAAGGTCAGGTTTTGTTTTGTTTTCCTTTCTATGTCTGAGCATATCCAAGCTCACTGAAACAGAAAATTTAGGAAAATCGGTTGTGGGTGACAAGGGATAATAATGAATTCTGTAGTATGGAAGCTGAATTGATGTTGTGGGTCATCCAAAAATCTATGACTTCAAGAAAGAATATGGATATATGTTTTGGAATTCAGGAAAGCCACAAGCAGGAAGTGGCTTGGATGAGACCACACTGGGAGAGAGAAGGGAGCAAGAAGAGAGCCAGGCCAATAGTTGTACAACCCGGGACACTGACTCTGAAAGGTCAGTCCGAAGAGAAACCTGAAAATGAAGACATGAAAGAATAAATTGAAATGTAGGGGGGAAAATCAAGATATTAGGGTGCTATAGATTCTGAAGGAGGAAAGATTATTAAAAATGTAAGACTAAGTGTCAAATATAGTAGACAGACTGAGCAGGAAAGGGATGAACAAGGTACAAAGCATTTGGCCACTAGGAAGTCTCTGGTGAAACTGGAAAACAAACCAACATCCAAAGTTCCAATTGTGGCTTGAGGAGTAAAACCAGGTGAGGAAATGATGCAGAGAATATTATCTACTCTTGCAAGACAGAAAGGAAAGAGAGGTATAATTTATGAGCAAGGTAAAAGGGGAGGATTTAAGGAAGGCAGACATTTTACAAAGCACATGCTTGAGAGAAGGAGCCAGTAGAGTGTAAGTTCTAGTATTTTTCACTCGGTGTGAATTTATGAGGTAAAGGAACATTGGTGGATCTGGGTGGCAAGAAGCGCAAGACGATGGGATCCTGAGTGTAAGGTGGAGAATTAGCTTTAACCTGAAGGAGGAAAGACGTCTCACCTTCTTTGACTAGAGGAGGGAAAAACTGAGGCAGAGATATTTGGAGGATATTTTGGCAAATGGGAACTTGGAGAAATTGCATATATCATATTAAAGCAATATTCCCCTTTTTAGACACCACGGTATCATGTAGTATAATAGGAGGGACGTGCAGCTTAACTTTGGAGAGATCAGAAAAATCTTCCTAAAGGAGGTGACATCTGAATGAAATCCAAAATGAGGGCAAACGATTAGGCCCATTTGTTTTAGTTTCTGTCAGGCAGAGGAAGTAGCACATCTGTGGCTTGAAGGCAAAGACAGACAAAACAATGGCACATCTGGTAATGACAGATTGTTTAGAGAATTCCTTACATTCTAGAAAACTTGCGTGCTTTTCCAACAGCAATGGACAATCACCAAACAATTTAAATTTTAGAAATAATCAGATTAATAGGAGGCATGGCTGAAGGCAGGGGACCAGAGAGAAAACTCTTGTACTAGAGATGAAAAAAGATTAGGATCTATGCCAAAGAAGGGCAGTGGGTATAATAACAAATGGAAAAAATCAAGACATTTCTAGAAGATATCAACAGGCTATGGTGATAAATTAAATACAGTGACGGAAGGAGGGAGACATCAAAGATAACTCCAGGGTTTCTGGCTTGGGTAATTGGGGTGGATACTGGCACTCTTCTGCAGGAGGGAGAGACAGAGGTAACAGCAATTTTGGGGGGGTGTGGAAAACTGACCATGGTGTTGGCAACTGAGCTGTCAATAAATTGATAAATAATTAGTATATATTGAATATATTGATCTAAAATTCAGAAGAAATTTGGAGACATAGAAATAAGAAAGTCAATATATCATGTCAATATCATCTATAAACATAGTGGTAGAATGCAGCACTCAGCTAGAATGACAGGGACAGGATCCTTGATGGCAAGATGCAGAGCTCTCTTTCTTTCTCTCTCTCTCTCTCACACACACACACACACACACACACACCTTAGCCCCTATGGAAGAAGAGTCATCAGAAATCGGATTGAAAAGGAATGACCCAGGACATATGAAGAAAACTCTACAAGTGTAGATTTACAGAAGCAAAATAAAGAATTTTAAGGAGTCAAGCAATGAAATGAGATATAATTGAATCATGAAGTATAATTGAATGGGAGAATTCTCTGAGGAGGTGGAGCTGGGATCCAGAACACAGGAGCAGGAATTAGACTGAAGGAGAGAATTAGCAGAGAGAAGGAGAGAAAGATTGTTGTGGATGGGAGTAACTTCATGGGAAGGGGATGAAAAGGGAGGTGAAGATAAGGATAGGGTGCCTGAGAGGAGGAGACGGGTTTTGAAACGGCCACTTTGTAAAGGAAGCTGAGTAAGGAAATCTAGGATTGACAGGCAGCGGGAAAAGCCTGACCACAGCTTTCCTATGGGCTCCAATGACGCCAGATCTGGCGACTGCGTCATTTTTCAGCTGTGCAGAAAGACCAGGTGGAATGCCCAGAAGGCAGATGGGATTGATCTCCTGCTTCATCCCCCTCCTACCACATCCCAGTCTCTGTGAAGAGCAGTTCGTCTTCTCCACCCAGGACTGCCAACAGAGCAGGGGCTCTCTGCCCCCATCCCTGTCCCCACCCCAGCCCCTCCAACAGCAACCAGCTCTAATTGACTCTGGTCTTGGGAGGCCACACTTCCCAGCCAAAGAAGACTGCTTTAAATAGAAAAGAAAAATTGAATATTAAAATCAGGAGTCAAAACACATACACACACACACACACAAACACATACACACAAGTTATTAGAAAGAGCCGAGCAGAGAAGGTGCTAGAGAGAGGAGCTCTTTCCTGGAAAAGAGGTGATGCTGAAGGGGAAGGCAGTAGCAGGCATTGGAATGGATTGTTTGGGTTGGAATGTTTCCCTGAGCCAGGTTTTATAAAGCAAGCAGAAAACCAGGAAAATCAGGACACCGAGAACGGTATTGTTGAGGACGTGGTCATGTGATTTGGGAAGAAAGTGAAGATAAAAGAGAAATAATAAGATAAAAATAGAAGGGTCAAGAAATTTAAAGTCTAATTAAAGTGAAAGAATGGGGGGAAAAGGGCTGGAAGGACTGGGACAATTCATGTCTGTAAGTCCCTTCCGGGTGACAACAAGGCTTAAGATGTGTCGGCTAATTTGGGTTTCTGGGGTGGAGTCAAGTACTCTTAGAATTAAGGGAGAAGAGGAGCTGTTAACCTAGAGCAACATGGTTTTCACTACGTTAAAAATGTCTTTTATCTTAATGAGAGAACAATACAATATTATATATATATATAAATGCACTATTTAAAACTTCCCTTAATGTTAGGAGAAAACACTTAAAACTTGTTTAAAAATAACTGTAGTTCATTTTCATGAAATTAACCAGATCCTTTTCTCCCCCCTCTGTTTTCTAATACAAAGAGTAACATTAACTGAGTCTGTGTCAATAGATATGCCAATGTTCCATATTCATTCCCTGGTTCAGCTTCTGTAAAGAGCTACATGTTTTTTTTTTTTTTTTAATTTATTTTTTTTTTAATCTTTTTTATTTATTTATTAGGAAAGAGAGAGAGTGAGAGAGAGCATGAGAAGGGAGAAGGTCAGAGTGAGAAGCGGACTCCCTGTGGAGCTGGGAGCCCGATGTGGGACTCGATTCCGGGACTCCGGGATCATGACCTGAGCTGAAGGCAGTCGCTCAACCAACTGCGCCACCCAGGGGCCCAAGAGCTACATGGTTTTGTAGCCATTAAGATACTATTTTGTGTCAGCTCTCTCATATGAACATATTTTTTTTAATTTTTATATTCATTTCATTTTATTAAACATTAAAAAATATTTTATTTGTTTATTTCAGAGAGAAAGCACGTGCATGAGCCAGGTGGAGGGGGGTGGTGGTGGATAGTGGGAGAGGGAGAAGCAGATTCCCTACTGAACAGGGAGTCAGAAGGGGGGCTCGATCCCCGGATGCTGGGATAACGACCTGAGCCAAAGACAGACATTAACTGACTGAGACATCCAGGTGCCCCAGACTTGAAAGTTCTTTTGTTGAAAACTTGCGGGCCCTGGGATATCTTTGCTACGTATATTTTGGCCAGTAACACAAGTTCATCCTACAGGGCAGGAGGCCTCTGTATAAATTTATCTTTATCTCTATACATGTTCTTATATTTGTTTGATCAAAGCACACCATTAATTTTATAACTACATAAAAATTTAAAATTAGGGGTGCCTGGATGGCTCAGTGGGTTAAAACCTCTGCCTTCAGCTTGGGTCATGATCCAGGGTCCTGGGATCGAGCCCCGCATTGGGCTCTCTACTCAGGGGGAGCCTGCTTCCCCCCTCTCTCTTTGCCTGCCTTTCTGCGTACTTGTGATCTCTCTCTCTCTTTCAAATAAATAAATAAAATCTTTAAAAAAATTTAAAATTAAACACTTATTGAAATTGCTGATTATTATTAGATGGTCCTACAGACAGTGATTACCTTTAGGCACAACTGAAAAAGAGCTATATGCAAATAATAATAAATAATATTTATAATAAAGTTGCATTTTGTCTCTGTGATAAAAAATATAATGAGTCAATTACTGTAAACTTGGCTTTTAAACTAAGAATTTCATGAAAAAAGCTCAGCATGAGAAAAGGAACAAATTTTATTTGTAAGATACATGGAGCGAATATTTTTAAGTTATTTAAGATGAAAACATGCAAGATCAAAGTATACTGAGTTTTAACATGCTCTGCATTTCTTTAGTAATTATCCTAAGTGAACCCACTGGTGCACAATCATATGCCCATGAGAAAGCAGTCATGATTGAGTGGACATAATAATTTAAGAAAAAGGAGCTACTTTAGGTGCATTTGCAACAATGGCTCTAATTTCTCAATCCTAGTATCTTGATTTTACTCTCTGTCACATGAACACCCGGGAGTATTTCTTTCTCTTCCCCCATCATCCCAAGAAAAGCATATGATCCAATGATCACAGCATATCTGAACGCCAAGGCCAATATCAAACACTGGGTACTGAAAACTGAGCTTGAGATGTTGAATATATTTTCACATTAGAATGGAAATATGCATAAATCCATTCTAGCCTTTGACATCATATTACATCTGTTTTATGAGAGACACACACAAAAGTGCTCTCTTAACCAGCACTACTTCTGGTGGCCCATCTGGGACCCGAGAGAGATAGGTTGTTCTGGCCTGCAAAACTGTAGATGATTTTATTCTTGGCATAATGCCTTGTTGGTAACCATGGCAAAAGGGCATGTATCTCTCTCCTTTAGCTCATAGAGGATATCATCTCATCAAGCAAAAAGGACAAGAGAACCTTATGCTTTGTAACATTTTACAATCATCTCTCAGAATTAATCCCTTTCTATCATGTTAGAATTCATTCCTAAAGCTGATAAAGATTGCACATAAAAGGAACACAGACCTACTTCACTTGTGGTTGATACTAAAATCTCAGATTGTCAGCAAACAGAATTCAAAAGTGCACAAAAATGTAGCATGAATATGTGGACTTTATGCGAGGAAATCTAAAGATGTTTGAAATATAAGAAATCCAGTGTAGAATTCATGGTATTAATGGGTCTAAAGAGAATAAATGATCTGATCTCCATTGATGCTAAAAGGGAATTTCAGATAATTCAACAACCATTCATGAAAAAACATGCTTTCACAGTGTCACAACAGAGTTGAGTAGTTGTGATACAGTGTGGTGGTAGATCCTAAAATATTTACTATAGAGCCCTTCAAGAAAGTTTGCCCAGCCTCCATCAAGAGGGCCATGTATATTTCACAGAGCTATTCTAAATTTAATACTAGAAAAAAATGGACCACAGTTAGTCATCATACAGCTCTTGATTTTTTGAGACATCCAACCTTAAGATAAATATGCATATAACACATGTATGAGTTTATGATGTTATGTGATAGACATATTGGATCAAATACATCTTGCAGCTTTCCACTCTAGGCACTGCTTTTTTCCAATGGGGCTCTGAGAATCATGACATTCAGGTTCTCCACTTTCCCATCCTTCTTTGTAGCTAGGTCTGGCAATATGACCTAATTTTGGCCAATAAATAAGAGAAAGTTGGAGAGTGCAAGGTCTGGGAAAGTTTTTGCTTTTCTTTAAATGTTCCCAAATTACCTCAGTTTACTAAATGTACTCACTTAGAAAGACTGTTTCCCTTCCCTCAGCTTTGAATGAAGAAGCGATGGCAGAAGTGATGACTGAGTCTGTGGCAGCCACACTATGACCATGAGGCAATGCCAAATGCACAGTAGAAATATTGACCCTGACACTTTTGAAGTGCTGAGCAAGCACGGTCTTCAGGTTAAAAAAAAAAGTAGTGTTAGAATTTGTTCTCATAAGTACAAGTCTATATCATCTGAGACTGTACAAGTTTCCTGAAAAAATACTGTTTATCCATTCCCCTTCTGCAGCACCTAAGAATTCAAAGGTATAAATCTTTTAGCATCATAAGTAAATTTATTCGCTTGGAGACTGATACTGAAGGAGAAAATCTAGACAAATACTGGCCTTAGAGATTTGTCTACAATGTTTTCTCACACCTTCTTTCCCTGGTATGCCTTCTGGGTCTTTCAATGCCTCTGTCTGAGCTCTACTTTTTGCATCTATTTCCTTTTCCCATTGTGCCTTGCTCTGTTCTTTGCCATAGGCAGTGCCTATGCTAATTCTCTCTCCTCTGCCTAAAAATATACAACAGTCTCTAGGAACCCTAATCAACCATCCTATTGGCAAAGCATGCACTCTGGTGGCAGCAAGATGCAGGCAACGTCCTTCTACACTGCCTCCAAATCTGTGCCCATATCCTTCAGAGTATCTCTGTCCCATTTGGTAAGAAATGGTTTAGAGGTCTTCTCCCTGCTGGCTCGAGGGCCCCATTTGCCAACTGGAATAACAGCGCTGCTTATCAGTCAGATATCACTGTGCAAAAACCACACCAAAACTTAGAAGCTTAAAGCAATAACCATGTCTTTTTTTTTATGATTCTGTGAATTGGCAAGTTAAGCTGGCTTAGTTGACTGGTTTTTCTGCTGGAATCAGCTGGGCTCACACATGTGACTGCAGTCACTAAGGTCCCCCTGTGTCTGGGATGTGCCTGGTTATGAGCTGGAGTGTCAGAGATGACAGGACTCTGTCCCCAGCAGACTAACTTGGGCTCGGTGCCATGGTGGCCTGACGCAAGAGAGGGAAGCCCTGATGTACAGGCTTCCTGAACCTCACTTTTTATCACATTTGCTAATGTTCCATTTCCAAAGCAAATCACTAAAGAGAGCTCAAGGAGCATGGGTGAGCACTACCAACAGGCACGAGTAAGAGGAAGGGAAGCCATGTTTTTTTTTTTTTTTTTTTACAGTTAACTGCATGGTAAGCCCTTTAAAGCATGGAGGGGGAGGGGCACCTGGATGGCTCAATCAGTAAAGGGCCTGACTTGGTTTCAGCTCAGGTAGTGATCTCAGGGCCATGAGATTGGGCTCTGCACTCAGTGTGGAGTCTGCTTAAGACTCTCTTTCCCTCTCGCTGTGACCCTCCCTCCCTTCTCTAAAATAACTAAATAAATCTTTTTAAAAAATCTTAAAAAAAAAATAATAAAGCACAGAGAGTGAGTTGGAGATCCTGGAGATTTTTATCTTGGGCCAGGAATGCTTAGAAAAAATAGCCAGGATCTATTAGGGTTCGGATGGAGATTACTGGAAAGTGGGAGGTGGAGAGAATGACAGTCTCCTAGGACATCAAGGAGGAGGTGATGGGTGAAGAAGGAACTGCACTCTGTCTTGCTAATTATGGAGTTCTTGAACCTCTAGGAAAATTAGAAGAATGGGGGCTACTTTCTCATTTTAATTAACTGAGTTCTTGCCTGAGTTGTTTTAAAAGTCAGGGATATTAGAAGTGTAAAGCATCTCTTTTTTTAATTAACTCCCCTTAATCTACCTTAGTTAAAAAAGGCAGGTGCTTTCTGGTAGTCCTAGCTTAGGTGGCAAGGGTCACACACTGGGGCTCTATTGAAAAGGTGGCATGCCACGCCAGAAGTAAGCCACTGCAGGGTTGGTGTGGCCTATGGGATGGTATATGAATCAAGGTAGGATTTTTTTAGGAATACAAAAATATCCTAGAAGTAATGACTGGACTTGGGACTCATATATTGGGATTTTTCTCAAGTCTCTTTTTGGAAATGTGTATCTCCTTTTCTTATAATTTGAAGAACAGACTTAAGAATTTACAGCCTGAAAATTAGCCATTATTTTTGCTTGAGAAATAGAGACCATGGTATGGTAAAAATTATTTATTATATCAACCACAGATATTATTTTGAGTATTTTGAAGGAAAAGGAAGGTTTTTGCTAGGTATACCAGTATTTTCTACTCAGAAACTTTCAGTGGCCTCTCAAAGCCTATATTCTAAACTTTCTAGCAAGGAATATGAAGTCTGGCACAATTTACTATTCTAATCTTTCATAGGTATACTCTTTTATTTGAATTCTTTCCCATTTAATTATTTATTTCCCTTAAACATTTGTATTTGTGGCTCTGTCTCTTCCAGTATTCCATTAATTCTTGGAGGAAAGAAATTGTGTCTTATACATTTCAGTATTTTTATGAATAAACAGTGAAGGTACATAGTAGATACTCAAAAATATTTATTGAGTGACGAAATGCTGTCCCACCAATCTATAACACCTTCCCACCTGCTCTTCCATTACCAAAATTCAGTGAGTTTCTCAAAGTTCATTTCAAATATTATGACTATGTTGATCTGTGAAGCGTTCTCTGGCCACTCGACCCGGAAGTAATCCTACATTCCTTTCAACTATAAATCCATTACATGCGTCACTTTAACTCAAGGACTATTAACCCAATCTCACTTGACATCTTCCTTTCATATGATTTAGATACATCTTCCAGATAGTAGACAAGCATCTTGAGAATCAAGCCACCACCTCTATCTCTTCGCTCAAGTTCAACTTCCCTCCTATTCCAATGACTAAACTGGGGCACCATCATTTCCAGAATCATTTTTTTGCTTATGATTTCTTGTGACACCTTACCTTTTCCTATTTTTTCATCATTTACATACCGGCATCATTTCTCGATAAAACTGAAAGGTCCAAGATGCCAGGAGAGCCTGGGATGAGTCTGTCTTTTATTCCCTCAAGAACTGATGTAGTGGGTAAGAAAAGCACTACAGAATCACCTTTTTTTTAGTAAATAACTATCACTTAATGGACACTTGCTGATAAAAGGTGTCAGTTTATCCTTCTAGGTTTTTTTTTTTTCACAGTTGCACTTTTTTATATGCATCCTTTCCAGTTCAATTACTTATAATCTCTCAAATACATGTTTTTCTAAACTTCCTTCTATTTATGGTTTAAATGCTTGTCTGATGTAATCTTTATTAGTATTCTCTTATTACTAAACACACGAAGATATCAATAATCACATGTGTATATTTTCAGAGTCTATTTTAATACCTGTATTAAAAGGTTCCAACATGTTCAAGATCATGACTTTTAGACTCACAGCTTTTTTAGTCTTTTAGTCTTAAAGGAGACAATCTTGGCCATATTCAAACTTCTTAAATAGCAATTAAGATAGAATCTCAAGATATACAAATGAACTATTCTATATTTTTGTCTTGCATCATTTAAAAAATAATAATGATAATTATATAAGGCAAATATTTAAAAATATGTTACCAATATATCTTAAGAGTCTTAGGAACCGGGAGACTATCGTTCTATTTTCCATACCTGTTTGTGTGGGTTTTGTAGTCATTAAACATGTTAGGTTTATGTCTGTCTGTGAATGGAGATGAAAATAGGGGTTCTGCCTTTGCTCTCGGGCTGCTGTGACACTCTGTGACTGTGCTTTGTAAATGGAAAATGATTTGAAAATACCAAAATTGTATAATAGTCAAGACTAGCTGTCTCCAACAAGCCGTTTTCTATGAAATAGTGTTTTGCAAGATGCTAGAGAGTATTTTTTTAATAAAATAAAAATAACTTGGTCGTCTGTGTTTGAGAAATGATATATTTTACATTTCATCTCTGGAAGTTTCACAATTCATTAAATCTATTAAAGAGTGCAGACTCGTTTATCAAAAAGAATTAACTTTTTGTAACATTTCCTTTATCCAATATATTTGACCAAGGAATTTTTTTTTTTTTTGAGTAACATCTATGACTACTGGAAGAATTAATGTTTGTCTACACCCAGTTAAAGCAGGTTTGGACTGGACACTAAAAGCTTAACCTTTCATTAAAAACAAAACAAAATGAAGCAAAAAACTAGCAAGCACATACAGTCTAATAGAACATTAAAAAATGCAAATTAGCAATGCTGTCTGTATAAATCACCATCAGGGAGTTAGTTTTATAAGTTGGGGAAATTTCTAACTCTTTTTGGCCCCAGTGGTGCACTAATCTATGCTGGAGCGGTAATTTCCTCAATGACACCCTCGTGGCCAGAAGGAGGTAATGCTCTGTTCAACATACTTAATTCACTCCCAGGATGTAATTTACACACTGCAGTAATCTGGATGAATATGTAGCATTTTCTGGCTTTTCTTAAATCTATAAAGCTGCGAATGATTCACAAAGGACAAATTATCAAGCTGTACAGACTAACAATTAACAATTTAGTGCAGACTTTTTTTAAAAAAATGTTGAGGGTAAACAGTAATATGGCTTTGTAAAACCCATGTACAGAAATCCTATGTCACATGATTTAAATAAAATTTTGGAATTATTTGAGAAAATATCCCATTGTTTTGATTTCTTGTGTTTGAACCTGGGGGAAAGCCCTAAATTTTGGGGTACCATCTTTATGATAGTTGCACTTCCGGGTTAGATTGGCTTCTCTGAAGTCACACATGGGAAGGGCATTAGAAGCCCATTTGTTTACATGAATTTGGATATATTGAAGGAATGCATCCTATTCTGTACCTACAGCTGTAAGAAAGAGATAAACATGGGAGAAAATTGTATGTGGAAAAAATGATACAATAAAATTTTTGCTTTATTTTATCCCTAAACTATACCAAAATATAAACTTCAAGTATTTGCTTCTTTCGGTTCTTCTGGAAGGGTTAATTATTGTTTAAGTCACATTCAGGAATAGTCTTCTTAAAGTAGTTCTGCACATTTTCTCTTCCCTAACTCTACAAGGCATACTGTAGAATCCCGATAATAAAAGTTGTTTGTTAGTGAAGGGATGTCAAACACAGATTTGAGACTTTCTATTGAGGTTTGTCAGAAGGAAGAAAAACTACAGAGTTTGAAAAATCCTCACAAGTAATTCTAATTTGCCTACCGGAAGTTTGGGGCCCTCTTTATACCATTTTATCCATTGCCACTGTGGAAAATGAGTGCTTTAAAGATGAGTGTCTCTCTGCAAGTACTGTGCTCCATAAATATTTATTGAGTGCCTAAATGAGGATTTCTTTAAAAACTTGTCATGCAACACCATTTTTTGGTCAGCTCTCAAAACGAACAAACAAATAAGAGCAAAACACATTCAATGTCTCCTAATGCATTACTCGGTTTTACGTCAAGTTGGGTCTCCTTAGAAGGATCAGAAAAAGTTTTTCTTAATTTGGATGTCTACTATTCCTGCCATGTGATAGAGGAGAGAGGAAGGAAAGTGTGGCACATAAATAGAATTATCTATGAACTTGTGAGCTCCTGCAGGGTTACTGGACAATGAGCTGCCTTGGACTGAGGCTGTCCCTTCCCTACAGCAGAGTGGCCAAATCCAAGCAACTCAGTTTCCTAGAGGAGCACCAGCTTCCTCCGTCAGTACCCTTCACCCGCAGAAGGTGACTGATAATGCCAAGGAACACAAACTCTCCAGAAATAGAGCAGCTGGCAACTCTTGTAAATAGCTTGCCTGATGCCAACTATCCTGCTTCTTCCCTCACTGACATGACTCCCTTCTTTAGAATCCATACTTTGCATCAGAAGCCTTGCTCAGAACCCATACTTCGTCCCACGGAAGTTATAAATGTGGCAAGTCTCTCTCTCAGAGACGATAGGGAGACTAAGGGATCATGCATGTTTCTGTCCTGGCTGTGACCTTCTAAATCTTCTTTTTGCTTAATGAACCCCATTCCCACCTCTGTATTGTGATATTGTGAAGAAATCAAAAAAGGGCTTCCATCTATGACAAAGCAAAATTGAAACTATACATCAAAATCCACCTGAAATTCCTGTGTGGAATAAAGGCATAAGCCAGAGAAAACTCTGAAGGCAAAACAAACAAGCAAACAAACAAAAACCCCACACAGGTCAAATAAACAAAACTTCAGAAATCAGGGCTGCAACTAGGTTCAGAATTCTGTAGACACAATTGAAGAGTCAAGCTTCAACTGAAAACGAGATACAATTAGTATCTCACAGCCAAACACTCACAGACAGAACAGGCAGAATTAGTAAAAAGAGGATTTGAGTGATGTTAGGAGGACGGCCTTGGCCAGAAAGATATGAAACTTAAAATCAGACATGGCAATAGAAGTCTTCTTGAAAAAAACCGTGGACAAGGTTTTGCCTGCTACTTCCTCAAGCTCAGTACCAGAAATATGTCTTTTTCTGAACGAGCCTAACACAACCAGGTAAGCTGACAACAGGCTCATATGGAAAATGGTTTCTTCTTGTTCTTCCTTTTTTTTTTTTTTCTTTTTTTTGGTAGTGGAGAGGACACAGAGAACTAGCCCCACCAACAGCCTACCTTCCCAGTCTGGGAGACCGGCTCCCCATGTTGTGTATTAATGTTTCTTCCTATAATTCGATAGACCTATTAAGGGAGACATTCTTTGGTGGTAACTCCTCTTGAACTAACATGACTGGGCCCCAAACCAACTTAGGGTGTTTTTTTTAAAGGAAAAATAGGAAGTCAAGCTGGGTCTGAGAATCCCATGGAGATAAGCTCACTGCCTGTGACCACGATCTAACCTTCTATCCTTCTATTACCTCCCTTTTCTTTCATCATCAAAACACCATCATAAAAAACTATAGTTTGCTTTTCACTGTCTAATTTATCCCAAGGGCATTACATTAGAAAAAGCTCCTAACTTTTTACGGGATCAACTGCTTTTATATTTTCTTAATTACAGGAATATTTAGCAATATACAAAAACTAAATTTACTGTTTATTAAATGCCAACAAACACTACTGTTACCTCTGTTACCTGAAACACTGAATAATAATAATAATGATAATAATAATAGGGGAGGGGAGTGGTGTAACTGAGTGGGGGACATTGAAGAGGCACATGGTATAATGATCACTGGGTGTTATATAAGACTAATGGATCACTGACTGCTAGTTCTGAAACTAATATTGTATGTTAATTGAATTTAAATTAAAAATTTAAAAGATAAAAAATAATAGCAATAGGACTAAAGATTATTATCTCTCTTCCTCTCTGGAGGTAAGGGGGGAATTATTTGATTATTTGGAGTCAGTGGGAACCTAATCAAATCTGATGTCACCCCAACACAGAGGGCAAAGTCAGAGACATGCGGACCAGAAGGAGGTGCATTCCACCTGAGGGTTGGGGAAATGCTGCCATCAACCCCCTCACCCTCCTTCTTGTATCTATATTTAACTCACTCCTGAGGGGGTTGACTTTGCAAATTCAAAAAGGGACTGAGGTAATGGAAATTCTTCCCCATATACATGAGAGAGAGTTTTCTATAGAAAGGAGTAGGAAACACTGGACAAGCGGATAAAAAAAAAAGAAGAAGAAGAAGAAGAAGAAGAAGCAGCAAACAAACAAAAAGCAGAAGCAGACCCATAAATACAGAGAACTAGCTGATGGTTGCCAGAGGGGATAGGAGTGGGGACAAACGGGTGAAGAGGAGAGTGAGGTAGAGGCTTCAGTTTGAAAGGAATAAGTCAGGGGAAGAAAATGTGTAGCATAGGGAATAGAGTCAATGATATTGTAATAGCGTGTGATGACAGGTGGTAGCTATGCTTGTAACATAACATATAGCCTTGTCCAATCACTCTGTTGTGCACCTGAAGCTAATGTAACATGTGTGTCAACTACACTCACATAAAACGGTTACAAAATTAACAATAAATAAAAAGCAAAGGAGGTGGCTAAGGCTCTGTCAGGCCTATGAACTGAGTTCTGTGGAGTACAGAAAAGACGTGAGACCTCTCGTAAGCTAGAGAGACATGATCATTGTTGTAGCTGCTTGATGCTTTGGTCAACCATTGCCTGGTTTGGCTGTTTCCTGATCACAGCACAGGCGGTACTGCTCAGGAATTAGTACCTGTGCCAGAAGTTCTGTGACTGTGCACTTGCTGATCAGTGGGAAAGATGGCGTCTCTCTTGGTGGTCCAGCATCGTGAACAGTCTTGGGAGAGAGCAAGAGTGTGGACTCTGGAACCCAGAGTAGGCATGCTTACTGTCCAATATCATAAAGCTTTCCTGTTGTGAGAGGCCCATGTTGTAAGAAACTGAGGATGACCACCAGTCAACAGCCCACAGGAAACTAGGTCTTATGAGCCAGAAAATTACACAGATTCGTATTCTGTCAACCATAAGTGAGTGAGCTTGAAGTAGTTCCTTCCCCAGTTGAGCCTTGAGATGAAAGCAACCCCAGGCAAAACCTTGATGGTAGCCTTGTGGGAAGCCCTAAGCCATGCCTGGATTCCTGACCTACAGGTGGTCCGAAGTTGTTAATGTTGCTTCTTTAAGGTCCCAAATCAAGGGATGATTTATTCTACAACAATAGATAAAATAAAACACTCCCTCCCTGAGCTTCAGGGAGATAGACAGTAACCAAAAAATAGAAGAATCCTAGATCTCTGAGTCATCGTGTAGAGATAAGCTGTCTGGCAAGCAACATCTGTTTCATATTTATTATGACTAAGAATTTAATTGCTAAGTCACCAGCATTTTAGAGTGGATAAACAGAGCAGCTGGAATTACTTACCTTAATAACATATTCTGCTTTCTCTTTATTGTTACCTTCTTGGTATATTCCTGACCCATTAGCATGCTGTGCCAATTTCCGCCCCCTTTCTCAAAATGATTAATTTGAAACTTTTCAATTTTTTTCTCCTCCATTGATTTGAAAGTTACATGTTCTACTTCCGGTTTTTTGGTTGGTTTGTTTGTTTTTGTTTTTTCTGGTCCTTACCCTTAAGCTTTTAATGTATGAATGTAATGGGTCATTGAATAAGTGGGATTCATAAATTATAATCAGAGGGCAACTTTATATTTGTCTCCTGCTATTTATTAAAAATGGATTTACTGAGGCAAGTTCATCCCTGTTCCCACGTAAAAAATGCAGATCATCCATGATTTCTCTGATAATTCTTAGGTAATATGATGTCTAATAGTTATTTTAAATTAAAGCAAAACAAGCAAAAATAATTAAGTAAGAGGGGAGGCCTGGTATCTGTGCTATCACCCAGTTTCCCAGACGATTCTAATCCACTTAGAAATTGGGAAACATAAAACATAGCCTTGATTTAGAAATTAGAATGTCCACCTTCATGTATTAATGGCCATAAGAGTCATCATTTAATGAGAAGACTCCTCCGTTTCCCCTCTGAGATGGGTTGCCCTCCACTGGAAAAGGAATATGTACTCACCCTCTCTTCAGGAGCCTTTGTCCATCCCTTTGTTCCTTTCTTCTTGACAAGCTTCTGATTCACCTCATGTCAAAGCAAGCAGAGGGAAGACTGAAAAGAAAGCAGAAAAGTTCTTATTTGACTGCGATGCTTACAGTTTTGACATGCACACTTCACTAACAAAATAGTAATCAGTATTGTTATTTTCCACCTGAGATCAATTAGAACTTTAGAATGTTGTAGCTCTCATGCCTGTTATCGTCTAGTGTTTCAGTTTATTTCTATTTCCTTACCAAATTGGTTGTCGTCATCATCATTTTATATAAGTAAGGTGTACTTATGGAGGTTTACTCATGCTTCCCAGTTGTTTTGTTTTGTATTATAATTTGTGTTTTATCACATTTTGGAAGGCTTCTGTGTGTCCCTTTCCAACATTACTCCCTCTTCTTTCTTCTAAATTCTAATATGAAAGATCACTTTGGCCTATTCCTCCCCCACTCCTGAAAGATAGTTCCACTGGCTATGGACTTCTAAACTGTCATTATTTTCTCTCCACCTCTTGAAGACCTAGTAGAGATTGTAATCTGTGCCTATCCAATATCCATTTTTGAATTTTTTCTGGGTGAAAGAATACTCAAGCCAAATGCCAGCTAAATATCCCCACCCCCAGGGGTACCTGGGTGGCTCAGTCAGTTGAGGGACTGACTCTTGGTTTTGGCTCCAGTCGTGATCTCAGGGTCCTGACACCCTCAAACCCCACATCAAGCTCCATGTGGTACTCCTCCCCGCTCAGCAAAGAATCTGCTTGAGATTCTCTCCTTCTCCCTCTGCCCCTTCGCCCACTCACATTCTCTCTCTCTCTCAAATAAATAAATAAATAAATAAATATCTCCACCCCCCCCCCCGACTTCACTGCTGCAAGGGGTGGTGATCATTAGCACATTTCTTGCTGACCCCATGTAGGTGAAACTCTGCTGGTCATTTCTGCTAAAGGTTTTATTTTCATGACAAAAAAAGACAGTCATTGTTGATAAAATTCTTCCTTTTTTCTTCCTGCCTTGGATGTGTATATGACTTCAGTAATTATAGCGGCCATCTTGTGACTTTGAAATTACAAGTATGAGGACAAATAGAATTTGAGATGCCAACTCTGACATCATCAAGCCCTCTAAACACTGCCAGCCACCACCCATCTGATTTTACATTAAAAAATCTTATATTTTACACAGTGTTATATATGACATGGTATAAATGTATTCTTTGCCCCTTGGCACTGGCTTTTCTCTCTCTGCTCTCCACTGCCTGGCAGGCTTCTTGTCATTCATTCTTTTTTTTTTTTTAAAGGTTTTATTTATTTATTTGACAGAGAGAGAGATCACAAGTAGTCAGAGAGGCAGGCAGAGAGAGAGGAGGAAGCAGAGTCCCTGCTGAGCAGAGAGCCTGATCCCAGGACCCTGAGATCATGACCTGAACCGAAGGCAGAGGTTTTAATCCACTGAGCCACCCAGGCACCCCATTGTCATTCATTCTTGCAGTTAAGTCCTACTTCAAAATTTCCTCCTTTTGTAAATATTTCCTTGACTCCCTGAGGCACATAATTCCTTTTTTCCTCTGTATTCTAGCAACAACTTATACATGTTTGTATGAACACTTACTACACCTTATTATAACTCATTTTTTGAGTCTGCCACTTTCAATAGATTGCTTGCTCTTTAAGAATAGTTGTCATACTTTCTTTATATTTTAACACAAAAATAAATGCTTAATAATTGCTTATTTAGTTAATTAATCTACGTCTGGTGGGCCTGGCTGCAATGTCCAAGAACAAATAGTATTATTCAGATTTTTTCCTCTGGCTTTCTTTTTCTGAGTATGTTTTGTTTAATGACCCTTACTGACAAATGAACACAGAGCTCCTACAGTTACTTTGCCGTACAAATAATTCCTCCAGAAATCTCCCCAGGGATCACTGGGAAAGTTGTTGAGTATGCTTTTAATGAGCTTTCTGTTCCTGGAATACTACATAGAATGTTATGTTAATAACACTTGGGTTTAATTCTATTCTCTCTTCAAAATGCTGAGAGTGTAGATATAAAGTTTCCTATAAGAGAAGAAATACTATTTTAACATCTGTTAGGCTCAAAGAATGATTCTCATTATTCAATGCAGAATTGGAGAATAAAAACCAAGATAATACTAAAGAAGATTGTTTAGGAGCAAAGTGATCTTACCATTTCAAAATTATTTTACTATTTTACCATCGAGGTTAACCAGGCTGCAAAATATTTTTTCTTTTCATTCTTTTTATGGATGTCAATGAGCTTGACTTCACTTTCTTTTCTAGGACATTGCTTATAGTTTAAGAACTTCTCCATTTTTATAAACAAGTGAGCCAGACTCTGGTGATCGGAGGATTTACTATGAAAACACAAAGGCCTCTTACTTGTAAGGGATTCATAACCATAGGAGGAAAGTAAGACAGATGAAAAAGCAATCTAGTTAGACTAAAATAATTTTTAAACCCTGGAAGAGTGAAACTATATGTGGAAAATGATACCTTGATATTACCAGACTGGAGTAAATTAAACCTATCATGATTTCAGACTGGACATAAAATATTTTTGTCTTTTTGAGAGAAATGTTTGAGAGATTGCTAAATTCTCCTTGAGTTGTCATTCTGACATAGTATATATTCAAACTACAAATCCTTTAACTACATATGATATGTTTGATTTACCAGTTGTTTGTATTTATTGCTTTTTATCTTCTACCACCAAAAAATATTTCCATTTTTCTATAGAAGTATTTTCTCTAATATCTCATTTCTTCCTTAATCTGTTCTAAGTGTTCTTAGTTTACATGCTTTAATTACAGGGAAAGAAAACAACCTTTTTAGTTTTCATGAAAGTGGAAAATTCTACATAAGATGTTGCAAACTAAAATCCCTCCAGGAGATTTGCAGGTGATATAAATGAGAGAGTGGCCCAACCAAGTATGGACCCTTGAGGAGTGGATTTGTGGGGACTGTTGAGTCCAAAGAACACATGCCTCACCTAAAGTGGGTAGCTGCTACGTAGCTCATGCTGATTTTTAGTGGATTATGTGATTTTTTCTCAAATAGGTTATGCATTCAGATATTTCTGTGAAATCTTCAATTTTAAAGGATGCTGCTCTATCTAGACCTCAAATATCAATAACTGTTAACATTACAAAGAGAAATGATGGAAGCATATATCACTGTCAATGGAGCAGTCCAGTGAAAAATAAAGCAAATAAATAAATAAACCGAATGTGAACACAATGTAACTTCTCTATCCAACTCCCAATTTACAAGGATACAGAGAACACAAGAACTTGTTAAACTACACCACAGGGATGCAATCAGCACCATCCAGCCTGTAGAAAACTACAGGACCAACAACACAGTTTCCTCAACAAATAATTGCAAGGAAAGAAAAAAAAAAAGATGGAGCAGGAATGTATAGACTAAAAGAGATTTAAGGTGTGAATTAATCAATTGCAACGTGTGAACCTAGATAGGTCCCAATTTTAAAAATTATAACATTTATGAGATAATGATCAGATATTTGATATCAAGGAATTATTGCTGTTTTTGAAAAATATGATAAGGTTAATGTAGCTATGTTAAAAAAAATCCCTATATTAAGCAATACGTGTAAACATATTTATGGATGAAATTTTAGACACATATTTACATTTAGAAAAACAAAATAAGAGGCAAACAAGCCATGTGTCTACAAGTCATGCTTGGCTGGTATGCTGCCGGCTTGCAACTCCTGATCTGTAAGAATATAGAGACTAATTTGCAGTTCTTATTTCTCATCACCATCAAAAGCAGAATACATTACTTACCATTAAGAGATATAAACATACAGAGACCACACTTTTCACTTGGAGATAGGAGGCATACAAATTAAACCTTAAGGAACCCATACAATATCACCTCCCTCTCATCTACTGTTTTAGTGTTTTACTCTATAGATGTATCTCTAATTGCTGGAATGCTTGGTTATTTCCCCGATTTTTAGTCTTATAAGAATTAGTAAGACGCTTCTGAGTAAGACCCAATTTAAGTCGGTAAACAGCTGATGGGTCCCTTCTGTCGTGATGGGTTTTCCTGAAGAAAACATGACATGTTCAGAATGTCAGAGGACATGACGTATTCAGAATGTTAGCGCCATCACACAACACAGAGCAAAATGAGACCATGTGAGGAATGATCATACCTTCCTCCAGGGTTCCTGGGGAAAACAGACCATTAAAGTGTTCGAATCACAGAATTCTAATTTCCTAACTCCTCCTTGTGGGAATGAAACACAAGAGATTCCAGAGAAGTCATTGCGGCACACCTGCCTGAGCCCTCGTCTACAAAGAGTGGCTGTCCATCCACAAAGCAACTGGAACCTACGTAGCGCTCAAGAAAGGCTGGTTCCTTTCCCCCCACCCTGCTCATTGCTTCATGATGGCCTTCTAATAGGTAAGCTGAATTATCGAACACAGTCGATGTTGGGGGAATTAAGTGTAGGGGCAGAAGATACATACAGAACTCACCCAAGCGGGGTGAGTTTTTAGTAATTATACGCTCTCCCTGGAGGTGATCAGAATCCTGAGATGTGGGATGGATGCATGAAATGATCATTTTAAAAAACCTCCCCAACCAATCCTAACATGTCATCTTTCCGGTGATGCCTCTGGTTTTGGCCCTCGGCAACCCCTCTCCCCCGCATTCCCTGTGGATAACCATCACTCCAACAAAATAGGTTACGGAATTACAGAATTTGAAAGGATTTTGCTCTGCTGGTCTAACCCATCATCTACTTTAGGAAATCTGTCATTCTGTAGATTTCTTAAGCATATGAAATTTAAAAGTAAATATTAAAATGACAAGAAACATATTCTTTTGGTCTCTGTTAAACAACACTTCTATTTTATAACCATAAATCTTATTTCTTTTAAAAAAGCATTATCTTTAGGCTTAACAAAAATTTGCTGGCACAAGGCCCACTGGGCTACATAATCGTTTTGAGAGAGCTATGCCCCCACGCTAGGGTTGAGAAATGAGTAGGGCCCAGAGGATTCCTTTTTTGCTATAAGAATACATTTTTTAAGTCCTAGCACAGTTTATTTATTGTATGAAGGCTTTTTAAAAATGAGAATACTAAGCTAAGGGGATTACTTTTGAAATACTAGTGACTACTATTGTGCTCTTTGTTAAAAGAAAAACCTATCTACAAATAAAAATTCCTTTGGAGATCATGGATCTATACAAGGTACAAATCTCAGCTTAAACCACAGATTCTAAAGGGATGCAATTTCTTAATTTTTCTCTAACTCTCCTCAGTTTCTATTATATGCACTTGTGTCCGTTGTGTGAGGTGCCAGTGTGGGGTCTCCACTCCCTTTCCCTAGAGTCCTAAGGTCTGAGCGATTTTGTCATCCAAGGCTTTGGCAATGAGAGGACTTGATCCTGATTGTGCATGTGGGCAGCCGCTTTCATGACAGCCGTCACGTCTAGCTCCTGCTTGTGCACAGTCCCCTCTCATTCATGTCTGAGAGACCCTTGTTGTTCTCTACTCAGCAAGGGATTTATCTGCTACTTCGGCACCATGCTGAGTGAACTGTCTGTGCAGTGAGCTGAAGGCCTCTTCCAATCCCTCATCACCCTCCATGTGGGGGACAACTCCGATGTTTCCAAGCCATGCTGGGCCATGTGAACTTCTGAGACCGTCTTGGGTTCATCTGACTAAATATACTCCACAAACCTTGGCCTTGGCAACCTTCCTCGATAGGACTCTACCGAGGAAGCTGGGCAAGGCTTAGTCTTCTGAGTGTACTAGAAAAGTAGCTTTCCTCCATTATAGAGCTTGGTCTAGTATGAGTTTCTCCTCTTTTTTATTTTCTTTCTTCTCTTCCTCCTCCTTCATCTTTTTTTTGAAAGTCAACTTTATTGTGATATAATTTATGTGCAATAAAATGCACTATAAGTAATCAGCTGAATGAGTTTTGATGATTGTCTCTACCCATATAATCATCACCACAATCAAGGTATAGAACATTTTCATCACCCTTCCTCATGCCCTTTTTTTAAAAAAATTTTTATTTACTTTAGAAAGAGGGAGAGAGAGAGATCACAGAGAGGAGGGGCAGAGTGAGAAGGAGGGAGTACCTTTTTTTTTTTTAAGCTTTTATTTATTTATTTGACAGAGAGAGAGAGAGAGATCACCAATAGGCAGAGAGGCAGGCAGTGAGAGAGGAGGAAGCAGGCCCCCTGCTGAGCAGAGAGCCCAATGCAGGACTTGACCCCAGGACCCTGAGATCATGACCTGAGCCGAAGGCAGAGGCTTTACTCCACTGAGCCACCCAGACGCCCCAGAAGAAGGGAGTGTCTTAAGCAGACTTTGTGCTCATTGTGGAGCCCAGTGTAGGGCTGGATCTCATGACCCTTTTTTTAAGTCATTTGCATTTTCAAATAAATTTTAAAATCCATTTTTTGATTTATACATTACAGATCACTGTGATTTTAACTGGGATTGCATTGACTCTATAACTGTTTTTGAGGAGAACTGACAACAATTTAGAGTCTTCCCATTAAATTGGCGTATCTCTATTTATCTACCTTCTTTAATTCTCTCATCCATATTTTACAGTCTTCTGGGCAGAGATATTACCCATATTTTGTGAAATTTATCTCCAAATATTTCATGTTTCATATTGATATCGATGTCCTGCCAATACAGTCTATGGGGTATCCCATGAAAAACAGCAAAGTGTTCCTTGCAAGTATGTAAGCTATGGACTACATCATTGTATTTCTTTTTCGGAGAGCCACATTACACATTAGAGCATTAAATGCTCTGCGAAGTCTTATAATAATAAAGGCTCCTCTTTAATTTTGGTTTACTGGGTGTTTCCCAAAGAAATTTGACTATAGCAGCTTTCTGCTTAATTCCCATTACTGTCTCGCTGAATTAGCGTTCTGAGGAAGACATTTTTTAGGAAATGGTGAGATGTCAGGATGATGGTTAGTTCCACCCTAGCTGGGCTCCTGTGGGGGGGAGGAGTTAGATCACAAGGCAGTCTTAGCCTTGGGCGAGGGGACACGAGACCCTGGGTTCTTGGTCAGTGGCAGAAAGTGAGACAAGACGCAGTAGAACTTGTTCTGTCGGTTAATTATTTAACACTTATTTAACACTTATTTTTGCCTGAGATCTTGTTTTGCTCTTCCAGTCATTCTATCCTTGAGAGGGATGGGTCAATGACCTGACTGTCAATAAAAATCAATTCTAATGATTTCTTTTTTTTTTTTAAGATTTTATTTATTTATTTGAGATAGAGACAGCGAGAGAGAGCATGAGAGGGGAGAAGGTCAGAGGGAGAAGCTGACTCCCCATGGAGCTGGGAGCCCGATGTGGAACTCGATCCCAGGACTCTGGGATCACGACCTGAGCCGAAGGCAGTTGCTTAACCAACTGAGCCACCCAGGCGCCCAATTCTAATGATTTCTATCACTGGAACTGTTAGTTCCTGGTAACACAAAGTTAAGGAGAGTCTTGTAAGGGCATTAGAAACAACCTAAAACCTTTCCTCCCAATCTTCTCATGCATAAAGGAAACGAAGCCTGGAAACATGCTTGGAGCTAAACGAAGAATAGACAGAAATGCTTTTCTTGTCAAAGTGAGGTCTTAACATTGAGACGTATATTAAATGAAATAAAAACAGTTTTTAAGGATTTGAAAAATATGCTAGAAGTGTCAGCATTTATAAACCCAAGGTGACAGTCAAAGATTTAAGTAGAAATCATTTTCACTTCTGCTTATAAGAAGTTTCTCTGTGACATGACAAGGCTATTTTTGGCAAAAATCAATATGGGAAGGTAAATAGATGAATTATTTTTCCAAAGCAATATATATGTATTTTTTTAAAAGATGGCTAACTGTACTATCCACAAGCAGAACATCATTACCAGTACAGAGAAGGCACCTACTACAAGAAAAGCTCTCCCGAAAAGGGGTCTGGATTCAAGAGAAAAGAACAAGATTGAGGGAATAGGAGTTATCTATTATGAACTGCCACTATCTTATTTTGAACTCCAGAGTGATTATTACCATATGTACTGCATACTCACTTTTTATGCTTCTATATCTATCTATCTATTATCTATCTATCTATCTATCTATCTATCTATCTATCTATCTATCTATCTATCTTTGACACAGAGCGAACACAAGCAGGGGGAGCAACAGGCAGAGGGAGAGGGAGAAGCAAACTTCCCATGGAGCAAGGACTCCAATGTGGGACTCGATCCCAGGACTTACGAATTATATCCTGAGCCAAAGGCAGACTCTTTAACTGACTGAGCCACCCAGGTGCCCCCAGCTAGACCCTTTCATTTGACCTCTCGTTCATGTGCCACAACTTTCTAAGACTATGCTCATTGTCTTCTCCACAAATAGAAGTGAGTTTGGGAAGTAAACTATGTCTTTTTTTTTTTTTTTTGAATTAATATTCTGTCATTCTCGGGTTATTTCTGTAAGGCTTTATCTCCTTTGTAATTCCATTAAAATTTAATTACTTAATCGTGTTGGAAGGAATGATAAATGTCTTCAACTACAGACATTTCCCCAGAGGGAGACCACACATGATTTCATTTAAAAGTCACATCAAGGGGCTTCTGGGTGGCTCAGTGGGTTAAAGCCTCTGCCTTCGGCTCAGGTCATGATCTCAGGGTCCTGGGATTGAGCCCTGCATTGGGCTTTCTGCTCAACAGGGAGCTTGCTTCCCCGTCTCTCTCTGCCTGCCTCTTTGCTTGCTTGTGGTCTTTCTCTGTTAAATAAACAAAATCTTAAAAAAAGAAAGGCTGTATTTTATTTTTTAATCAACATGAGGAATGTCAAAAATATTTATGAAATTAAGTATTCCCATCCTTGCATTCAAATTTCTATTTAATCAATGTACAAAATTTAAAGAAAAAGGAAACCACCCTGATCAGTGTGCTGAAAATCAGGGGGGAGAAAGGGATTTGATTAATTAAAAGAAAAAAGCCATTAAACAAAAACAGAAATGTCAAAATATAATGTTCTTCAAACATAAACCTTAAAAATATTTCCACCAGTAAAATTATTTCATGCCTTTGCACTGACAACAATGTATAGTTCCATTTGCTTTCATTATCAGATATAGCTTAGGATAAAACTAAGGTGGGGCGCCTGGGTGGCTCAGTGGATTAAAGCCTCTGCCTTCAGCTCAGGTCATGATCTCAGAGTCCTGGGATCAAGCCCCACATGGGGTTCTCTGCTCAGCAGGGAGCCTTCTTCCCCCTCTCTCTCTGCCTGCCTGTCTGCCTACTTGTGATCTCTCTCTCTCTGTCAAATAAATAAATAAAATCTGTTAAAAAATAAAAAATAAAGGTCACATCAACCCAGAAAGGGAGGCATTATGACATCACTTACAACTGAGCACATGAAGACTGAGAAAGATGAAAGATTTTCAAAGATCATACAGCTTGTTGGTGGTAGAAATAGGATTTGAATCTACCTCCGACTGCAAACCTGTGTTCTTGCTATTTGTTTCCCTAGGTGAAGGTGATTTTTTTTTTTTTTTTTTTTGATGGAGGGAGGCAACTTTCATGGAAATGGAGGCTATAACACATATAGTCCTGGCCTTGTTTTCTTTCTACTTCTGTGTAGCAACCAAAATAAGGATACTGATGGAGACTTAAGGATGAGTCTAACACAGTATTTCATCCAGGAAAAAAATAGTTGTTAGGTATTTTCTGGTGGGAAGCAGAGGCTAAGAGCAAAACAGAGGTTTAGCTTTCTTTAAAGCCTTTGGCAAAGAACAGATCTCATAATACCTAAGGGGTTAACAAAGCTGTTCCTGTATATCTAATTTAAAACAGCTAAAAGGCATTCTAAGCAACTTTTGTCTTCAAAGAAGCTGTGGCATGGATTTACTTTCAAGTTTCTTTGCTTATAACTTAAAGGACACCTAAAGAGAGAAAAATATTTGCAAAATTAAAAGAGAAATTTATCTTAATTTTTTTTTCAGATTATCAGATTTTTTTTTTTGGAGAAATATATTTGGTTCTGTAAACAGCAAATGTAAAGTCTCATATAAAATGCATCTGGACATATGGCTGAGATACATCAAATCTGTTCCCACAAAAATTTCTCCCCCATTTAGCTTTGTACAAGGTGGCTCTTGCAATTTTTACATATGGAAATCTCTTCCTATTTCATGCACACAGCTGCAATCCCAACTCCAAAGGAAGCAATGTTGGAAGTTTTTTGAAAATACTCTCCAAGGAAGCTTTTGAAAAGGAAAACAAAAATGAAATAGTTGTTTTGATATAGCCGGGAGTCAGCAATGTATCAATTTATGACTTTAAGTCATTCAAGAGCCCCCTGTGAGGTACAGTGACAAACTGGTAGACACCATTACACACTCTGGGAAGGACTGTGTAACCTGCAGTAGAACCAGCTCAGAAAAGTCCAGGTGTCAGGCAACACTGTGTAGGGACCTCTTAACTGTGGTCAAAGATACAACACATAACTAGAAGGGAACTTCGACTGAGTCTAAGTGCAAATTTCTTACTTTTCAGATATGAAATAGAATCCTGGAGGGACTGAGTTTATTTGACCTTAGGTCACACAATGAGTTATGGTCCCATGTTACTTTATTCCCTGTTGTTGATGACTATACTGCATCTTTGAGAACTGAAGAGAAAAACTGGTTTCCCTTCAGGTGAGAAGCAGCAAAAAAATCTTTACAGATGAATAATTTTAGCAGTGAATGAAAATAAATTATTTTCATATCCATATGCCATTTTCTTTTAGACAGATAAAACTATGAACCAAGCAAAAAAGAAATGTCTAATAAAGAAAGTACTTCAATAACCTAATGCTATTATAAAATGACAGACAATACAGAGGAAAGTTTCAGACCTGAGTGCAACCAAAGTCAACAATAAATAAGCTTTGCTTCTCTATCATTGTCTTAATCAGTCTTTTAGTATTAGAAACACAGTATCTCAGTTCTTCAGAATTTGTTATTATGAATTCCATAAAAAACTGAGTAAGTTAGGGGTGTCTGGGCGGCTCAGTCGGTTAAGCATCCGACTCTTGGTTTCCACTCAGGTCATGAGCTCAGGGTCCTGAGAGTGAGCCCTGCGTCTTGCTCCCTGCTCAGCCGGACTCTGCTTAAGACTCTCTCTCGCTCTCCCTCTGCTCCTCCCCTCTGCGCTCTCCTCTCTTTCCCTAATTAGAAAAAAAAAAAAATCTTAAAAACAATAACAACAAAAAAAACAGAGTAATTTAGTTATTTCAAGAGCACAGAATCATCTTCTGGCAAAATGATATGAAGGGAAAACTGAGAAGAGAAAACAAAGACAGGTTGCAGGAAGACATATGCTTTTACTTCTATCTACTGTTGAATACGCCCATTTATAATTCTTGTTTCATTAAAGAAAAGGTATAATTCAACATAATTAGAAACAAACCCCCTGTTTCATGACAATAGCAAGATTATTAGATTAGCTTTTTTAAAAATTCCTTCAAAGCACAAAGTTCTTAAAAAGCCTCAATACAAATTTCAAAAACAGCTAGTATAAGGTTGAGACAACCACTGGCTTGTATTTGCTTTTATCTCTTAAACATATTCGCATATGTTAGACACATGCATTTGTTTATTTACCCATTCCACATTTATACAGAATATATGACATATTAATTACTTTGCTAGATACTAGAAAAACAAAACACAAAATGATCATGGAAACTTGGGTGCTAATAGTAAAAGCAGAGAGGTTACCTAGAACTGACAATAAAGTGTGAGTATTATTACATAATCCATTATATAATACAACAGAGGGAGCTATGAGAGAGAATACAGGGAGCATCATCCAAATTGGACTTGATTTCATGGTTGGCACTTGAGCTGTTAATGATTTCAATGATGGTGAATATTGTCGCATACCAGTCTGAGTATTACAATGCTGTGGTGTATGTGGGAAGTGCAAATTAACCAGCTTCTCATTAGTACACTAAGAGCCACTTTTCTCTATCTTTTCCAACTGGGAGTTTGGCAGTGTTTTTTAAAAGATGGGTCTTTCCTCTAAGTTTTTCACTTGCCACTGGCATTGTTTTTAGTTACATATACTATTTCTAAGATTTACTAGGAACATTGCTTAGATAAAAGAATTAAAATAGTCAAATCTATCAAAGTGCACACAGCAAAGAGAATCAGCAGTAATCATTTAAGGTATACAGTGAAGCTAGACTCAATACTTTGTAATGGCATTATATGAATAATATCTCAGTCTAAAGTACATTCAAACCAACAAACTATCCAAGCATTATTTAAAAATCTACAATAGTATAGACTCTATTTGCTTCAATTCTTTCTAAAAATCTTCTTTTAATTATACACAGAACTTAAGCATTCTATGTTGTCTAAATTATTATTTTCTTCATTAACATTTTCTGATAATCTTTGCACCCTTTTTGCTAGAATACCATAGCTATGGTTTGACATTTTCCAGTGCTAAATTTCTTAGGTATGATAATTGTTAGCCTTCTATTATTTGGGTATTTATTTCAAGATACTCTTCTAGTGACTTGGGAGACTTGCAGTTCTAGGTAAAAGTTGTGAAGGTCAAACTTTTCTCAGAAGAGTAAATAAATATATGAGAGATAAATAGATCCATCTTTGTTGTGTTTAAATGTTAACCTTCAGGAAAGGGAACAGGAATGTGAATCTGTTCATCTCTATTTTACAAACTATTTTTCTCTACAATATTTTCATACTATACAAGTAAACGAATTCGAGTCTGAAATGCAAATGTAAAAACAAATTGAACATGGGACACCTGGGTGATGCTGTCAGTTAAGCCACTGATTCTTAGTTTTGGCTCAGGTCATGATCTCAGAGCCATGAGATCAAGCCCCACGTGGGCCTCCACATTCAGCTTGGAGTCTGCTTAAATTTCTCTCCCCCTCTGGCCCTCACACCCCACCCCTGCTCTCTCTCTCTCAAATAAATAAATCTTTAAAAAAAAAACCAAATTGAATGAATTTGAGATCAAATTGCTATAATTAATTTGTCTCTTTTGGATTCCTATCCATTAAGAATGCTACCATATTATCCATTTTAATTATGACTTTGAATTTATTAACCACCTGTTGTGTTGAGAATCTCATTTGACATATAGTAAGAACTCTACCATTTGTACATAGTTCCCAAAAAGGACAATCTTCCAGCTGTAGCAACCTCTTAAGTGGGTCTGCAGTTTATATCCCTGAAGGCACCTCACAAAATAACTCCGGAAGAGAATAATCTAGAAAGTGATTGGTTGGGATTTGCTTTGTTTTGTTTCCTCAAACATTAGCACACAGCAGAACGAGCAGGAAGGTTTGTGAAAGCGTGGATTCGGGGAGCCCACGCCCACGGTTTTTAATTCCGTGAATCTGGGGAAGGGCCCGGCAATGTGCATTTCCAGTGAGGTCACAGGGGAGCAGCTGCTAGCCTAGACCACACTGCGACAAACCTGGTGCTAGGAGCTGGGAGTATCTAGGAGGCTTCCTCACTTTCTTTCTGTTTTTGTTTGTTTGTTTTAAGATTTATTCATTTATTTGAGGCAGGGTGGGGGCAGAGGGAGAGGGAAAATCTCTAGCGGGCTCCCCAGCCCCAAGCTCAGATGTGGGACTCAATCCCGAGACCCTGAGATCATAAACTGGGCCAAAATCAAGAGTCCGACGCTCAGTGGGCTGAACCACTCAGGTACCCCAAGGCTTCCTTACTTTCTGATACCTTCATTCTGTCTTTGAAATTTTCTTTACCAGCACCCAGACCGCTCCCTATCCATCCCCACATTGATTGACACAGGATCTACCTCTCAGGACAAGCTAGAAGCTTCCTTCAGGACCATGTAGGCTTCCCCGCCGCAGGAGAATCTGCTCTCAATTCTAACTCTGTATGTTTAGATTACTCATGTACTTCTTTTCCTAAGGAGAAAAATGACTTCCTGAAGAGATGAATTTTATTGCTTAACAATAAGTAAGCTGGTTAAAACTAAAGTAACTAATTTCTAGAATGTCAAATTAAAAGACCGACTAGCACTTGAGCCCCCAGCAGCTGCAAAGGCAGTTGCAGAAGTCAGCACTCAATCAGTGGAAATCTAAAGCAGCCGAAGCAGCTTTTTTCAAACACTTAACTGCTTGCTTCTTTCATATAACTCATTCATTCAGCTGCATTAGGATACTCTCAGAACTGCAACATTGTCATTCCGTATATACCTGTCAACAGGTTCTTCTGGAGAGAAGAAATTAAATTTCAGCTTCTAATAACATAAAACCAGCACCACCTGATACCTTACTGTATACAAAATACATGCTCCCATTCTCTTCTGCAAGACCTGGACCATGTGGTGACAGATACTTAAGAGGATGTTGGAACAGCCTTTCTCTACCCTCTCTGCACACAGTCAGAGTCTTGAATGGAAGTGGGTTTATAATTTGGGCACCATACTCACTGCTCTGACATAACTTTCTGACAAGGGTGACTGTGTAATTAATATCTGTATTGGTTTTCTATTGCTGTGTGTCGCCCCTCCCCATCCCCATGTCAATTCACACACTGAAGACCTGAACCCTAATATGATGATGGTATTTGGAGATGGGGGCTTTGGGAAGTAATGAGGTTTAGATGAGATCATGAGGGTAGGGTTCCCATGATGGGATTACTGCCTTTTTTTTTTTTGGTAAAGATTTTGTTTATTTGAGAGAGAGAGAGAGAGCATAAGCAGGGAGGAGAGGGAGAAGAAGGCTCCCCGCTGAGCAGGGAGCCCGGTATGGGACTTGATCCCAGGACCCTGAAATCATGACCTGAGCTGAAAGCAGACACTTAGCTGACTGATCCACCCAGGCACCCGGGATTACCACTCTTATAAGACAACATCAGAGTTTGCTTTCTCCTTTATGGGGGGACACAGTAAGAAGGTGCTTACCCGCAAGCCAGAAGAGAGCTCTTACAAGCATTTAAGTCTGCTGCTGCCTGGATCTTGGACTTTGCAGCCTCTAGAACTGTAAGAGATAAACGTCTGTTGTTTAAGATACCTAGTCCATGGTATTTTTTATACCAGCCCGAGCTAATACACTACCTTGAAATATTACTACACAATTAAGAAGTAGCTTAAATTTACAGTTCCATGGATCAGAAATACAGGACAAGTTTCATCAGGCTAAAGTCAACGTATCATCAGTTTGTGTCCCTATGGGAAGGCTCTAGGGGAGGATCCATTTCCTCTCATTTGGGTTATTGGCAGAATTCAGTTATAGGGTTGTAAGTCTGAAGGTCCCCTTTGTTGGCTGGGAGCCAAAGACCATCTCTAGCTTTTCAGGGCTGCCCACCTCCCTTGGCTCTTGTTTCTGCTCTCCATCTTCAAAGACTGCGAAGATGGGTCAAATCCCTCTCATTCTTAGAAACTTTTCTCCTTTTTTCTGCCATCTCTCTGACTCATGCAAGAAAGACTCTCTGTTTTAAAGGGTTCATTAGTTGGGCCCACTGAGCTAGTCCAGAATATTATCTGCATCTCTAGGTCCATGTTCTTTTTTTTTTTTTAAAGGTTTATTTATTTATTTGACAGAGAAGAGAGAGATCACAAGTAGGCAGAGAGGCAGGCAGAGAGAGAGGGAAAAACAGGCTCCCCACTGAGCAGGGAGCCTGATGTGGGGCTCAATCCCAGGATCCTGAGATCATGACCTGAGCCAAAGGCAGAGGCTTAACCCACTGAGCCATCCAGGTACCTCTCAAGGTCCATGTTCTTAATCACATTTGCAAAACCCCTTTGCCCTGTATGAGAACATGTACACAAAGTCCAAGAATTAGAGCATGGGAGTCTTTGAGGGACATCATTCTGCCTATCACTATGCTCATACGAGGTCATCTCTGCAGATGAAAGAGAGTATGATTAATAAGTATGCCATGATAATGAGAATAAACAAGAACACACTGTCACCCAATTCATGACATTGAGAGTTAAGGGTCTAAAATGAGACATAAGTGTGTGTGTGTACACATGTTAAAAGTTAGAGGTGTTAAAGAGATGAGTAAACACAGCTGTGCCTTCAAGAAGCTTCCAACTAGCTTTTAATAGATGTGTTGATAAATGTCCACCTTGATTCCCAAACATGTTCTGGGTCCATGTGAGTTAGTAACGATGGATAAGCATTTGATTTCCAGTGAAGGGCATTGACTGCAGATAAAGAATAAGTTCTCCCTGACCATGAAGGCACATGGAATGCAGGATGATGAGATCTATCCCCAGCCCCTAGGCTGGCAAACCAGGACCACTAGGTATAACTTAAAAAGAAGATAAAATGAATGTCCTATTTAGAACAATCCTTTAATGAAGAAGTAGGCTACTGGGGACTCTACTTTAATTAACCACAGAACACCACATTAACCTTTTCCTGTGTTGTTATAAAGTTGAAGCTCTACTCCCTGAGGTAGAATTTCTTCAAATGCATTCTGCTATCCTTGGGCATATGCAGATTGAAAACGAAATTAAATATGAAGATACTATTTCCATTAAAAGATAATTATAAAACTCAAATTATGCATGTATTCATACATGATTGCATAATGATTTAAAATGAGGCAATTCCTTTGAGACATTGATTGGTTCTAGTTAGAAATGCTTGCATATTTTATAAAAGTTAATGCTTTATATTTATTTACATTTGAATCATTATGCTGCAAGATGAGACTTTTTGACTTGATATTCTTAATGTTATTAATTTGTTATAATCTTTTTTAACTAGAATGGCTATGAATCTGAGTTACATATGTACTATCTTAACATTCTTACAATCATCTGGTGTTTAATGCGTTATTTGAAATAATACTTTTTTCATAAACTGTTATAAATATTATATTATACTTTGGTGTTGTTTCCAAACAAATATACTTAGAAATTTTTATGGTGAAGAGGCATATATAAAATAGTTTAACAAATAAGAATGTACTTTCATGCTCCTCACTAAACAGAAAGTTGAACATTTTGAATTGCTTCAAGGTATTTAGAATTTTATTTATTTTTATTTTTTAAAGATTTATTTATTTTAGAGACAGAAAGCATGCATGCTTGGGAAGGGCAGAGGGAGAGAGAAAGAATCTCAAGCAGGCTCTCTGCTGAGTCCGATGGGTTCGATTTCAGGACCCTGAGGTCATGACCTGAGCAGGAACCAAGAGTCTGATGCTCAACTGACTGAGCCACCCAGGTGCCCCAAGATATTTAAAATTTTAGAAGTTAAATTAGTACTGACTCTACTGTGAATTACTATTTTGAATATAATTATTGGTAGAGATTAGAAATTTAATCTCCTCAATTGTGGCATATAAATCACATGAAAGTTGTTAATGCTAAACTTTAAGAAGAACAATGAAACAAAACAATTTCATAACAGAAAACGATGGTGATTAGAAAACAAAGAAAAGTTTTTCTTTTGAGAATGTTAAAACATGGAACATATAGACCCACCCAGAAAATGATGTGATTGATAGCCTCAAACGTAAGTTTTTACAATAAGCCTATTATCAGGAGAGGAACACCAAGTCAAAACAACTTTCCCTTCATAAAGATTAGAAAATACAAATTATTGAATTCTACTTTCATTTTCTATTGCATGCACATAAATCAATATGTTTTTCAGGTTTAACGTTTCAATAGACACATTTATCATAAAATGCATATTTACCAAAGAATGTGTTAATGGATGCAATGATAAGAAATTAACATATTTTTCATCTAGTATTAGGTACCACAAAGAGTCGATTGTATTTGGATGCATTTGAAAGTGACATAAAATAGGGAATCAGAACTGAATATGTTACAGAAAGCAGCTGAGGGAGCATGGGTGTGGGGCAGCAGCATGGAAAGGAGATAAATGACATTAGCTGATAATTGGATGTTGGAAAAGTCTTGGTCAATTAGAAATTTTCAGGGCCAGGGTCTGATAGAAAAAAGTATTTGAAATAGATTTTCAATTTTAAAAATTGGAAAATAATAGTCTTTTTGAGTGTGGTGGAACAGATGCAAATATAGGTAAGACATGATTTTTGTCCTTCTAATAAGTGAGCGAGAGAGCCCAACAAATGCTTAACCATCCATACAAAATGATACATTAGGGTAAAGGAACGTGTGGATAACAAAGCATGCACAGAAGCATGGCCGCACAGAGGTAGATGATAACTTAAGGTCTAAACTATAATTTAAGGAGTTCATCAGCCATAGAAGAGAGACAGAAGGCAGAGAGAAAACTGGAGTCAAACAATGACGCCCATGGTATGTTTGGGAGCCTGACGAAGATGATGACAATCAGATGGACAGCTGGACCCCATTAGAAAGGACCCTGACAATCACAGCTTCAGCTCTGGACTTTACTCTGTAGTAATGTCAAAGCATCAAGGATGTTTTTGTAGGGAACCTGGGTATCAGCAGATTCCTGATGGAGTAGACAGGGAAGAGATTAGCGGAGAGGGTAACGTGTTTGAAGTGCCTTTCCATGGTCCAAATAAGAGTTGGGGAGGGAAGAAGAGAGGAGACACATAGCTGGTATAGAAAGAAAGGAAGAGAAAGGCTGGAGGAAAATGGCAGAGAGATGATCTAGCAGTTTAACACTGCTAATGGAAATAGGCCCTGTGTGAGCCATGGCCAGTTAGGGGACGAATTGGAAGAGAAATCAGAAGTCCTGAGTTTGATTTTAGACGTGCTGCCCTAGAGTTGCCTGTGCGACTTTCCATTAGCTGTATCCTCAGCAGGCGGTTAAGTATCTGCATCTTGTGCTAAGAAGCGAAGTCAGATAAGAGATAGAGATTAGGGCTGTGGAAATTGAACCCCTGAGAATAAAATGAGATTATCCAGGGAGAGCATGTACATCAAGAGATGACCTCAAATATTTGAAGGGTGAGTTGGGGAAGGGCTGTGAAAGAAGTTTGAAATGCTAGCGGCAGAGGAAGGAGAGAGGCAGGAGAGGGTGAGTCTTGCAGTCTGTGCCCCAGGAGGAGCCCCTGGTCCCACCAGAGAGCAGATGTAAATATCAGCAGATTGATGCGGTCTCTCCTTAATTACACACGATCTCCTTAGTTATCGGTTGGGGTTGGGGATTACCAACCACAGGACTAACAGTCACTTCCCTTTTAGGAATGGAGTTGCTGATGAAAACAAGAGGAAGCCTGAGGATGTGGGTCTCTCATCTGTTGTGACATCTCCTCTTCAGTGTTGCAGGTTGCACTTCAGCAATTTCATAAAGTTGTCCCCGAAACTATTGCTCAAAATTGCACCCACAATCCTCCCTACCTATTGGATTATTTTGATGTAGCACAGGTAATGAGACGGGTCAGATACTTCCCAATTCCTTTTGTTTCCAAGCATACATTTCCTCTGGTCCTTGTCAGCACCGGCAGAAACGGTTTAAAAGAGACATTTATAAAAGCTGCGGTATTAGTTCTCTGCTGTTTATCTTTACTGAGCTTACATTTTTTACCGGACCAGAACGTGATGCGTGCTATACTTAAATACCTTCTTTTATGTTTCTGTTTTATTGATACCTGAGGCATCCCACGTTTATGCTAAATTTGTTTGCTTGGAACACTGTCACCTAAAAACACTAACTTTCAAGAAGTGAAATTTTTATCCAGTGATTTTTTTTTTTCTGGCTAACCTTTTAATTGTGCCTTTCTCTCTTTTTTTTTTTTATGTCATTGCCAATTGTTTTTTGCCTTCAGTTTCACTTTTTGAAAGATCTTCAAATTCCTATGAGTTTAGTCAGTAATTTATGTTTACTAAAATAAGAATGGAACAGAAATAAAGAACAAAAAGGCAATCATGCCATCACATGCTCTGCCAGCATAGTCTTTAACAAACTTGGTAGAGTTTGCAACTACTTACAGAACTCAGCATAAGGAGACATAGACAAATCTATAGATTTGATCCTATTCACTGACAAACCCATGATTTTCGTGCTTTAAGTAGACGTCGTTACTGAAGACTATCAGAGATATATGGACTAGACATGATGAGATCATACAGTTGTTTGGGTGTTCTTGGCTTCGAATTTTGTCAAAGAACATCCTTGCGGAAGTCAGGGAACTACTTGACTCCCCTAGCCAATATGTCTGAAAGTGTCAAAGGTATTTCTATAACTCTCTTTGGTCCACCTAATACTAAGGATAATCAAAGCTTAGCTAATGTAATAAAGGTAGAAATAAGCTAGACTACTTAACAAGTAAACCCGAGCAGACTGCCAGGGTTTGGGGAGGAGGGAGGAATAACAGAAAGGAGAATGAATGGGAAGGTGACCTGTGTTTAGAATTTTTGTCAAACTGAACTTCTGGGTTTCTGTCCCACTGTTCATAGTTAGCCTTTCTAGAGGACTCATGGAGCAACAGTTTACAGACCTCGTAGGGTCGGATATTAGGGGCTAAAGGGCAGAGTCACACATTCTGATCTCTGAGAAGCCAACTCTAAGACTGAGATCACTGTGCAGGAACTTTATTAGGAGCTGCCCTTGAAAATTTTGATCAATATTTACCCACTGAGCCAATATTTTCCTAAGTGGAAGCTCTCCACTGAGAATGTCAGAGATAAATACAAAAAGACATGGCGGGCACACACCGGGTGATTTGGAAAGGGGAAGAAATAGGGTTGGATAATGGGAAAAGCTGGGCTCTGACAGTCTCAATGAAGGCTTCAGTCATCCCTACAACCCCTACATCAACCAATTATTGAAAAGAGGCTGCCCCAAAGTGGGGGTGACTCCCTTTAGCTGAGGCATTTCCTGAAGAGGGATGATAGCTCAGAGCCTTGCGTTGGCAACACTCTTGGTGGCTAAGGAAATAAATCTTTCAGTCCTGAAGAGGAATCTGTGTCATAGCAGAGTGTCCACCACAGTCTATTCCTCCCACCATGCAGATCTTCTTTCTCTAAGCTCCGGAAGGAGCTCCTCTAAGAATTTGGGGAGTCTATTTTTGTGGTAAGTTGGAAGACAAAGGTGAATAGGACAAAATACTGTCCCAAACACTGCAGATGGTCTAGGAGAAGCAAAAGATACTCATCATCTCCTTACCACCAACCACTCTAGATTCTTATCTTCAGGTACTACCTGAAGTGAATTGCACTACAATTTCCCAAATCTTCCCTCAGAGGGAACTTACATAGATAATTGTACATAAACGTTTCTAAGATAGACACAGAATGGGAGATGAGATTGGTACACAAAGACCCAAAGTAACATCATGAGGCCCAGTCTAAGGGAAACATGAAGAATGTCAATAAAGAGAGTCCTGACTCAGATCTGGGACACAGTGGATCCACTGGGTCTGTGGAGTTGCCATGTGGTGATTTCCCCAGTTTCCTTATTTATTGAAATAGACCCAGCTGGTAATTGACACAGCCCCACCTTGGTTCTTACCTGTACAGTGAAAGTTACATTAACATGAAAAGCCAAGCAGAAGCTTCTAAATATGTCCCCACATCTTGGAGGAAATGAGACACTTCATACCTGAAAATACCACTATAACCCATATACCAGGATGTAAATAAAGTTGCCAATTTGCCTTAAGATCTAGAGTAATAAATGGATCTGAAGCAATTCTGGGCTGTAGTGCGAGCAGCTCTACCACTTGGCACATAGGAGCTAAAAGATTTTATAACATTAAAGGTTATCAGTGGTAGGAAAATATACTATTTGGAGTTTGTTGCATGTCCCAATAACAGAATTATAGCACAAACCCCTGAAGCTAAATAACAGGACCATCTTGAGTAGATAACTATAGACTTTTTGAAAACAGCTCTTGCAATGTTACTGAAGCCTGGTAGAAACAGAGTTACCATGGGTTCAGAGCTGTCCAAGTCACAAGATCAAGTGACCCCATCATCAGTATGTTGTACTCAAGAAGTATTACAACCAGGATTGATCTCAAAGGAGTCCAGGGGTCACAATCAAGCCACACAAACAAGTAGTCCCAATCCATAGGTCATTTACCACTGTTGTACTTCTCAGCTCACATCTTTGACCACATTGAGGGAAGGGGCTATGACCAGATGATGGAGGAGAAAATAAAAACAAGATTAGTTCATGAAAGTGTTGGCTCAGGGTCTGAGTGCCAGCCACAAATGGATAAGACCCTTCCAGAGTGACCTGAGGTTATAACATACATAACAAAACAAAAAAATTTCATTTTTGTTTAGCACGTTCAGAATCCGGTTATGTACTATTTCAGCTCCTGGCTAGGCTCAGCTTTGCCCCCTCAGTCATTGTGACTTAATTTTCATTATGAATCTCATGATCAGGAAGGAAGAGGGGCAGACACTGAAAGAACTCCACACTATCTTCAAGGTCTTAACAAGCATAATTGAACTACTTTTACAAGCTCAGAGAATTCAAGGGAATCTGGGTATTTGATATTTTGAGGTGAATCAATCCATATCTCCTAGTCCCATATGTTAAAATTTCATTTTTTCCAGCCTAGTCTTGACCTTGCTATAGAAAGCCTGTTCATTTGAAGAATTTAATCTTCTGTAGTTCCTCTACTCATATGGTTAAGCCCTGAGCCTGGTTCACAGATTTTTCCGTCCTTCTGCTACAGGAGATGAGAACTTTTTTTATGTGCTACTACTGGGGCCCTTTGGTTTTCACATTTGCCTTAATTTTTTTTAACAATTTTTTTTTTTAGATTTTATTTATTTATTTGACAGCGAGAGACACAGCGAGAAAGGAAACACAAGCAGAGAAAGGGAGAAGCAGGCTTCCCACTGAGCAGGGAGCCAGATGTGGGGCTTGACCCCAGGAGTCTGGGATCATGACCCAAGCCGAAGGCAGACACTTAATGACTGAACCACCCAGGCGTCCCTGTTTTAATTTTTTAAAACTTAAATTTATCATATTTCTCCCAAATCATCCATTACGATTAGCAACAGGCACATTACCTATAGTACTTATAATTACCATGCCTCCCATCATCTCAAATGCCTGCCATGTCTTACTTTCTAGTGCATTTTCTTTCCCTGCAATCCCATGCCAGCTCGTCTCCTGCGAGAGTTTTAGTAATTGCTGGGCACCTGTGGCAGGGACTATCTGCACTCAGTCTACCATCAGTGATGGGGTTCTCTCTGACATTGCCATCTGGGTGGGGGGATCCCATTCTCAAGTCCTCTTGGGGTCTTATTTCTCAGACAATCCTGTACCAGCTTTCACAGGTTGGAATCACTAGGAAGCAAATTACAGCTTAGAGATCAGTTTCTTAGAAGTCTATTTTGGCGTGCTCTCAGTACTTATAGAAGGGAAGGAGAGGAAGCTGATTTGGGAAGAGGGTATGTGGGCCTACAGTGCAGTCTTGACGAAGACCTGAGCACACCCCATGGGAAGCTCTGAACCTGGGTTGGCCCCCGTATCATTCACATTGGATGGAGGTTACTATGGGGAATTGTACTCTGTATTTGGGAGGGCTGTCACACAAAATTTGATAAATTGAGTGGGCTAAAGAACAGAAATTTTTTTATCACAGTTCTGGAGGCTGGAAGTCCAAAATCAAGATATTCGCCATTTGGCCTCTTCTGATACCTTCCTCTTTCCTTGACGGCGACCTTCTTGTATCTTTCCATGGCTTTTCCCATGTGCATGAGCATCCCTGGGATCTCTATATGTATTCCAATTTCCTCTTCTTATAAGGACTCCAGTCATACTTGATTAGGACCCACCCATATGACCTCACTTAATCTTAATTATTTATTTATTTTTTTTAAAGATTTCACTTACTTACTTGACAGAGAGAGAGAGATCACAAGTAGGCAGAGAGGCAGGCAGAGAGAGAGGGGGAAGCAGGCTCCTCGCTGAGCAGAGAGCCTGATGTGGGGCTCGATCCCAGAACCCTGAGATCACGACCCAAGCCAAAGGCAGAGGCTTTAACCCACTGAGCCACCCAGGCGCCCCAATCTTAATTATTTCTTTAAAGGGTCTCTAAAAAGTCACATTCTGAGGTATTGTGAGATGGGGCTTCAGCATATGAATTTTGTGGGGAACATGATTTTTTTGTTGTTGCTGTTGCAGATTTTTTTTAATAAACATCATCTTTCTGTATCATCAAATTCCCACATTTTTTCCTATAATGAATTTGCTTTAGCTATTCCATAAGGCATTTTTCTTTGGTCTCTTCCTTTTAAAGTTTTTTTTTTTGTTTTTTTGTTTTTTTTTTTTTACAAAATTAAAGGCATACACAGGAGGATTAAACCATGAACATGGCACATGCAATATCATTCATGCCGTAACATGCCAACTTTAGCTGAAGCCTACCTGTTACAGTACTCTCAGCACCTGGGCAGTACATTCTTATTCATGAAGGGGAATCTGGGCAGCACGTTACAGCATCTCCTAATGGCAGGTACTGACCGTTATGGACTGAATGGTTATATCTCCTGAAGATTCATAAGTTGAAATTCCAACCTCCAGTTGGATGGTGTTAAGAGTTGAGGCCTTTGGGAGGTAATTAGGTCATAAGGGTAGAACCCTCACAAATGGAATTAGTGCCTTTACAAGAAGAGATGAGAAAGCTTGCTTCCTTTCTGCTCTCTCCACCATGTGAAGATACAATGAGAAGATGGCCATCTGCAAACCAGGAAAAAGGACTTTACCAGGACCTGACCATGCTGGCTCCTAGATCTTGGACTCCAGCCTCTAGAACTGTGAGAAATAAATGTATGCTCTTAATGCAATGTTTGTTGCAATAGCCAAGTTGACTAGGACACTCCTTCAAATTGCTCATATTTATTTTTTCTTGTAACACATCTTCATCGCTTCTCGGCCTTTTGGCTAAGATCAAGTGTAGTAACACATCTTCAAAATCCAAATTGTGAAAACATTACTCTGCCTAGTGTCCTCAATTATAATTCAAATACCAGTTCTCTCCAAGCACCATCAATGTTTCTTTCTCTCCTTTATACACCTTAACATGATGCATTGAGCTTGCTTATTTTTACCCCTCACTTTTCTTTCAACTGTAAATTCCCTTAGTCCAAGAGCCTTTTTTCATTTGGTATTCCCTTTTTTATATCTTTATTTTTAAAATTCTAGCACTGTTTCTGGCACAGAATTGTACCTAATAAAATATGTATGAATTAATTTCATCCAGTCTGGAGCTATCTTTCTGTATGTGTATGAAATGTTGTAGAATTCCCAAAGTCAAGCAATGCTATAACCAACTGGAGGTCCAACTGCTAAGGAAACTGATTGGAAACAACAATTTAGGTCTTGCCCAGGCATGTTTAGGGTAAGGTAATTGAGACAATGAAAAAAAAAGTTTTCTAACCCAGATAAGTAGCCCTTAGTTCTGGATGAGATCACATTGCTGATGGTTAATTTCTTTGAATTCAGACTTACTTTTTCCAAGAGAAATGAGATGCCAAGTGCCAAATACAAATACCACTGGAAGACAAAGGCATTACGAGTCATTAATATTTTTAGATGATTTTGAAAGATGATTTACTCAGATTGCTCTCCAGGTGACAGCTGGCTAAGAAGTAACGGCGTATAGAGAAGAGATATTTTGATGTTAGAGAAAAAAAATGGTGACTAGGTGGGTCCATTCAATGTGAGTCTCAACTTAGCTACAGGAAGAGAATATGGGGTGATCAAATCTGGGGCAGAAGAAACCAAAAAGTATGAAAGAGGTATTAAAAGGAGAAGGGGGTGGTTGCTAAAAATGAGCCTCAGCTGCTTCAGAATTTTGCCCTGGGCACTCATCATTATTTCTGAATTTTCAATCCTCATCCAATACATTCATAAAATATCATCTTTTCACCACAGAAGGCTATGATATAGCATGTCAATTCAGGTCAGAAATGAAATATCAAGACAAGCAAACTGGCATAAAATCAGAAAACACAAGATGGTAAAGGTGGTGTTAGTAAGTCCTTCCAATGGCCTCTAAAAAATGTATTGGAGAACATCCTCCAATGCCTAGCTCTCAAAATCACAGCAGTGAATTCGGCAGCAGTCTCGGAAACAAGCAAGCAAACAAACAAAACAAAGTCGACCATCCCCAGTCCACGGCAAGTGACTTATGTTCCTATTCTTTCAAAAAATCTTCCACAATGATGAATATTTTAGTTCAGGATTGAATATATTTTACTACCCACATGCTCTATGAGTAAAAATCAATAATTTCTACAGTCAGTAATCCAGCAATTTCATGAAAATTTAATGTAACAATAGGAATACATAGCTTGCTACTGATTTTCAGAGTTAGTAAATTGTATATCTGAAAATAATAGCGGTGTGTTTTGGTAGCATCACAAAGTTATATCCTTTCTTCCCCATAACTAGTTTTTCTATTAGGTCAGAAAAAGCAGCTACTTAAAGATGGTTTTTGATTGTGCCCCCTCCAGATAATATGTGTATCTTCCCTCATTGTTTTCTATCAACAGTAAAATCAGACTGAAATAGACTGAAATTTGAATGCAAAATATAGACACAAATAATGAAAAATGTGAATGTTAAGTTGAACCATGAATCACTAGTGATTTCATTTTTAAATGTTATGAAAAGTAAAATTATTTCATAACAAGATAGTCATAGTTACTTCTTTCTCCAGAAACTAAAGGCAGAAAAAGCCTTTGAAAAACAAAGGTGATTCAACAGCATAAATTCGGCAATGAAAAAAGGTCTATTTTATTCTGCCAGCCTTCCCTAGAGAAAGTAATAGAAAGAACTCGTAAGGAACAAGCCTAAGGCACCTTTACATACATTTCTCTCCCTTATGTCGTAAAATCACAGCCCAGGCTCAATTTCCTGGGAGCCAACAGTATCATATGAGAAATTTCTACAAATATTTCAAATAAATAAAATGTAAAATTAGTACTTTTATAAGAGTGTAAATGAGAGAAGACAATTTTGAAATATTTTTAACCTGAGTGATAATTATTACTTATACTTGTAACATCTTTTGTTTGGACATAAAGTATGGAAAGCCAGAGAATAAACATGAAATGTACTGCCTAATTGTCTGATGCATGAAGCATTCATGGGAACTTTGAAAAAATATATTTATTTATTTATTTTTAAGGATTTTATTTATTTATTTATTTATTTGAGAGAAGGAGAGGGAGAACAAGAGAGAAATCACAAGCAGGAGGGAGGGGCAGAAGCAGAAGACGACTCCGCTAAGCAGGGAGCCCAATGCGGTGCTCGATCCCAGGACCCCAGGATCATGACCTGAGCTGAAGGCAGATGAAAACTGACTGAGCCACCCAGGTGCCCCTTTGAAAAAAAGTCTTTTAATTTTATAAAGACAGTGAGGCTATTAAATGCATGAGATAATCATAGAGTTTTTAGGAGGGAGAAGATTTAGAAATGTTTACATACAACCTTTCGATTTTTTTCATGTAAAAAAAGTATAAATATTTTAGATAAGGAATTTAAAATCCTAATCTACCAAATAATTTAATCCTTGGCTTTATATTTTATTAAAGCGTAGAGGCAAGCAAAGAAGACCAATATCTCCGACATTTTCCTCATTTACTGAATTGAATATTTTGATGTACCACATACTATCGTCTGACATTAGCGTTGATTCTATCTTCTCAAAGAATGAAATCAAAGCTGGTACATTTTTAAAGTTTACTTGTCACTGAGTCTGCTTCTTCACTCACACTGGTTCCCAGGGACACTTCAGTCACTCACATTCATTGGTTTGTCTTAATGTGGACGTAGTCAATGTTATGCCATAAGTTAGATGGTATTGCCTCAGCCCGCATCTTCTAGAAAATATGGGAGTGACGTCTACAGGATATTAGATGGTTAAAGAAAGTGTGTGTGTGTGTGCGTGCGCGCGTCTGTGCTTGTTTCACAGAAAGTATTGGCAACAATGTTCTAGGGTCTACCTTTGCTGAATTTTGCTTAGTCATGTTTTCACAAAAGCTTTCCCTCTTGTCAAATAGCCACAAAAACCTTAGAACTTTAAAAGAAGCTAATTGTGTCTACAAATTAATAAACTTGTTATTTGGGGTTCTCCCTTTGTAAGGTAGTCTTTGAGAATAAAAATACATGATAGACCGGAAAGTAGAGTCTTCTGTGAAGACCAGGGAACATTAGCAAAGCCTGATGAATGCCTGGTGCTGTCCATTTTAACCTCCAGACTGATTTTTGGAAAAGTCATCAATTTTTCATGTTTGGACAGAGATGTCCATCCTTTTCGACACTGTTTCCTGATATTTTTCTCAATGTCTTTTTTTATGCTGGCTCTTTTCAAACCATTAGGATCCATTAATGTACTGTCGAGGAGTGTCAATTTCCAAACCCACAAAGTCAAGGAAAACAAAACATGCCTGACTGTTCCTTCTTTGAAAATAGCATCGGTATAAATTTTAGGGTTCATAAAGCTCAGTGAGCTGATCCTGTTTCATCTTTTTGTTAGCTGGAACAGTTTTTATGTGGATGAATTTTCTGACAATGTGTTTCATGAACTTACTTGCTGACAGTTTCAGTAGACTGCAAAGGCAGTGTTCACCTGAAATGTACTCATTTCGAAACTCCCTGTGCCCATTACAACTCAAAATAGCCATTTTGCCTTCTCCCTGGAACTGTTTTTGTGTTTGTTTTATAGTACCCTTAGGGTAATACATTGGTACCTTTGGATTTAATAAAAATTCTCAATGTGGAGATTTAGCTTTGGAAATAAAATGTTGTGTTTTATTTTCTAGGATTATTTTTTGTCACTTTTAATTTTAATATAATTTCAAAATCACAAAAAAGTTGCAGGAATAGTTAAGAAACTCTCATATATTTTTTACCCAGATTCATTCATTGTTTATATTTTCCCCCAATTTATTTTATCATTCTTTCACTCTATCCATCTATTAGCTATCATCTATTTTTCTATCTATCCATCTGTCTATTATCTATCTGTAATATTTTTCTGAATCAATGGCGAGTAAATTGGAGATGTTGAGCTTATTCAATCCGAAATAACTGTGTGTTTGAGAACAAAGACTTTTACAGAAACACACTACCATTCTCAAAATCAGAATCCCAACATCAGTGGAACAATATTACTGAATCCACAGTCCATATTCAAATAATCATCAATCGTTTCATAAATGTCTTTTGTAGGTATTTATTCCCTATGAAGAATGCAATCTTATATCACATATTATGTGTACTTGTCATACTGCTTTAATTTTCTTTAATCTGAATCAGTTTCTTCAACCTTTCTTGACCTCAACACTTTTGAAGAGTAGAGGCCGTTACTTTATAAATGTTTTTAAATTTGGGTTTATCTCATGTTTCCTCATGAAGAGATTCAGGGTTACATTTTGAGCCAGAATATCACATAATATGTCCCTCTCAGCATATCTTACTATTAAAAAATGATACTGGTTTGCTCCAACAAGAGCTTTTTAAAATGAAGCTTTTCTACCTTTGCCCCCTGAGCAGTAAGTGAACAGTCCAGAGAGCCAAAAAATGAAACACAATCAAATGCAATCTAGTTCCCTAGCCTCCTGAGAAGGAGAAAAAAATAAAATACAGATCGTACAAAACTAAAGGGAATACACTTTTTTCCAACTTCAGAGAGCTCTTTTCTTTTTTATTTTATATTTGGTTTATATGCCTATATATTATTGTATTTTCTTCAACAAATACTCACTGCCTCATGCTATGTGCAGACATTTTTTTTCTGTTGGGCACCAAATCCCTTGAAGTTAAACATTGTTACCCAATGTCTTCATTTTCTATTCTGAACAATCCTAATTCCACTCACCATGACAGTATCAAGATGCCTTTAATAAGGTCATAATTTCTTTTTAATCTTCAGTTCAAAGAAACATGTTTAAATCCTAATTCTATTTACCGGACTACAACATTTTATCTCGTTTACGACTGTTATAGAACCTCCCCAGCCTACAGCCTCCTCATTTGAGTCTCCTTGTCCATTTATGATGACCTGTTCCCATTCTCTTCAGTCAGCTATTAGCCCTTCAAACCACTCCTTGACTTTATTTTCCCTCAAGCCTTCCCTAAAAATTCCCCTCACCTTCTCTCAAATTAGGATCTTCCAGTTTTTCCCAGAACTCCCAACCTATCTTTATGGATGCTTTCTGGAAATCTCCACACTGACACCTTACAACCACCTCCAAGTCAGCCCTACCCCTTACCTCTAGCCCAGCTTTTTACTTCCTGTGTTTCCCTGGGTAGTGGCCTCCCCTTGCTTCAGTTTAAAACTCTGCTGAGAGCCCCACAGGGATGGGTTTTGGCCTCTATAGCCACTGCCCATGACTGCTTCTCTCTCTGCTAAATATTTTTTTTTTAATATTTTATTTGTTTATTTGACAGGGAGAGATCACAAGTAGACAGAGAGGCAGGCAGAGAGAGAGAGAAAGAAGCAGGCTCCCTGCAGAGCAGAGAGCCCGATATGGGGCTCAATCCTGGGACCTGAGCCGAAGGCAGAGGCTTAACCCACTGAGCCACCCAGGCGCCCCTCTCTCTGCTAAATCTTGCTGCCCTCGGCACTCAAAGGGGTTTCCAAGAGCGCTCACCAATAAAAGCCATACATGGAAATCTCCCAGAATCTCTCTCCAAGGGAACCCAACGAATGAGGCAAGCTCTAATCTGCTGGACTTAGAAGAAATAGATTTTAATCTTTTGGCAGAAATTTCTACCGGGAATAGTGCTTTAAGGAAAGAGAGGATATTTGCCTATTAGGGATAGACTGATGATAAACTACTGAGTTACATGCCCACCCAAAAGCACTGAGCAGAGTGGAGCCCCACATAGGCTGTCCTGCCTCACCTCACCAAAGCAAGCAGTATTTTACACAGGTCCCCAAAGAAGGCTTTACCAGGAGATAGTAACACTGGGAGCTGATCCCCAGAGCTCCTATGCCGTCTTGCTGTTTCTACACTTGCTTACCTGATCATGAAGGCTGTGCTCCATCAGGTGCTTAGATAATGTAACATTCTAAGATGTATTTTGAAACTTTTAGAAACAAAGGAATCTCCCCATGTATTTTTGAAATTTTGCAATAGTAGGTAATACCTATACTTAAATGCTATAATACCATGTTTCACTATAAGCATAATTATGAGTTTAAGAATAAACTCAGCAAATGACTTCAAAAATGTGGAAAGAAGTAGATAACAGTTTTTTGAAGCAGTTATAAAGGGGTACAAAACTATTATTTTACCTACTGTAGTGCTACATGACATTATACAAAAAGCTATATGTATATATATTCTACTTTGGCATGATGAATTGGTAGAAAGTTAGCCATTTGATTTGAGTACTTTTAAAAAATCTGGGTAGAGCAACTACTACCCTTTCTGTTCCTTGCTTCCACTGAAGCAAGTTGCTTGCTTTCACTGAGGCTGAATAAAGTCTATAACCAATCTTTACATTTGGTATAGTCTTTACCACCTCGATGCCTAGCACAAATAGCTTTCCACTTTCCTCTTTTCTAAAAGTATAGTTTGTATTATTACTAGATTTTAATGATCATATATAATCTGAATACTTAATTTATGGCAAGCACTGTACCAAGAACACACCATGCAGTTAGAATTCAAAGTCAGGTGTTCTGACCCTTTGGTGGCCACAAAATCAGCTTTCTGAAAATATATGGTATTAGGAAGGGGTGTGTTCCCCCAAAATCCTATGTTTGAAGCACCAACTCCCAGTCTGATGGTTTTTGGGGAACAGAGTCTTTGAGAGATAATCAGGGTTGGATGATGTCATGAGGGTGGAGCCCTCATGATGAGATTAGTGCCCTTCTAAGAAGCATCCGCAGAGCGCTTACTTCCTCTTCCCTCCCCATCACCTGATTCATGGACCCAGATGTGAGAAAAGAGATGAGGTGCCAGGAAGAAAGCTCTTACGAGGGAACACATTGGGCTGCCTCTTGGTCTTGGGCTTCCCAGCCTCCAGAACTGTGAGAAATGTATTTCTGTTATTCAAGCCGTCCAGTCTGTGATATTTTGTTACAGCAGCCTGACTAAGCTGTGTAGATTTGATGGGAATTCAAGTCAATTAAAAGTGGGAAAATAGTCAACGGAGATTGAGTGGGTTATTTGCCATAGGGACATTTTGTGAGGGTACTCTAATCAACAAACAAGCCACTAGCTTTTACTTTTGAACAAGCTGCCAATTCTTGACAAGGCTTGGAATCATATTTTTGTTTTATTTTTCCTTTGCCGAAGAAAAATGTCATTTATGGGTTCATAATTTTTGAGCCGTAATTTTTCATGCTAATTTTTCTTAAAGACTCTGTGCCATATTTTCTCAGTCTCACCTAGTACATGTTTCTGATTTCTAGTAAATGTATGTTTTAAAAAGTTTTTCTCTTTAGACTGAATGTGGAGCTGTGCTGCTATCCTAAAGTTAGAATTTTAAAGACATCACTCCATTTGCTCTTAACAGTAGTATTCAGTGTCAATTTTCTAGGCGAGAACAATATCTCAGCACCACAGATAGAAACTGAAATATTCGAAACATCCAGAAACATCTGCCAGTCTCTAGTGAATACTCTGCAATCAATCCATGCTATCATAAAGTAAGAATAGAGGTCTTTGCTTAGAATTAGTAGCATACAGTACCTCATTAACTAACCCAGCCAATCAATTAGGGTCACTGAAAGGTGGCATAATGGGACTTTGGGGGAACATAACCATTTTCCTCATTAAATACTAACAAGCCAGTTCTCATACTTTTCTGATATCATTATGTTCCCTACATTTCCTCCCTGCCCATTAACTATCGTCCTAATAATCACATATCTGCTTATAGAAGCCTGTCTTTTTAATTTACCTGCTGTATCAATTTTGAACATATTTCCCTGACAGTTACAGATTTTCTTCCTTTGGCAAGAATGTCAGTCCAAAACAATCTTACCTTTCATGTCTAAAACTGCTTGAATCTTTTAAGCAGTCCGGTAATAAGAAATGCATGGTTGAAAATTTGAGTGACTATAAAATGAACTGCATGGAAATTGGAACAGGGATGAGGTGCCTTAATAATGTCAGGATGTGTCCCCCACATGACACTCTTCTGGGTGTGAGGTGGCTAACTAACTAATTGGACAGGAAATCCCCTGTGAACTCGCAGAGGACATTCTGTTGATGCGAGTAACTATAATGAGGTCTGTGCTAATGCTAAAGAATTTTCCCTAGGTTTTAACAATAGCATATAAAAATATTCCTTACACAGTTGTTATATGAATCCCTATCAGTTAAATGACTTTTACTACTGAAAATGCTTCTCTTAAACTAGTGGTATTTTTGAAGTTGTTTATGTAATAGAGGGAAGTTATTTGTATCCAAGACTGTGACAGAAGCATATGGTTTTGTATTTGAGCATGCACCCTTGTCTTTAGACAGAACTGCTTCCCCCCTAACTTTCTGCTCCTCTAACAAACCTGTCTCTCTCGATTTAAAGACCTGTGGTCAGACTTTGTAGGTAGTTAGGAACGTTGTAGATTATCTACACAATGCCTGAAGATAGAGGGGACAAGGCACCTATATGTGAATTCCTAAAATCATCAAAATTTGCCTAACTTGTTTTACAAACAAGATCAACATGGAGCTGAGCCATTTTTATCTTGTTTTTCCTTTATTATTCTTCTAATTTACACATTTGACTTTTGTACCCTATTTCTTCCACATAAAAAAGCACTCCTAATGAAATAGTTGTTTAACATTGGTTGATCTTTCATCATGTTACTTTCAGTACCCTTTGTTGGGTGGTCATTTGGAAATGATGAGTCATTTTGGTTCCTTTATTGTTTTTGGAGGACACGTTCAAATAACCATATGATTCACAGAGGAGCTGTCCGGGGTCCAGACAACACAGAAAGTATCTTTTGGTCTGAATTATTTAAATAGTTCCCATCACTTCCTGGATTTGCTTTGGCTATAGACATCTTTCCCCTATAAACCCAAGAAATGATAGCCACTAATACTGAATAATACATGGTAAGCAACTAATAAATAATAATATTCCCAGGAGTGGTTTGCATGAATTTTAAAGAGATGGTACCTTATCATTTAGCAATATTTATTATTTAGCATGTTTACAAAGTATACTTACCAAACTTAAAAACATAAAAAATACAGCTCTCACTAAGAACTTCAAACCTTGATAATAGAAATTCAAAATTTTTAACAGGAGCAATCATTTTCTAAATAGAATTGTGTAAATAATGGTTGATTGGTGTAGTAAATACGATATGCTATTTATTTATAAATATTTATTTATATTTCTATTTATTTATAAATTAAAGTCACTTAAAGTAACAAAATTATTCATATATTTAAAAATTGACAGCTTAAGATATAACTGGGGAGTTATACATAGAAGATATGACTAGAGAAAAATCATGAAACACTGTATTGAAAAATGTGAAAAATGGGGAAATCCTAATCATTATTTGAATTGTATTATATTCTGATATCCAGTTGTGTTATAAATGGAAAAACTGGAAGAGAAAGGAAAAAATTAACTTTTTTTCTAAAAGATTATATTTATTTTAGAGAAAAATAGAGAGCGTGAGTGAGGGGAGGGGCAGAGGGAGAGGGAGAGAGAATCTCAAGCAGACTCCACGCTGAGCATGGAGCCCCATGTGGGGCTCGAACCCAGGACCCTGAGATCATGACCTGAGCCAAAATCAAGTTTGGATGCTTAACCAACTGAACCACCCAGGTCCCCCAGATAAAATTATTCTTAATCCTACTACTCTAATATAGACATTAGTATTATTTTGACATATATCCTCCCAAATTTTTTAACACATATTTGTGCTTACTGAATTATTACAATAATATATAGGCATTTTATATACTTCTTCACTTAATATATTCTTCGAGTCTGTGTAAAATTCATAAATATACATTTTATTGCTGCATATTATTTTATTATATGAAATTGTCAATATTTCATTTTATTTTTTTTTAATTTTTTTTTTAGATTTATTTATTTATTTATTTGACAGAGAGGAGAGAGAGCACAAGTAGGCAGAGAGGCAGGCAGAGAGAGAGGGGGAAGCAAGCTCCCCGCTGATCAGAAAGCCTGATGTGGGGCTCGATCCCAGGACCCTGAGATCATGACCTGAGCCGAAGGCAGAGGCTTTAACCCACTGAGCCACCCAGGTGCCCCAATTGTCAATATTTTAAAAGAGATTTTATTTACTTATTTGAGAGATAGAGCATGCACAAATGGGGGGTAGGGGCAGAGGGAGAAGGAGAGGGAGAAGCAGACTCCACACTGAGCAGGGAGCCCAACTTGGGGCTCGATCCTAGGACCTTAAGATCCAAAGGCAGACCCTTAACTGACTCAGTCACCTAGGTGTCCCTGAAATTGCCAATATTTACATAACTATTCGCCTATTGCTAGTAATTCAACTTTCTTATTTTTCCCTATCATAATGTTATGATAAGAATTTTTGTGCATTTAGTACTTTTTACATTTTGCTTTTGCACAGAATATATTCTCAGGAGTGAAATTACTGGATAGAAATTTCCAAATACTTTCTCACCTTGGCCAAGTATTCCTTAGCTGATTATGGGCTAGCCGTGAATGAAAAAGTTTATAACTTTTCAGCCAATGTGGAAAAGACTGAAATTTATTCTTTCCTTTATTCTCATAGAAGCCCTCAATTTCAGTTGGCACAGGGCCACGTGGAAGAAAAACTATATCTCTTAGGCTCTCTTTCAACTAGAGTGGCCATGTGACTCAGCTCTGCTTAGTAAGATGAAATGACATGCAAATGTGTTGTGTGGCAGCTTCTAGAAATGTTTGTGGAAGAAAATTTGTGAATGCCATTTGCCTTTTCCTCTGTACTCCTTTCTTCTTTGAGCTTGCTATAACTTGATGTGATGGAGGGTCATTGTCATTATTATGTCATGAAGACAAGGACCGTGCCCTCAAGGGATGAACTGGAAGGACCCTAGGTTCCTGCACAGTGCCACCTTTCCAGGCCTGGATTTGCTGCCTCTGAATTTTACATGAGCGAGAAATCAACTCCTCTTTTATTTAAACAACTGTTATTTGGACACTGTGCTACATGTAGTTCAAACTAACTCTGTCTCAAGAGGACAACTTCTATTTTTTTGTGATCTTTACAAAGTTGTTTTCAGCTGGATACATAGCATATTCAAAAGAACCACTTCAACCCATACAATAAATGGGTTTTATTGTAAATAAAAAGATAAAAACCCAAATAAAAAAGATTAACCCCCCAAAAATGGATAACTGATTTCAGTGAAAGGAAATTGTTCTGATGATTCTGAAATTAATATCATTAAACACAGATGTGGTTGTGGGATTTTCCATCCTCATGAAAACTTGTGTTAGTTATACCAGTGTTTACAAAGGCAGATGCTCAGACCCATAAGTACATACTTGTTGGTTAACTTTAACCAACAATTCTCTCTTAGCTAACCATTTTAATTTTGCAAAGCCATAATACTTGAAGGACTGTTAAGTCATTTAGCAGGGACCTCTTTTTGGGGGGTAAGTTTTGCTGTTTAGATTTCTTAATTCAGAATTGTTAACACAGTAGTCAACTGACTGGGGACTGCTGGCTGATACGGTTCGAAGGTCAGAGCTTCCCATGAAAGGTCAGGTCTTCTAGATCTTCGGTTTTTTTTAAAGTTTTATTTATTTTTCTGAGATAGAGAGAGAGAGAGCACAAACAAGGGGAGCAGCAGGCAGAGGGAGAAGCATGTTCTCCACTGACCAGGGAGCTTGACAGGGGGCTGGATCCCAGGACCCCAAGACCATGACCTGAGCCGAAGGCAGATGCTTAACCTACTGAGCAAGCCAGGTGCCCCAGTCAAATCTTCTATATCCCACTGCTTCTACTTTCTTAAAACTTAGACTGAGGGGTTTGATTTAGCTGTGTACACCTGGCCACGACTTTTTCTGCATTAGACGAGATCTCTTCTTTCCTTGAATTTTCATGGCACGTGTGTATTTAACTTGTATGAGGTTATTTTTGTTCTCATAACTGCTCTTTCTATACCTTCTCCACTCTGGAGCCCATTTCCTTACCCATTTAATAGATGGTAGACTTTTAAAGGGAGAAAAGCCTGGTCTGCCTTCTCCACGGTTGCCACTTAATAAATATTTGGTTAATTGAATTAAATTTCTGGAAGTTATTTGTCTAGCGATGGAAAGTGAGCTACGCGTGCTTTTTAATTCTTTCCTCCCCTTCAGCATTCATGCCAACTGTTGACTTAAATCATAGGGAGAGCTGAGCAGCCTGGTGGTTTTGTTTACTTTTCAGTGCTCCCTTTTGACTCTGATCGATGAGGTGAAAAGTAATTTACATTTGATGTGTGGCTCCCTTATCTTAACCAGAATGACAGCTGTCTGAGAGATAACTTGTTAAATGTAAAGTATGTAGTTACCCCTTGCTTGCACAATCTGCTTTGTCTTACTAACAAGTGGATGTAAACACGGGCCTATAATTACTTTCTGTTATGCTTCTCCGCATTTATGCTGCTGAATATATTCAGATGTTTCAGCAAACAAATTATTGCATAGTTATTTTACCTCCAAGTTGGTGACAGAAAAACAACTTTTAGGAAACCTGGGCTTACGAGGATGCTCGTACAAATAAAAAGGTATCTTCAGAATTGAGCTAGTGTATGCCCATCATTCGCTCATGGAAGGTCAAATGAACTTTTATCATGAAGTGTCTGACAAACTAGGAAAATTCAGCTCAATAATGATTGTATGTTTAATGAAGATATGTAATTACTTTTTTTAAAATCATTTGAGACATGGGCCATGGGAATCATTTCGCAAGCTTGGAAACTGGAAGTGCTATTTTTTTTAAAAAAGGTTTTATTTATTTATTTGACAGAGAGAAAGAGATCACAAGCAGGCAGAGAGGCAGGCAGACTGAGAGGGGGAAGCAGGCTTCCCGCCCCACGACCCTGAGATCATGACCTGAGCCGAAGGCAAAGGCTTAACCCACTGAGCCACCCAGGCATCCCTGCAAGTACTATTTTAAGAGCAAAGTGAAATTTGAGGCATATTTAAATTATGTAACTTTTTTTTATTAGTATTCCTCAAGGTATGGTGTTATTTTCCTTGAGGTCTTGAAAGTGAACATGGTATGTGTCTGGTATAGGATTAAATATATTGTACTTAAGCAAAAGCCAGACTGAAGGACTTTTGTCTAGAGATTTAGTAGGTTAGGAGCTATTTCTTATGATACAAAGAAGTTATGATTCCCGTTCTACCCTAATGAAGTATTTATTAAGCACAAAGGCAAAGGGTATCTCAAGTGGAGTATTACTGCTTACTATATGCAGTACAGTATACTGCATAAATATATACTATATGGACATATACATACACTACAGTATAGAATACTGCATATAGTGTGTATATGTATATATATACACTATACTTACTATATGCAGAAATCTCAGAACCCTCTCCATCTGGTTGATCTCTGACTGCTGGTGTCAGCAGCCTCATGTCTTTAGCCCGCAAAAGATATACTCCAAGTTAAAGATTTTAGTGACAAAGTTATTATTATTCAGAAATAACATTTCTGAAAATTTATTTAAATCTTCCAGGTATTTCTTGCGGGTTGCCTTATTTAAAATGGAAGACATTTCATTGAATTACAACCTGGTATGTCCTTTCATTCAATGGCTTGCAAAATGGTTAACCTTTTGTAGGAAATTTTTGTGTATGTTCATGTTTCCTACACGTTAGTAATAAAATGTATTTTTTTTTTTTTCTGGAAAGGTTTTAGCTGTTTAGCATAAAGACCTTGACTATACTGCATGATTGGGTAACAGACACAATGCAGGTTAAATAAAGAAATCGAGGGGAAAACTTTCCCTTTCTGTCACATAAAGCAGACATAGCATTTCCTTCCTTTCCCTTTGTCCCTCCCCTCTCTTGCTTGTGGGCACATGCACTCTCTCAAACTAATAAATCTTTAAAAAATTAAAAATAAATTAATGACCCTAAGCTTAAAGTAGTTATCAAATCCGAGTTTGAGAGGCATCCATCTATATCCAAAAACATGAGTACAAAAAGAAAAGCTTATTTATATGTTCAACTACATTGTAGCCTGCAGTTGGCTAACCCTTGAGACTCAAAGTTGCACTGAAAAAATTGAGTTTGCTTTCCTGCTCTGATTTATCAGCTCCGTGTAACTTTGCCTCTAACAATCATGAATTTGTTTTTTCTATATAAATGCAATTTAGACAACTTGATGACAAAGCATTCTCTTGCATGCCCACTTTACTATTATTACATAAAAATCATATACAATAACTTTGTGCCAGAATTAGAAAGGTCCGTGATTTATCCCTATAGCACAGAGCTTGGGGTAATGTTCGTGTTTTATTTTCCTCTTATATTTTCATGATTTCTGCTTTATAGGTAATGAAAGTTCACTATGTTGATATGTTTACTTAAGTATATCACAGCTTACAGCCTGACAATTAGATACGGACTATTATTTACTTGTCTTTACACTGAATAATATATGCAGGTCAGGTGTGTCATTATACCAATTTCAGGACATACTTCATAAAGTCCTCATGAGGGGAGAGCCTACTCCTTTCTACAGCAACAGCACCTGGTACTAGGCTAGCTTAATAATCCATATCTGTTAAGTGAATAATGATGTCATATTCTATAATTTAAATATTATAAATACAGGGGCTCCTGGTGGCTCAGTCATTGAGGATCTGCCTTCAGCTCAGGTAATGATCCCAGGGTCCTGGCATGGAGCCCCCCACTGGGCTCCCTGCTCAGCGGGAAGCCTGCTTCTCGCTCCCCCACTTCCCCTGCTTGTGTTCCCTCTCTCACTGTCTCTCTCTGTCAAGTTAAATAAATAAAAACCTTTTCTTCAAAAAATTAAATATCATAAATACAAACTGTCATGAAAAGAATCATCTCTTTAGGATTTTGGTGATGTGAACAAGCTGCTCATTTTTGACTGTGTTACAATGAGCACTAGAGCATACAAATACAACTATTACGAGGAAACCCATATTACACAGAGCATTATTTCAAGCCCTGCCATACTCTTTCCACATATTAACACATTTAATCATCACTGTGACACTCTGGTAGGAGTACTGTTTTCATTTTTCCTTCACAGATGAGCAAAGTGAAACTCAGAGAGGTGAAGGTACTTGGCCAAGAGCACAACTAGCTGGTGACAATGCTGAGATTCAAACTCAGAGCCATTGACTCAGAAATTCATGTTCTTAAGCAGTATTCTTGGCTGCTTCCATACAATTATCTTGTTTTAATAATGTGAATAATAATCATACCTTGTATTTGAAGAGTAGTTTGCTTTTCAGTTTGCAAAACTATATTAAATCAGAAATGTAAGTTGTCTCTGACATAATTTTAATAAGATATATTCAGTAGCTTGGTTTGGTTTAGGTCATGATCTCAGGGACTTTCATTCACTTGGTGATATTGGCTAAAGAGAAGCTTATATATTGGTAATGTGGTTATTATTGAAGAATTTTTACATTTTTTAGATGTTAACTATTAGATGTCAACAATTTCCTATTATACTCCATAATGCAAATGTGTAACACTATAGAATAGGGGTCAGAAAGCTTTTTCTGTAAAGAGACAGATACATTTTAAGCTTTGTGGCCAAAATATGGCCTCTGTTACATATTCTTTTATGTTTGTTTTTTCAACCCTTAAAAAAAGTAAAAACCTGGTGGTGGGTATCGAGAGGGGCACGTACTGCATGGAGCACTGGGTGTGGTGCATGAACAATCAATCTTGTAACACTGAAAAATTAAAATAAACAAATTTGGAAAAAAAAAAAGTAAAAACCATTCTTAGTTCAATAGGTCAAAGTTTGCCAGTTTCTGCTGTAGAGCCTAAATCTAGGGATTCAGGCAAGAAACATTCAACCTACACAAGGAATTCTAATACTGAGCATCCAGATTGCACAGACTGTTAATGATTTTCCATTTAAAAAAATTGCATTCTATTTTTGTTTATTTTGGAAAAATTCTGAGTTTATTTTTCCAAGGGTAGCTGAAAATTTAACATCAACATCCTAGCAAGACTTTTGTGCATAGATAAGCTTATTCCAAAATTTATATAGAAAAGAATAAGGCACGAAATAGATAAAACTATCTTGAAAAGGAAGAAAAAATAGGAGGGATCACTCTACCCACCATTCAGGCCTACAATATAACTACAGTAATCAAGACAGTGAAATATTGGCAGAGGGATATAGATAAATGAAACAGAATAGAGAATTTTGAAATAGATCCACACAAATATGCTCAATTGATTTTTGACCAAGGAGCAAAAGCAGTTTGATAGAGACAGGATAGCCTTTGCAACAAAAATCGTTAGAACAATTGGACATTCACAAGTAAAAAATGAATCTCAATACAAAAATTAACTCAAGAAAAATTATGGACTTACATCCAAAGTGTGAAGCTGCAAATCATTTAGAAAAAAGTAGGAAAAAATTTTGGATCTTGTCAAACAATTCATAGACTTGACAGCAAAAGCATGATTATATTGGGTGAGAACTGATAAAATGGACTTCATAAAAACCAAAAGCATTTATTTTATGAATGACAATGTTAACAAGATTAAAAAGATAAGTTGCAGACTGGAAGGAGATATATACAAACCATACATCTGGCAAAGGACTAGTACATAGAATATATAAAGGATTCCCAAAAATCAACAATAAAAAAAGAAAAGAAAGAAAAATTCAATTAACAATTGGGCAAAAGACATGAGGAGAATTTCATGAAAGAGGATAGACAGATGGCAAATAAGCACATGGAAACATGTTCAACAATGTACGTTGTCAGGGAAAAGCAAACTGCAGTGGCAATGAATTACTCCTTATCATCTCTACCTATCATAATGACCAAAATTAAAAAAAAATAGATAAATTACTCAATTCTGCTGAAACCAATATTTCACTGTATGTTAACTACTAGAACTTAAATACAAATTTGAAAAGAAAAAAATAAAACCAAAAAAATTAAAGAAAACAGATAACCCCAAATGCTTATAGAGATGCAGAAAAGCAATCATTTATACATGGCTGGAGAAGATATAAAATGCTATAGCCACTTTGGAAAACAGTTTAACCATTTCATAATAATTTTAATTTATTAAATTAAATTAAATTAAAATATTATTTAATTATCAGCATGGGATCTGAACCCACGACCCCAAGATCAAGACCTGAGCTGAGATCAAATGTTTGATGCTTAACCAACTGAGCTACCCATGTGCCCCACTTCAGCAGTTTCTTATAAAAAGTAAATATGCAGGTATGATATAAATCCAGCTTTTTCACAGTAGGGCATTTATCTAGAGAAAACTTGTGTTCACATAGAAACTTCAATACAAATGGTTCATAGCAGCTTTATTTGCAGTACACACAGACTGGAAATAAGCCATATGTCCTTCAGTGTGTAAACTGTTAAAGAACTGTGGTACATCCTTACCATGGAACATTACTCACCAGTAAAGAGTAGCAAACGTAACCACTTGGATGAATCTCAAGAAAATTATAGTGGATGGAAAAAGCAAATTCCCAAAGTTACATAATGTATGATTTCATTTATATGACATTATCGAAATGACAAAGATACAGAAATGATGTAATAGGTCAGCGATTGCCAAGTGTAGTTGGGGGAGAGGATGTGGCTCTGAAAGGGCAACATGAGGGATCCCTGTGGTGATAGAACTGTTCTCTTTCCTGACCATGTCAATGGCAGTTCTAGTTCTGATATTGTACTAAACTGTGGCAAGATTTTCATTGGGGTAACTAGATAAAGGGTACTTGTGATCTTTCTCTAAAATGCATATGCATCTATAATAATTTCAAAATAAAAAGTTTAATTATAAAATATTTAACAGAGGGGTATCTGGCTGGCTCAGTCCATAAAGCATGTGAATCTTAATGTGAACTCAGAGTCATGAATTCAAGTCCCATGTTGGACGTGGGGTCTACTTAAAAAAATAAGAAATAATTTAAACAAACAAATAAAATATTTAACATGAATACATGGGGAAGTACAATAACAGTACCTCTGGGTTAAATTTTAGAGAAATTCACACTTAATTTGGGCAGTAACTTACTTTTGTGGTCTAGCTCTTAAAGGTGAAGAGGCTATTATGAAGTGTACACAGCCTCATAAAAATCATAATTCTTGAACGGGATGGGTAGGAACTTTCAACAGCAATGCTTGCTATATATCTGCTTACAAATTTGCCCAAATACCATAGAGGATGAATGACTATGACAAAATTTGGACCAGTTAGACTCCTTCCCATGAATTTGAATATTAGAACTAAGAGAGGAGAATTAGCATGGTGGTGGAACATTTGGAAGGGAGGCTTGGAGATGACTGGAGGCCATGCTGTTCACTATATGAGGAAGCCAGTCTGAAATAAGAGAAAAATAAACCAGGGCACCTGGGTGGTTCAGTTGGTTAAGTGTCTGACCTTGACTTTGGCTCAGGTCATTATCTCAGGGACTTGATATCCATCCTCTATGCTGGGTGTGAAGCCTGCTTGAGATTCTCTCACTCTCTGTGCCCCAAACCTGGCTTGTGTGCTCTCTCCCTCTCTCTAAAATAAATAAATAAATCTTTAAGAGAGAAAGAAAAGAGAAAGAAAGAAACAAACAAACAAACCAGCAGCCAGAAAGAAGCAGAAACTAAAATCAGAGTAAGAATCTTGGTAGTGATTGATCTTCTTTCCCAGTTATCTCTGGGAGAGGAAAAGACTTTTCTTTCTCTTTCCATCTCATTGTGTGCTTGTGGATGTATAGCCGTTAATAGAGCTATTAATGGTTGCATAAATTATTGAATTATGTTAACTTGTCACTTCTTGGGACATGACCTTTGGGGTAGAAAATATATATACATTTTATACACATATATACCTATATATGTATATACACATATATATCAATATATATGTGTATAAAATGTATATATATATACATATTTCATATATGGGTACGTATATAATGTATGTTTCAGGTCTCATATTAAAAACCATCCACACCCATTTGTTTGCTCTTTCTAAACATAATTTATGTAGTAAATTATTTCCTCACTTATGACATATGGTCTTATAAATATTATCTACATCAACTTTGGAAACTATTTTCCCCACATTTGATCCACTTGGAAGAGAATCTCATTTCTTAATCACTAAGGGATCTTTATTGTCCTGTATTAGAGATGATGTAAATCAATATAAAACCCATTGCCTTTATTTAAGGAACAACTTTCTGTCAGCAGGGTATATTCAGAGGGAAATGGACGAGGTAGCTATATGATGGAAATTGTTTGTATTCATAACTGTTTCTCCTCTATTTTTAATACTTTCTACTCAGTCGATAGCCATACCTTAAGTTTCCTTTCCAAGCCATGCTTCTGTGGGTAGACTTACCTTTTACAAGCATTCTTCGGAGATGTTGGGGGTTTGGTTCTAGACCACTGTAATAAAGCAAATATCACAATAAAGTGAGTCAAATGTATTTTTGGGTTCCCCAGTGCACGTACAAATGATGTATATGCTATACTGTGCTTTATTAAGTGTGCAATAGCACATACCTTAATTGATATATTGCTATTGCTAAAGAATGCTAACCATCATCTGAGCTTACAGTGAGTCCTAACCATGATCACAGATCATCATGATAAATATAGTGATAATAATGAAAAAAATTGAAATATTGTGAAAATTAACAAAATGTGACACAGAGATGCAAAATGAGCAAATGGTGTTGGGAAAATGGTGTCAATGGACTTGCTTGATGCAGCGTTGCCACAAACTTTCAATTTGTAAAAAAAAAATGCAGTAGCTGTGAAGTGCTGTAAAGCAAAGCACATTAAAATAAGGTACATCTATATTATCACATACCGTCTATACGCTATACACACACTGATGCCCGTGTTTCTTCCCATTAAGATAATGTGTAATTGAAAAATTAAACCATGTACTTTTTTTCTCATGAGATTCTTAGAGGCTCTTTTAGAAAATTCTTTCTCTAGCTATCAGTTACATCAAGGATATATTCAAGCAGCATATTATTAGAGGAGCTGCTCAATGTCCTGCAAGTGATCTCTCATCAGGATGTCTTTCCTGGATGACACACCACGGTGATATATTGCTGGAATGTCAGATACCCAGAGCAAGTGTTCTGAAGGTGGTACATAGACTGGTACATTTTAAAAAATCACCAACATGTTTTTCTTCAAATTTCAGGTTGATTTAGGAAGCAAAAAGATGCTTTTGATATAGAAGTTTCAAAGACTTTCAGAGTCTTATTATCAGATGTAACCGTATACCAGAGGAATAACTTAGTAATGAATCAAAACCATTTTTTGCTAAGACTCTACTTTCAGTATTATTTAGGAAGTTCAATTTCCTCTGAGATCTAATCTTTAGATGACTATACATTTGAAAAATTTCCCTTAACTGCCAATTCTTCTAAAGCTAAATGATGCTCGTATCATTTTATCTTTTATGGGTTGTTTTCTGACTAGAAAGGGAATGTATACTTAGTAATAAGAACATGAGTCCAAAGAGGAAATAGAAAAAAAATTTCTTTATACAAGAAATCAACATTAATATTCTCATATATTTCTTTCAACTATTTGTCTCAGAATATCTTTCACATCATATGTATATAAAAATTTTATTGTTACTTTTTCAGTTAATATTGTAATATTAGTATGGTCTCAGCTACAAAATTTTGTAAATATTTTATCTGCTGTAAAATTTCCCCTATTTTGAATAAACCTGATTTTGTATTAGAATTTATCTATTGCTGGCCATATATGTTGTTTCCAGTATTTTTGGAAATATAAATAGTTATGGGACAAATAGTTTGGCATAATGATTTTTCTTTCTATATCTTAGATTATTTCTTTTGTTAGGTGTTTAGAAGTATAATTGTGATATCAGTGATTATGAGAATTTTTAAGGCTCATAATCATGCTGCCAAATTGCTTTCCATATCGCTCAAAGAGCTGAAAGGAAGTGTGGTTAATTTTGGTAAAGTGAGGGTACAATGTTATTAAGTGGGCACAACTAGCCAGGATAACATGATAAAGCACAATAGACCTCAAATTTCATAGTAGCATTTTAGAGTCATCACAAGAACTTCTCTTCTCTCCTATATCTTTCAATTCAATTTCATTTAATTTCTGAAATTTCAATAAAAACATAAAAATTAAATACCAGTACTAGAGAAAGAGCTCCCAACACAAATTGTACATGATATAATTTTCACTGCTGTAGCATTTCACAAAAGTTTTTCTATAGTACTATTCCTATGCCACCTACCTGTCTTCGGCTAAGCCAGTGAGCGATTCCTACTAATGATTGTAAAAACTCATACCCTGACTACAGAACAGTATTCAACAAGGTCAAATGGGGGAGAAAAAGAAGAAAGTTGGTCCTCGGGTAGAATTAAAGCTCAGGTTGTGAGGTGAATCTAACAAGGGATTATTTATCATTTCATTAAGTGGAGCATAACAGTAAAGATGAAGCTGTTGAAAATAACATTTTTTATTTCATATTTATCTATGTTTGACTCTCTTATTATTAGCTTAGTTTATCATACATTATCTGATGATAACCCAAAATTTCCTAAAGAAAATTCACCAAGATATAACTACTACAGGTCTTTTCAATATGAGTGACAGTTCTTTTCAATAAGATTTTCTTGCTTTTGTTTTATAACAATCTCCTGTTGATTTCCTAAAAGTTCCTGAGAGGTTTGAACTTTAGACTAATTTAAAAATTAGTAGAGCTAAACTGTACTATGATTTTTTTGACCAGTTTTACTACTCCCTTTCACCTTTGTTTTGATATAGTGAAATTAAAAATCACTGTTTGATTAGATACAAAGATTTATCTCATTAGTTTTAGGATATGTTAATTACAGAAGGCTTTGATTAGAGTGCGTGTGATATTTTTAACATTTATACACCACTCTATTAGATGACTATGCTTTCTAAAGCCATTGTCTTATTTTTAAACAACTCTGTATTTTTGTATCTTTATCTTATAACTAGGAAAAGGGATGTTTGTGGAGGTGATATACTTTGTCCAATGTCATTTATTTAGGATGAATAGATTTGGTCATGTCTTACTGATTTGAGTTTGTGGTCTTTTCAAAACACTATGCTGACAATGGGTTTCCTAGCTTTTTACAAGTGGCCTCAACAATTCTAATAACTCGACATTTTGAAAAGTAGAAGAGTTCATAATAATGAATCAGTGAAATGAAAGCCTATGAAAAAAAGTCATAGATTGATGTGAGGACTTTGTAGAAAATCATATTGGTTGTTTACAGTCAAGATCTTTTCAGATTGATTATAGTGCCCATAGATTCTGATTGCTTGGTGCCTATTATTTTTCTTCCTAATATTTTGAGTATCTAAAAAAAAGATAGACCTATGGTAATTAGGAATCCGAAAAAAAGGATATGCAGTAAAGCAACAGCTGATTTAATTGGAATAAAAAATATTTATTGTTCTATTTTTTCCTGAACTTCCTTTTTCTCTACCAATATGAAAATGAATTCTAAAGATCCAAAAGACAATGGGACACATAGGGTCTATTATAATATGACCTGAACAATAAAATTATCTCCCCTCATGTTCCTCAATTTTTTTTAAAAAAGATTTTATTTATCCACTTGAGAGACAGAGAAAGTGAGAGAGAGCACGAGAGGAGAGAAGATCAGAGGAAGAAGCAGACTCCCCATGGAGCTTGGAGCCCAATGTGGGACTCGATCCCGGAACTCAACGATCATGACCTGAGCAGAAGGCAGTTGCTCAACCAACTGAGCCACCCAGGCGCCCATGTTCCTCAATTTTGATTTATGGTCCTGAGATCATATTTATATACATTAAACAGAAAGTCAGTTATTTTCTCTGATTTTGTTGTATTGACCACTTTCTGCCTGATGCTAATTGCCATTCTCATCAACAATTTCATTGGCAAACCCACAGCTCATTGAGCATAGAGACTGAGCCCATCTCCTAGGCACAATATACCCTGACAATTACCAGTCAGTACCTGTGGATTCATGAGGGCCTGTCTTCAGAGTTGTCAGTCCATGAACTTTCATGAACACTAACATATATTCCATTAGAGAGGAAAAGGGAGGAGTAGGAACAGAAGAAGAAAGTCTAAAATGGTCAGTTATCCAACTTGCTAATTTTTTCACAGACACTGAAGACAAATACTCAATTTGCCATTTCTTTATTGTAATCCCATACTCAAGCAAATCTGGAAAAAAACTCTGTAGGCAAAGATTGCATGCTAGGTTGCTCAGGTCATAGCTGTAGATGAAAATGTTATTACTTCTACAAACAAAAATGTCCCTTCCTATTAATGGGAATGTCACTTAGGATTCTGTTACCTTTTGATCCATTACTTTGTGACTTTATTATAGCCAATGGGCAGCCAAACATCACTTTATTTCAGAACAGTAACAAAATGGTGTCAATTACTTAAGAATAAGTTGTTGGTGGCTTTAATGAGCTAATAATCACCTGATAAAGGCTCAGTAATATTTTCTTTTGTGGCTCTGTGGAATTGTTCCCCTTTATCTAGTGATAAAATATACTGTGTTGTAAAGTTGAACTAACACCACAGTGCATTAATAGATCTTTAAAAAGATCACTTTATGAGATTTTCTTGCTTTTGTTTTATAACAATCTCCTGTTGATTTCCTAAAAGTTCCTGAGAGGTTTGAACTTTAGACTAATTTAAAAATTTGCATCATGCTTTCCTGGTTGCTGGTTCCTAGATTAGTACAGAAATGGTTTTACTGTTCTTCAAGCACTAATCACAAAAGAGGGTTGTCTTTAAGGAAAAAGAAAACATAGCTATTTAAACTGAAGCAATTTACTAAATTACTCTGTAAAATTTACTGTTACAGTGGAAATATCAAAAGAATAAAGCTACCTATAACCAAAAATATTATATTCTTTCCTTAAAAAAGTCCTAGTTGGATTGTCATACAAGAGTATCTTTTCCACTTTTCCCGTTTTCTAAATAGCATTTAAAATGTTTGTCTTAATTATTAAAGCACTTCATTTTCAGGTGTTCTTTGGTAATAATTGCTAGACTATAAGTGGTGCAGATTTCTTTTTCCATTTGGAAAAATTTGTATGGATTTCTGACTCCTTAAAGGCTACAAACACAGAACAGGATCACGTGTGAGAACATGCTGCTGCTGATGGTGGTGGGTAACCATTCTCTGTAGGGGAGCCAGAGGACCTGAGACATGATGGCTAAAATTTTTAAAACCTCAATGAATTAAAAAAAAGTTAATTAACAAACTGAAGTACTTAAAAATTAGAAGGCAGAAAATGTTTATATATATTTAATATACAAATACATATTCATGTTATTTATTACATATTAATGTCCTATATTTATAGTTACTATAA
>CM052800.1:161139031-161157081 GCA_028533885.1 Nasua narica | reverse complement strand
GGAAAGAACCTAGATGTCCATCAACAGATGAATGGATAAAGAAGAGGTGGTATATATATACAATGGAATACTACGCAGCCATCAAGAGAAACGAAATCTTGCCATTTGCAATGATGTGGATGGAACTAGAGGGTATTATGCTAAGCGAAATAAGTCAGTCAGAGAAAGACAATTATCACATGATCACTCTGATAGGATGAATTTGAGAGGCAGGGGGTTATGGGTGGGTGGGGAAGAGAAATGAAACAAGATGGGATGGGGAAGGAGACAAACCATAAGAAACTCCTAAACTCACGAAACAAACTAAGGGTCGCTGGGAGGTGGGGGGGTAGGGATATGGACATTGGGGAGGACATATGTGCTATGGCACATATGTGCTATGGAAAATGCTGTGAAATGTGTAAGCCTGATGATTCACAGACATGTACCCTGGGGCAAATAATACATTATATGTTAATAAAAAATTAAAAAAAAGATTATGACATAATTTTTCCTGGAGTGCTCAGCTATATCCTGTAACCTGGAACAAATTCATAAAAACTGGAGCTAGAATAAACCCTAAAGATTATTTAGTCTAATCGCCTCATATGACAAAGGAAGGATTTATTCTCAATTTTAAGGTGACTTGTGCAGAATCATACAGCCATAACCATGTCCAGAACTTAGGTCCATTTTGCAAGGGAGAACACTCTCATTTTGGGAAAACTTTAGCAGTTAAATCTATGCCTAAAATCCTAGATCAAGTGAAATTCCTTTAAAGTAATAGTAGAATTGGGAGGCACTTGTTGCCAGTAGAAATCCGCATGGTCAAGCAAAACAACACACAACATTTATGAGTCATCTTTGAAGAACACTAAACTTGCTTTCTCATAAAGGAACAGGAAAGGTGCTCCTCAATATAAATCAAACACTAGATGATGTAATTTTTAATATTTTCCAAAGATGGTCTACTGGGGTCTACTTATGCTAAATGTACATTTCTAGAAGTGGTATTTTAGGGTAAAATCTACTCATTCTCAACACTTTTGATATATATTGTCAAATTGTCTTTCAGAAAAGTTTTATATTCTTAAGAGCAGCAAATGACAATGCCTCCCTTGTCAAAAACAGATCTGTGGCTATATTTGACTACTGTGTCGGCTTAGCGGAAAGGAAAAAAGAAAGCTCAATTGAAAGCCAATCACAGCTGTGAGTTATGGAATAAACCAACCTCCTTTTTTTCACCAAGAATTTTCTAGCCACAACTTTGTAAAGAGAATGAATGGATTGCAGACCTCCTGCACAACATATCTGTTTTCCAAAAGCTAACTTATGATTTTCAGACATTCCCGAGTTCTAAGTCAAGAGAGTGGAAGCAAATGGCTCAGCCTCCTTTTCATCCCAGCCGTGTTTCAGCTCACCGGTAAAGAGTTTTATGCACACCCACATCACACTCAGGTCTACATTTTCCAAACGCTACTCAGATGACTCCCTTGGCAGCTTCTCCTTGGCCACTTGTCACCCAAGGTCCCATGTCATGGGATATCCTGAGGGCACATGCACAGGGAAAAGGATCTTACAGAATGGTTGATGACGCATTGGATGCTTGCTGTTTGGATCTTGGTCCAGGGAAGGAAGGCCTATGCTTATATGTGGGAATGCTCCTTGGGTCCATGGACTGACTCCCTCACCCCATGAAGTAGAGTCAGTGGAGAAGGGCCAGGATAGTATCTTCTCAATGTGGAGTCTAGGTCAGGTCCCTCTCTTACTGTATCTAAGCACAGTAAGGCTTACCCAAGTTGTGGAATAAACTAGTGAGGATTAAAAAGGATTGGGGAATTGGAGTTGGGAGGCAGGTTCTGTTTTTATTTTATTTTATTTTTAAATTATAGTTGACACACATAATGTTCATTCCAGGTATATGTTCATTTCAGGTATATGTTCATTTCAGCACAATGATTCCACAACTCTGTATGTTATACTATATTTACCACATAGGTAGCTACCATCTGTCACTATATGATGTTATTATAATTCCATTAACTATATTCCCTATGCTCTACCTTTTATCCCCATGACTTATTCATTGCGTAACTGGAAGCCTGCATCTCTCACTCCCTTTCACTCATTTTGCCCACCGTTCGCTCCCTGCCCCTCAGGTCCCGCTTTGAAATTGAGTTTTCAAAGTAGCCATATGAGAAGATGAAATTTGAATAAAACCTTAATAAAAGAGGGAGAGTTAACTATAAGTTATCTGGAGAAGAGTATGTTAGGCAGATAGTAGCAAGATAAGTGCAAAGGTCCTGAGGTAGGAGCATGCCCTGCATATCTGATGAATGAACAGCAAGAGGCAGTGTACAGTGGAGCAGGATGAGTGAGAGAGAAAGGAAAGAGATGAACTTAGGGAGATGTTGGGGGTGAGGATGAAGTATGGAGATCATACAGGAACTTGCGTGGCGCTGTAAGGCCTTTCCTTTTACTTAATGAAACAGGTAACATTTTGTAGGTCACGAATGTAAGATGATTCACCTTACATTTCCAAAGAGCACTCTGATGGCTAGGTTGATAACAGATTCTTCAGCTGTGGAAGAGTCAGAGGCACTAGTTAGTGGGAGATTACAGTTATTCAGGAAACAAATGTCTAGGTGAGACAGGGTTGGATTTTCAATATATGTTAGGATAGAGTCAGCTACTAGATAAATTCTGTGAGATTAGAGGTCAAGGATGAGAAAAAAAAAAGAATAAAGGAGAACAAAATGTGGGAAGAGCAGCCTTTGGGGAGGTAATCCCAGGAGTCCAGTTTTAGATTTGTTGTTTTAAGATGTCTACTATTTGATATTAAAGTAGTTATATGGATTTTAACAGTTGGATATATGATTATGACATGGAAGACAGTTGTCCAGGCTGGAGGGATACATTTGGGCTTAAAGATAGTTATTGGAAGTTTTAAGACTGCATAAATTTGCCAATTTGCAATTTAAGACTGCATAAATTTGCCAATTTGCTAATAAGCGTGAATGAACTGGGAAAAGACCAAGAACTAAGCTGCGGGTCCCTCAGGGTGAAAAGCAGTCATCAACAAGGAGGCTGGGGAGAGTGACTTTAGAAGGAAACTAAGCAGAGGTGGTGTCCTGCAAGCCAAGTGAAGAAAGTCTATCAAGGAAGAGGGAGTGATCAACTAGGTCCAATGCCGTAGTGCTCAAGTGAAGGTAAAAACTGAACATGGGCCATTAGATTTAGCAAGGTAGGCATCATTGTTGGACTTCTCAAGAGTTTCCCACGGGCAAAAGCCTAAATAGAGTGGTTTTAAGTTAGAAGGGATGGAGTGGAATTGGAAAATTAAATATAGACAATTATGTGAAAAGTTAAAATATATACAAAATTAACAAAAATAGTATTTAAAAATGCCAACTCTCTACTTAAAAATAATCATGGCTATTTTAGTATATTTTCCCTACATGTGTATATATTATTAAAGAAGTCTATACCTTAAACATTCTCTGAGTCATTAACTATTCTATAAAAGCAAGATTTTAATTATTATAAAGGCAATAGTCCATGCCACTTCCATACTAGTATTTATTTAACTAATCTCTTAGTATTGGGTTGTTTTCTCATTAGTTATAAATGACACTGATATGATAAATGCCAACATACATAAAGCCTGGTAAACATCTCTGACTATATTTCATTAGAATAAATCCATAGACATAGAATTACAAGGTCAAGAGGTATGAGCATTACTTCTTATGATATATTCCCCTAACTTGCTTTCTTGAAAGGCAGAACCAATTTACACCCTTTTCATTAAAATATAGGAGGGCATTTTCTATCACTTGCTTGACAAGTGGAGGGTTTACAATTTAAAAACAATGTTGTTTTGGTAGTAGGAAACTTTTAGTTCACTGGTGTAGGTTGATTTTATTTGATATCTAATAATTGTGAATATGTTTATAAATTTGATTTTCTTAATATCTGAAGTTTGTTGGCTTTTGTTTTTTTCTTTTTGTTATTTTGCCTATATAAGACAATTAGAGTTAACTTTTCCAAGTTATTCGGATAGTCATTTTACTCTAATTGTTTTTTCTATTACTTTTATTTTTTATTTTTAATTTTTTTTAAGATTTTTATTTTACTTATTTGACAGAGAGAGAGAGAGAGATCACAAGTAGGCAGAGAGGCAGGCAGAGAGAGAGAGGGGGGTAAGCAGGCTCCCTGCTGAGCAGAGAGCCTGATGCGGGGCTCGATCCCAGGACCCCAAGATTATGACCTGAGCCGAAGGCAGAGGCTTTAACCCACTGAGCCACCCAGGTGCCCCATATTACTTTTATTTTTTAAAATTAATTAATTTATTTATTTAGAACATGAGCTGGGAGAGGAGTAGAAGAAGAAGGAGACAGAGAATCTCAAGCAGACTCCACACTAAGCATAGAACCCAATGAGGGGCTTCATCTCATGACCCTGAAATCATGATCTGAGCCAAAATCAAGAGTCTGACACTTAACTGACTGAGCTACCCAGATACCCCTATTACTTGTATTTTAATTAACATATTGCTAATATTAGATATTTATCTTGCAAATATACCACATCCATCCAGATATGTGTGTTAATTTTCTTATTTTCAGTTATGTCTTCATTCTAGAGAAATTAAATCTAATTTATCTGTGTTTTATATTGAGTTCACATAGAGTCATACTTTTTTCTCCCAAATAAACAAGTATCACAGTAGCATTTTTTGAATAATTTATCTTTTCATTGCTGCTTTGGGATTTCACTTTTATTTTAACTTAAAATGTTTTATATAATAAATATGCTAATATTTGTATTAATATAAATATTGTAATATATTCCTGGACTTCTGTGTTTTTTAAAGGAACTCTTTATTCTTACACAAGTTTCATATTCTCTAGTTATTTCTTTACAAAATATGTCAAAATCTGGTAAGCCAAATTCCTGGCTCTTCTTGTGTATTTATTTCTCTGGATAACTTTGGAACTATATTGCCTTGCATTTGTCTAAAACATAGTTGGAATCTACACTTGAAATGCCATATATCTCTAAATAAGTTTAAATACTCCTTTTAAAGAAGTTTTATTTTTTAAATTTTACTTATTTATTTTTTAAAGTTTTATGGTAGCATACCCAAGTCAGTAAATGTGATATATAGCATTAATAGAATGAAAAGTGAAAATCATATAATCATCTTAATAGATGCAGAAAAAGCATTTCACAAAAGTCAACATCCATTTGTGATAAAAAGTCTCTACAAGTTGGGTATAGAAGGAATATATCTCAACATAATAAAGGCCAGATGTGACAAGCCCAAGGCTAATGTCATACATAACAGTGAAAGGTTGAGAGCTTTTCCTCTAACATCAAGAATAAGACAAAGATATCCACTCTTATCTCTCTTTTTCAACATAGAGCTGAAAGTCTTAACCAGAGCAATCAAGCAGGAAAAAGAAATAAAGTTGTAGGATTTGATGTCGATATACAAAACCCAGTTTCATTTCTATACTCTAGTAACAAATTATTAATGAAATACTTAAATTTATACTTAGGAATAAATTTAACCAAGGAGGTGAATGATCTGTACACTGGAAACTATGCCTTTGATGAAAGTAATAAAAAAGACACAAATAAATGGAAATCTATCCATTGTTCACAGAGAAGAATTAATATTATTAAAATATTCACAGTACCCAAACTACATAAAGATTATATATATTATATATAACATAATATATAATATCCAAACCTATATATAGATTAATTGCAATCCCTATCAAGATTCCAAAGGGCATTTTTTACCAAAATAGAAAAAATAATCCAAAAACTTGTATGGAACCACAAAAGACCCCCAATGGCCAAAGCAACCCTGAGAAAAAAAAGAACGAATACACACACACACACACACACATACAAATGGAAGAAAATCAGGAGCCCAGAAATAAACCCTTGCATATATGCTCAACTAATATTTGAGAAGGCAAATAGGAATATTCAATGGGGAAAGATAATCTTTTCAATAAATGGTGCTAAAACCCCCCAAATTTTCACACGCAAAAGAAGGAAACAGAACCACTAGCTTAAACCACTCACAAAAATTGGGGAAGCACCTGAGTTGCTCAGTCAGCTAAGCATCCAACTCTTGATTTTGGCTCAGCTCATGATCTCAGGGTCCTGACCCCGAGCTCTGCATTAGGCTCTGCACTGGGCACGGAGCTTGCTTAAGATTCTCTCTCCTTCTCCCTTTGCTCTTCACCCCACTCCCTTTGCTCTTCACCCCACTCTCTTAAAAAAGAAAAAAATTCATAAAAATAAACTAGAAATGCATTATAGACTTAAATGTATGACCTGACACCAAAAACCCCTAGAGAAAAATATAGGGAAAAAGCTCCTTGACATTGATTTTGGCAATGATTTTATGAATATGGTACCCAAAATATAAGCAACAAAAGCAAAAATAAACAATTGGGAATTCCAAACTAAAAAGTTTATGCATAGGAAAAAAGTCAGCAAAATAAAAAGGCAACCTGCAGAAATGGGAGAAAATATTTGCAAACCATATATCTTATAAGGGGTTAATAGCCAAAGAATATAAGGAACTCATACAACTCAATAGCAAAAACAAAACAAAAAAACAAACGGAAAAACTCCACAATAATCCAATTTAAAAATGGGCAAAGATCCCGAATATACATTTTGCCAAGGAACGTACTCAAATGTCTGACAATTATGTGAAAAGGTGCAAATATCATTAATCATCAAAGAAATGTACATTAAACCCCTAACAAGATGTCACCTGATAACTGTTAGAATGGCTATTACCAAAAAGACAAAGGGTAACAAGTACTGGTGAGGATGTGGAGGGAAAGAAACCCTCGTATACTGTTGGTGGGAATGCAAACTGGTACAGCCACTCTGCAAACCAATATGGAGGTTCTTCAAAAAATTAAAAGTAGAGCTATCTTATGACCCATCAATTTCACATTTAAGTATATATCCAAAGGAAATGAAATTACTATCTTGAAGAGACAGTCACGTCCCTGTGTTCACTGCAGCATTATTCACAATAGCCAAGACATGGAAACAACCTAAGTGTTCACTGACAAATGAATGGATAAAGAAAAGGTGGCATATATTTAGAGAATGAGCTATTATTCAGCCACAAGAAAAAGAAGAAATCCTGCCATTTGTGACAAAATGGATGAAACAAGGGCATTTTGCAAAGTGAAATAAGTCAGACAGAGAAAGACAAATAGTGTATGACCTAATGTATATGTGGAATCTAAAAGAAACAAATTCATAGAAACAGAGAACAAATTGGTGGTTTTCAGGGGTAAATATGAATTTCCCTTGTATCTGGAGCCTCCAACTAGTATATATTTATATTTTAATAGTTTGTTAAAATTTTGTTGATTCTCCTTATTCACGATTATGGTGGTTAGTTCTTTTCCTTATGATCTACCACAGATAATACAGTTCATATGCTTAGAAAGCCTTGTCTCCCAGGGAAGGAAAGAAAAAAAGAGAGACAGAGAAATTAACCATAAGAGAATCTTAACTATAGAGAACAAACTGAGGGTTGCTGAGGGGTGGGGGGATGCTAAGTGGGTAGTGGGGATTAAGGAGTGCATTATTGTGTTGAGTACTGGGTGTTATATGTAAGTGATGAATCACTACATTCTGCTGAAACTGATATTGCACTATGTTAACTAACTAGAATTTAAATAAAAATTTGAAAAATAAAAAAAAAAAAAGAAAGGCTTGTCTCCCTTCTCCATTCAGGTTTTGAGGTTGCTCTGTGGCCTCATCTCTGATGGTCTCATAAAAACTTACGATTTCTATTTTACATGGCTTTTTTTTTTTTTACAGTTGATTGTGAGTGGGCTTTCTTTGTGAGTTTCTACAGACTAAATGGAAGCCAAAGTTCTAGGTCTTCGTATATCAAGTAAACACTCACCTTCTGTTAGACTTTGTTTATAGTACTTCGATTAAATTAGTTCTCCTTATAAACAATGATTCATAGCACAAATAGCTTCCATGAATTCTTTTGTTTTTGCTTATGCCCTTAGCACTGTAAGGATGAAGATTCTTATCTCCAAAGATTCTGTGCATCTCTGCCCATCCACTCTGAACCTGACTCTACTGAATAAGAGAAATGAAATGAACACGGTGGAAGACACACACTGCAGCCATTTGGGGAGAGATCATAACCTTGTTCCCACTGACCCATCATCGCTATATATGGCAGGGCTATTATATGCATGGAAGGAATATCACATGCATCTCACATACATCTTGAGTTTCAGTTTCTGCCACTGCTGTCCATAAATGCCATATTGTAGCCAAACTGAACTACTGACCATTTCCCAAACATACTTGAATTTATTTGCAAATACTAATTTCCCTTTCTGTAATGCCTTTTCTAATCTTGAACTCCAATCCCCACCCCCCAACTGTGACTAATTTATAGTCACAATTAAAATGTCACCTTTTTTGTGTAGTATACCGAGACCATTGTTTCCACTTCTGTGTTTTCCTCAGTCTGTTTATCCTCCCTTGCACCTGCCTGCACAAAATCTTGCAAGGATGAAAGCATAGATAGCCCACGAGGGCAAAGGTGATGGTCAGCCCAGATCCAGACCTAATGCACTAACTACTTATTTGTTAGTGAATAATATTTCCTTTCTGAATTGCTTAAAGGATGATAAATAAGTCTATATGGTGGTTACTCTGCTTATGAGGATCAGGACTTTGAAGCTAAACTCCTTCTCAGGGAAAGAAAAGTCTGGAAGTATTCAGTTATTATATACTGATTTCCCTCAGGGTTTCCCTAAGGTCCTCAGCTAATTGAAGCTTCAAAGAATAAGGTCTAGAGCTAAAGGTAGCAAGAAGGGACACACTAGTGGATGCTTAGCAAACTCCTTTTCACAGACTTTGGCCTTAGGGCCTATGTGTGCGATCCTGGCTTTGAGTGATCCAGAATGCCCTCCGTGTTCCTGTGTTCTAGAATAAGTTCTCATTTGGTTTTCCAGGATTTATTTGTGGTTCAATGTCAATATTTCTGCAGTAAATAAACCAAGTGCCCACATAATCTGTAACATTTTGAAAGAAGCTCAGTTGAGTCATGGAAATGTATCATGCTCTCTAGTCATTCACCAAGTCCAAGCTCTAGATGGATCCACTGACAAGATTTATATTTTTCCAAACAAGATACCAGACACCCAACGTTCCCTTATTGCAAGGAAACGGAAACAGCATTTGTGTTGCTTTTTGCTTTGCGTCCTTTGAACAATGGCTGTACAGCTATTTAAGACCAAAGAACTGCAGGGAGGGAGGTGAGAGGGAGCCAGTGGCTCTCTCTAAAGCGTGGCTATGACATTTATTTTCTCAGATCATATTTGAGACTTTATGATTTTCTAGAAGGAAATTTTCTTCCTGCTGACAATAAGAGTAATTATTGTGTTCTGAGGAAACTGCTTAACTATTAAATTTAGTTTCCTTACTCTGGAAATAAAGTATTCCTACAGATTAAACATATTCAACTATAATGTTCAGTTGTTCTTGGCTACATTATGTCTCATAAGTCCACATACAGTGTTTTCTGGGTCCAATACAATGGAAGGAAAAGGCACTCAGTAAATGGGCTGTTAATTTTAGTCTTTTCTACTTTCTTTTACTTTGAGGTATATTCGCTTACATGAAATTGTGGGCTGGGTACAAAAAGCAGGGCTGCTGCCCTCATCTTTTATTGTAGCCTAAAAAACAATCTGAATATACACAGTTCTAAAAACAATTACCCTTAAATATTTCCATAAAAACTTCAGTTCTTTCTTTGTGGGTTTCCTGTAACAAATGAAAAGTAGATAGACAGGGGAAATATGTGAAATCTTTAAAGCTATAATGAGAAATGAGATTGCTTCAGCTTGCTTGGACAAGGAAATATCAAAACAACCAATTTAGTGCATTCAGTAATACAGTAGTTTCTTGAAGAATTAGAATTAAAAAGACATAACAATAGGCAGTATATTCTAAAGAAAGTGACCTAACCATTTTTGGTCCCTTGTCTCTGTATTCCTACGTCCTCATAAAGAGCCCAGTTAGGCAGCAAGGACAAAATGGAGAAGAGTAATGGTTTGTTTCTTTTTTCCAAAAGAGGTTGGTTAAATTTGTTCATTCTTTTTCCACAGAAAATTGAGTGTTAGAAAGCAAAATCCTTTTAGATGGAATAGAGAGTGGTGTGTGTGTGTGTGTGTGTGTGTGTGTGTGTGTGTGTGTGTGTGTGTATTCTCTAGTGAAGCAGTTTGGCCTCCTTCAAATTTGCTAGAATTCAAGACCTATCTAAATAATTTAACCAGATGAGATTCCTGGAGTGATTCACAAACGGCTTTCTTTTCCACATTCCACGTACCCCACATTCATAAATATTGACAGAGTGCTCAGACTACTTCTTAAGTATATGTATTTAGTCAAGAGACCCACAGCTTCCATGATGCCCAGAGAAGCTATGCTCTATGCTTGTTCCTTTTTCATCATGGCTTCCTGTTGAGTTCACCCTGTGATAAAATTCTTCCTCATAGCTTTTGTCCCCAGAGCTCAAGTCTTTCTGGTGCTTATGTTATTGTGAGTATACTTTCAGCCTTCTGGCACAGTCTAAATTCCTCAAGTCCCTATGTCACCATCACCACCCCAAAAGTATATCTACCATGAGTTCTCTCTGGTTTCATTTCAGTCAACTACCCATTTGTTCTTCAGGACAATGAAATCTTATCTTAAAAATATACTCCAGAAACCTCTTGAATCCAATAGTCCTGCCCAGGAACTGCAATGGAGTCAATCTTTACCAGATGTACTCCAAAGCTACCAAGTTCTAGGTTTTTCAGTTCACTTTCCAGAAGGAAATTTAGTTCCTAAAACCTTGCTTAGGAATGCATTTCCTCTTTCTTCTTATAGTCTCTACCTTGTTTGTTTTTAAGAGCTTTTCCTGAAATAAATAAATGCATAACTCCTGAGGAACTAACAACCTGAGCAAATATACCAGGCACGACAGAGCAGAAAAGAAACATCTTTGGAACCAGGCTGACTTGGGCAACACAATCCGCTTTTCTGTTAATTAAGCCCCTGAAAAAAGTGTTCTGTCTACATTTTATTTTTCTCATCTATAAAGTGGGGCTAATTAACATGTTCATAAATTAATTATGGCAGATAAATATGAAAATATACATGGAACATTCAATATAGAGCCCGACACATAGAAATACGAATGGTACTTTCTCATTCCTCTTTTCCACTACCCTCAAACCACTTAAGTTAAGCTTAAAAGAGAAAATGTACAAGTAAACTTTAACGCCCTGATAGAAGAAAGCTCCTGTGTCTTACCATAAACTATAGAACCATACTTGTGTTGATATTAATTTTCTTCCAAATATACTCTGGTGATAATTGCTATGATTTGTGTCCCCAGTTAAGTCCATTGTTCTGATCTTCCTATCTCACTTTCTTTCCTTTTTTTCTTCCTTCCTCCCATTCTGTTTTTTTTTTTTTAAGATTTATTTGAGAGAGAGACAGACAGACAGACACCATGTGAAGGAGGGACAGAGAGTGAGAAAGAATCCCAAGCAGAATTTGCACTGAGCATGGAGCCCAACGTGGGGCTTGATCTCACAACCCTGAGATCATGACCTGAGCTGAAACCAAGTCAGATGCTTAACCTACTGTGCCAGTCAGGCACCCCTCTAGTGTTTTTTTATTTGAAGTATAGTTGGCACATGTTACATTAGTTGCAGGTGTACAATATAGTGATGGGACACATCTATACATTATGCTATGCTCACCACAAATGTAGCTCCCATTTGTCACCATATGCTATTATTGTATCATTGACTATATTCCCTGTGCTGTACCTTTTATCTCTGTGACATTCAATCTTTCCGATTTTATTGAAGAAGAAATGTGCTAATATTTTTAAAAATCATATAAGAACACTTATTCCAAAGAGATCCACTTAAAACACTTCTGAACAGCATATGTACTATCTTCAAGAAAACTAGAGATTGGTTAAGTTTTGCTTCCCTTTTTAGATGCTTATAAGAACTGACAGAAAACCTTTGCAATAACCAAAGTGTAATTCTTCCTTGATATTTTCATTTTCTCTACGGTTTACTGAGAGAAATCTGGCTTAAGTTAGAAAAGAAGTTGGCAATCAGTAAGCACTTCAGTTCAAGATGTTATAAACTGTCAAAAAACAAACTTTCCAATGTGATTACCTCTCTTTGGTCCTATTACATCTCATAATTGAACTGTCACCTACTTGTTTTATTCATTATGATAATGGATGCGGTTGGTAAATATATGTAAAGTACAGAAAGTCAGGTTTATGGATTGTTAGGAAGACAGTTTGATAGGCTGTGCATTTGAACATTTGGGAGATATCAGTCAAAATTTGAGATCTGTTTAAGCAGATGTCTTGATAGGAATGATAACCCCTTTATCATCTCTACAGTCAATAAAGTGCTTCCTTACCTCCAGATACCTGTTGCATAATATAGTGTACTTGAAATTGCATTCAAAACAGCAACTTCTTCTTCTCCCTCTTCCGCTCCCCCTCTCTTATTGCCTCCCTCTACCACTCTCTCTGCCCCATCTTCTTCCTTCCTCTCTACCCACTCTCATCCTTCTCTCTACTCTCCCCTTCCTTTCTTTTCTCTCATTCTCCCTTCTCTCTCCCCTCTCCTTCCTCATCTTCTCCTCCTTTCTCTTCTCTACTCTAGAACCATGTGGAAAACACTGCTTGCTAATGACTATACATTTTTGTTCTCACATTTTGTCAAAGGAAGTAATGTAGTCATCTCAACTATTTCATTTTCTAGTGGTCCCAGCCAATTGTCAACAAATGTGTTGTGTGAGCCTTCTAGGAAAGAGACTAAAAAGAAGCTTACTCAGCTGCTTCCTGGACTGTGAACAAAATGGAAGAAATTTGGGCAGTCAACTTGGACTATGTGTCAACTTGGATCCCAACTATGTGTTGGGATAGAAGCCACAAGCTAGGAGGTAGAACAGAAAGATGGAAGATACTAGTCCTGAGGACTCTGGAACCTCCACAGTTTTGACTAAATACTCCAGATTTCCTCTGCCTGAGAGAAAAATATAATTTTATTTTGTGTACACCTCTTCTATTTTCTATTTTTTTCTGTAATATGGAGTATATCAAATTCTAAGGGATACAAATAACATTTTCTGCCACCCAGCAGAATACTATTTTGGGGGCGGGTGTTTTGATCAAAACATAAATAAATATACACCCCCCAAAAACACCACTAAACAAACATAAACAACAAAAGGATAAAACAAAAACCAAGGAGGTCAATTAAGTTTGTTACACATTTCAATATAATGCTCATATGGCCTACATGAACACCCACAGTCTACAGGAGCAAAGAAAGGCTCTGTAAATTACCATAGAAAGAAAAGCTGGTTAACTTTGACCCAACTCTTCCCAGAAGTAATTATTTGTCCGTGATCCCTTTCCTGTGAAACACTTGTTAATATTGTGAGTAACTGACACCACTGGAACCATTTTAAAATAGAGCTGGAGCAGCCTCCGCAGAGAAGCTGCCCTCCCTGCCTTTGTTTGAACTGGCAACTATTTTAAGCAATTGCTGGAGAAGTCAGTAAGAGAACAGACCTCTTGATCACAATAATGGTTGTGGACTTGCCCCACACAGAATCAGGCGCCAACCAATGTGAAACACATAGTAGCTCAGCTTGTTAACACCCACTGAAAACTCTCTTTTTTCTTTTCTTACCTCAAGTAATTGCTCCCTTTCCTTTTTCTCTTCTGCTTTCGTCCTCCAAGTGAGACACTATTTGGGTTTCTACCTGAATCTCTGCTCTTTGGCCTGAAATTCTTCAATCCCAAAATAAATGCTCATTTGCTTCTCACTGTAGCTCTTATTTTCTGGATAACAACATTTGATAGAATAATGGTCTTGGAATCATTTTAGGAAACATCACTTCGGAGACTACACAGAATACTGGGCATAATGAAATCTTGGACAGACCCAGGAAAATGAGGAGGGTCTCAGCTCTGGCACTAAATGCCTGGTGAGTCCATCTCATGTAAAACAAAGGACTTTGAATTTGATTGCTGATAAGCTTTCAGCCCTAAACTTCCGTTAAGCTGACAGATTATGTCTGACAGAAAGGTATCTTTTAGATGTTCCTAGACTAAAGTGTGTGGAAGTAACCTACTTTCTATATTTAAAAGAAGCAGAAAAGAAAGTCTTATTTTCAAATTCTTCCCCAGTTTCAAAGAAACTTAACGGAGAATTAAGCATGGTAATTTCCTCACTACTTTATTTCCTGACTTGCTTTATAGTTACCATAATTTTTTCTGTCATGGCTGTGAGGGCTACTGGTGACATTCATGGGCTAATTAGAAAATGGAGCAGGGTTAAGTAGTCAGATGGACCTTTGGAGATAATTGTTCTCTTTCAACTAATTTAAATCTTTCTAATTCTGGCTTGAAATTGTTGACGAAAGCAATTGCAAACTAATACTCCTTTTATCAAAGGCTGGTTAAGGGCTGTTGCAATCTGCTGAAATGTGATTCTTTACACTAAACAGAAATGTCTTCTAATCTGGCTGAATTAAGTAACTCAAAAAAAACTGAGAAGGAAAAATATGTAAATGCATTTGCACTTTTGGCTTCTTATGTATATAATTTGATAGTGTTGCTTTATGAGTAGGGAAAATGGAAAGAGTGTACTAATTTTTTATAAAAATCTGCATTGTTGAAAGGCAAACTCACTAAAATAGTTTGATAACTTTTTGTATTTTGCATTTTAATTGAATTTTGAAATATTTTCCTATATTTTTGTCTTATAAGAGTTAACTTAGTGCTCAACATCACTTGGCATCAGAGAAATACAAATCAAAACCACAGTGAGATATCACCTCATACCAGTCAGAATGGCTAAAATTAACAAGTCAGGAAACAACAGATGTTGGCGAGGATCTGGAGAAAGGGGAACCCTCCTACACTGTTGGTAAGAATGCAAGCGGTACAACCACTCTGGAAAACAGTATGGAGGTTCCTCAAAAAATTGAAAATAGAGCTACCCTATGACCCAGCAATTACACTACTGGGTATTTACCCCAAAGATACAAATGTAGTGATCTGAAGGGGCACGTGCACCCAAATGTTCATAGCAGCAATGTCCACAATACCCAAACTATGAAAAGAGCCTAGATATCCTTCAACGGATGCATGGATAAAGAAGATGTGGTGTCTATATACAATGGAATACTATCAGCCATCAAAAAAATGAAATCTTGCCATTTGTGACAACATCAATGGAACTAGAGGGTATTATACTAAGTGAAATAAATCAATCAGAGAAAGACAATTATCACAGGATCTCACTGATATGAGGAATTTGAGAAACAAGTCAGAACAAGTCATAGGGGAAGAGGGTGAAAAATGAAAGAGGATGAAAACAGAGATGGAAACAAACTGAGGGTTGCTGGAGAGGAGGGGAGCGGGAGATGGGGTGCCTGGGTGATGGACATTGGGGAGGGTATGTGCTAAGGTGAGTGCTATGAATTGTGTAAGACTGATGATTCACAGACCTGTACCCGTGAAACAAATAATACATTTTATGTTAATAAGAAAAAAAGAATTTAACTTCGTACTATTTCCAATAATACGTGTTTTAACATGTGAAATTATTCTAAGATCATTTAAAATCCATAACAATCATGGACATATATATTTTATATCAGTATAAATTTATCAGTATAACAATATAAAAAACTCAAAGGACACAAATCTAAATTTATACAAAGGAGGGATTAAGAAGGGATTATTCACTTTAACTAGGCTTTTCGTAATTCAGTACGTTCCCTCATAGCTTTGCTCTAGAAGGTTAAATTATCAATTCTTTGAAAATGTATTTTGACTGATAAAACATAGTTTTACAGATCTCTTTTGCAAGCCTAAAGAAAGATATACCCAAACCCAAACACGTATAGTCACCTAAGACTTCTGTTTGTATTAGGTATATGGCTTGGATGTGAGCCTGTGGAAAACCAGCGGTACAGAATGTCTCTGTCATTCTTTAAGATCACATGAGACCAGGGCACCTGAGTGGCTCAGTGGGTTAAAGCCTCTGCCTTCAGCTCAGGTCATGATCTCAGGGTCCTGGGATGGAGCCCCGCATCGGGCTCTCTGCTCAGCAGGGAGCCTGCTTCTCCCCTCTCTCTGCCTGTGTCTCTGCCTACTTATGATCTCTCTCTATCTGTGAAATAAACAAAATCTTAAAAAAAAAATTAAAAAAAAAGATCACGTGGAACCGATGGTGAGAGTTGCAAGTGTAGGTAATATATTAAATGCATTTGCCATGGCCAACAGCACAAAATGAGGCTGCTTGTTCCACTATTATTTATTGTCTGCTTTTGGTAGTGTTCTTGGTTCCCTTCAAAGACTCTGAGTTTAGATATTAACATGGAGTTTAAGTTACATAAGCCTCTGGTCATTCTGTGATGCTTTATCAGCAAAAGTAAAGTGCCAACTCCCTCTCTGTTTCTGTGGCCCAGTCTGAAGGATAGACAGCAATCACTAGATCACATTTGCTAAGGGGTACCTAAGTCAGGCCTGGCCAGTTGTGCTGTGGGCTGCTTGGATAATGCATTTGTGGCCTTGCCATTAGGATCCTCACTGAAAATTGGGTACAACCGATACAATTGATGATATAACCCACTTTCATTTCCCTCTTTTCCTTGCTAACAAAACCCTGACTTTGTTCAGTTACTACATGATCAAAGGAATGACCTCATCCACACTTGGGGTGCATTCCAATTAGACGAAGACAGTCACAGTAGTCCTATTTTCATGCATTTGATCATTCAGTGTTGGGCAAGTGACCTAGATGAGGCTGATGAGCCTTCTAGGGGGTTCTAAGATCTGTTTTCTAGCTCTTAGGGAGACATTGGGAGGATGTGTTTTGTGGTCTTGTAGTTACTGATCTAGATTGAACATTTAGAACTTCTGAAGGCCTTCTATAAAATGAAGGGAGCCAACCTGAGGGCAAAGACAGAACACCAAAGAGAATGAAGCAGGGAGAGGAAATAAACTGGATCTTTGGTGACATTTCCTTAATGATCATAACTTCCATGGAACCACCTCACAACTAGACCTTTTGTTCTGCGAGATAATGCATTTTCTTTTTTTTCTTGCTCTAAAAGCATACTTTTAGAGCATATTGGAGATGGCCATTGAGAGCAATTGAAAGGTATCATACCTGATATATGTAAATACAATTTAGAATCTTATACTTAGCTTACAGAATTTTAGGATTAAAACACATCCTAAATTTTAATGGAAGAAAAATAAAATATTAAAGTAAAAACGGGTACAGATTGATTGTTTTATTTTTTCATGGCCCAAAAATACTTTATTGGCAAAATTACCATAAATAAATGCAGATGGTTGGTGATGCCATAGATTCTTGATGAGACATTACTTAAGGTGGCCAGGTTTTTTCTAAGCATTCCAGAAATACGTTTTAAACATAAACACAACTAGAAGGAGAAAAAAAATTATGGAATATTTAGGGATATGAATCCCTAGCCAGGCAAGACGATGAGGGAATTCAGACTAAGCAAACTTAAAGATTTTTCTTAATGTTGCTATACAGTATCAATCTAGGAAATAAAATCTTAGGTCATCAAGGTGTGGAAAGTCTTCCACATCAGTCAACTCTCTCTTAACCTGATACTCCACCTCGTTTCTAATCTAACAACCCCTAGATCCATCTCCACACTCTTACCCTGTTTCCCACCAGTACATGCCGGCCAGGTCCCAGCTCTCTGTAAATAGTCCTAAAATAGGCACAGTGTTTCCCCTTTAAGCCTATGCTGAGACATGACTCTAGCTATTGGCCTGCTTGTAATGAGAGAAGGTGGAACACATCTGAAAAGGACAAACGCTGTTTTGTAAGCCATAAGCTATAGGTAAGATTCTTTTTCCTAAAGATTTTATTTATTTATTTATTTATTTATTT
>CM052800.1:161117630-161138531 GCA_028533885.1 Nasua narica | reverse complement strand
TAAATATTATAAATACTTTGTGCTGATAATTTGAGAATGTAAATAAGATGGATAAACTCCTTGAAAAATACAAATTACAATTGGCCACAAAAGAAATAGAAAATTGAAAATTTCTGTCTACTAAAGAAATTGAATATATTATTTAAAAAACTTTTCATAGTGAAACTACAACCCTAATGCCTTTACTGATGAATTCTTCCAAATGTATGAGAAAGTATTAAAAGTGATATCACACAAACTCTCTTAGAGAACAGGAAAAAATAATAATTCCTAATTATTTCATATGAGATCAGCATAACCTTGATTAAAGAATTTAGCAGGCTAACATTAAAACATATAAAGAACTCATACAACTCAACGGCAAAAAAATCCAATTAAAAAATGGACAGAAGATCTGAATGAACATTTTTTGAAAGAAGACAGTCATATGGCAAATAGGCATATATGAAAAGACAAAAAGACGCTCAATATCACTAATCATTAGGGAAATGCATACCAAAACCACACCTGTGAGGCATATCTATATCTGTATATTATATATTTCTCTATATGTAATATAATATTACTTAGTTATACAACAAATGAAATCTTGCCATTTGCAGCAACATGGATGGACTTTGAGGGTATTATGCTAAGTGAAATAAGTCAGACAAAGAAAGACAAATACCATATGATTTCACTTATATGTGGAATCTAAAAAGCAAAACAAATGATGAACAACAGACTCATGAATATATGTTCAACATCACTCATTATCAAGGAAATGCAAATCAAAACTACAATGATATGTTACCGCACACTTGTCAGAATGGCTAAAATCAACAACACAAGAAACGAGTGTTGGCAAAGACATGGAGAAAAAGGAACACTCATGCACTGTTGGTGAGGATGCAAATTGGTACAGCTACTGTAGAAAACAGTATGGAGATTCCACAAGAAGTTAAAAATAGAACTACCCAATGACCCAGTAATTGCACTACTGAGTATTTACCCCCTAAACACAAAAACACTAATTCAGTGGGATATAGCCACCCCTATGTTTATTGCATTATTTATCATAGCCAAACTATGGAAGTAGCCCATGTCCACTGATAGATGAATGAACAAAAAAAGATATGGTATGTGTATATGGATACACAATTGGATATCATTCAGTCATAAGAATGAAATCTTGCCATTTGCAACAACATAGATGGTGCTAGAGAATATAATGCTAAGTAAAATCAGTCAGAGAAAGACAAACACCACACGATTTCACTCATATGTGGCATTTAAGAAACAAAACAAATGAACAAAGTGGTAAAAAAAAAAAAAAGGTAGGAGGGAGGCAAACTGAGGAACAGATTCTTAACTACAGAGAACAAACTGATGGTTACCAGAGCACAGCTGGGCTGGGGGTGGATAAAATAGGTTTTGGGGATTAAGAGTACACTTATGATGAGCACTGTGTGATGGACAGAATTGGTGAATCACTTCATTGTACACCTGAAACTAACATTACACTATATTTTAAGAATACTGGAATTAAAATTAAAAACTAATTTAAAAAAATAAAAATATGCCCTCCCCCCAAAAAAAGAATAAATAAAACAGAAACCAGATTCATAGATACAGAGAACAGACTGATGGTTGCCAGAAGAGGGCATGGGTTGGAAGGTGGGCTAAATGAGTGAAGGGTGTCAAGAGGTACAAACTTCTAGTTACAACATAAATAAGTCATAGGGATATGATTGACAGTATGGGGAATATAGACAAGATTACTGTATTAACTTTGTATGGTCAGAGATGTACAGTGATCATTTCATAGCTTATATAAATGTCAAATCACTATGTCATACATCTGAAATTAATACAAAATATAATATTGTAGATCAATTATACTTCAATTTAAGAAAAAATTAAAAAATAAAAAAGAATTTACTGTGGTGCCTGGGTGGCTCAGTCATTTAAGGCTCTAACTTTTTTTTAAAGATTTTTTATCTATTTATTTGACACAGATTGAGTACAAAGAGAGGGAGTGGCAGGAGAAAGAAAAAGCAGAAAGAGAAAGCAGACTCCCCACTGAGCAGAGAGACTGATGTGGGACTCATCCCAGGACCTTGAGATCATGACCTGAGCTGAAGACAGATACTTAACAGACTGAGCCACCTGGGCACCCCCAGCCTCCAACTTTTGACTTCAGGTCAAGTCATGATTTCAGGGTTGTGAGATTGAGTCATGTGTAGGATTTAATCCTCCTTCCCTCTTTAAAAACAAATAGATAAATAATAATTTTTTAAAAAATTGTCAAAGATACCTTACATAAAATCTTTAACAAAGTATTAGCCAACTGAATCTTGCAATATTGACAGGATAGTAAATACATCAGGGGCAAGAGGGATTTATTTCAAATATGCAAGGGTCATGAGAGATTAGAAAATTAATCAATGTAATTAATCAAATTTACATCATAAGAAAAAAATCAAATATCTTGATCAATACAGAAAATACATTTAATAAAATTCACCACCAATTCATGATAAAAACAAAAATGAAATAGAAAAGAAAATCTTTAATAACACTACAAAGTACTTCGAGGGCAACATAACTAATGGTAAAACATTAAAAACTTTTCACTGAGATAAGGAATGAGATAAGAATGCCCTTGGTCACAACCTCTATTTAACATTATACTGGAGATCTCAGTGCTATATGGCAGAAAAATGAAATAATAGGTATAAGAGCTGGAAAAGAAGAAATTCATCTGTCACTATTTACAGATGACATGACAGAGTGCTTGAAGAAACCAAAGAAGGTACAGACACAATATTAAAATAAATGAATTTAGCAAGGTTATAGCATATGTCAATACCTATAAAATGTATTTCTATATGTCAGCTACAAAGAGAAGAGGAAACTATAAAATAAAATCATTAATGATAACATTTTTAAAAATCAAATGCTTAGGGATAAATCCAGCAAAGGTTGTGCAAGACATTTTTACTTAATACTACAAAACACTATTGAGAAAAATTAAAGTAGTATATATAAATGAAGGAATATAAATGTTTCTATAGTGAGATATTCATCCGAAAAGTACACAATGGATTCAATGTAGTTGCAATAAAAATTCCAGGTCTTTGTCCTATAAGAAATTTATGGATCAATTCTAAAATTTATTTAGAAATGCAAAGGACCAAAAAGAAACCTTCAACCTTGAAGAATTAATAGCTGGAATACTTATAGTACCAAGTATCAAGAATCAAACATATTATAAAGCATGATGGTTAAGACAATGTAGTATTAGATCAAAGACAGCTAAGACAACTGTGGAAAACAAACAGACCCCACACATAGTTGGTGATCTAATTTATGACAGAGATAGCATTTCAATGCAGGGAAGGAACGTCTGTCTTTTCAATAAATGGTGCTGAATAATTTAATATCCATATGGAAAATTTATCTTGACCCTTACCTCACACCAAAAATTAAAGTCAATTCTAGATAATTTGTAGATTTAAATGTAACAGGTAAAACAAACAACTGAGGGGGTGATTTTGGAGTAGGCCAGTATTTCTTTTAAAGGATACATAAAATATTTACCATAAAAAATGATACAATGGACTATGTTAAAATTAAGAAATTATTTTGAAAAAGTCACACTTAAGAGATTGAAAAGGCAATGGATAGACTGCAGACATTTTCAATACATATGCCTGACAAAGAATTCATATTCATAACATCACAAAAGTATTTGCTCTTCAGGGTAGCCTAGTGACTGGAAGAGAGAAGAAGTCAAGCTTCTGTGTGTCAATGATATTCTGTTTCCTGACTGGGTAATGATTATCTGGGAGTTTTCAGTTGGGTGAAAATTTATGAAGTTGCACATTTATGACATGTGGACTTTTGTACATGTATGTTATACTTTAATAAAGTTAAAAAAACACACACACACAAACTAAAGCTCACTCTGGTTCATGAAGGATTATTTGTGAAGAGCAAGAGTACCATTGGGAAGACAGGTTAGGAGGTTGTAGTCCTGGCAAGGTAGCCAAGTTGGGGGAAAAAAAAAATTACAGGAAGTTCTTTAATTGTGATAGCAGGGAGCATGAAATTGAGTTAGCTAAAGAAATATAGTAAGCAGTTTTGAGCCAACAAGTCTACATTTAGGATGGTATGAACTCATCTTGTATAATTTTCTCTAGCTGTATTTAGCTACCCAGGTGCTGGGGATGGAAAGACGTCTGTGAATAAAGGGCGAAGTATCAGGGGACTTTAGAGTAATGGCAAGAAAGTACTCGTATTTGTCAGTAAGGATTTGATTCCCTGGAAATGATAGGTCTTATCATTCCATCAGCAAGTCTGTTAGCTGTTCACCTTCTCCAACCTGGAGGTTAGCTACCAAATGCATGGGTGACCTGTATTTTACATATATATATATATATATATACACACATATATTTTTTTTTCTGAATCGTCCCAACCTTGGAACTATCCTAGATTCCTAGATTCTGCTTTTTCTCTCACATCCCATTTTTAATCCATTATCTTGGATTGATATCTTGAAATTCCCCTTATTGGCTATTCTTAAAGGAAAAGTATGATTGCAAAATAACTGTCTTAAAACCTAGGATTTTAACACTAGACAATATTACCTCTTCTCTAAAGGCTGCATTTATGACTTGGATTTCTGGGCTTAATTTGTGGTGAGGTTATATTTTAGAACATAAAGAAAAGAGTGTAGATCTCAAGTATTTCAGTGAAGGAGGTTCACACTAGATTTCTTCTTTGGGCTTTTAAATCTAATGAAATAGAAATAATTCAAGGTATAATATTCATGGAAACATTTCATTCAGACACCACAGGATAGAGAGAGAATATCTTTCACATATGCAAAATAATCTAGATGGCATGAATTTTCATAGACCTGTACTTATACAAAAGCTATCCTTCTGAATTTCAGTTATGTTGAAAAGGTCCATTAAATCAAACAACTTAGTTGGTGTACTTACTAGGCTCAAAGCACTTTGGCAGATATTTGGAAAAACATAATAATCAATTGTATGTAGTCTCAATTTTCAAGAATCCTGTGTGTATAAATTATTTATAATAGAGAGATGCAATAAAGGCTGGAGGTTTTCAAAAATATGTTCTACCATGATTCCAGGATAAACACTATGAAGTTCGCTGTAAACTGTGCAGAAAGTGTGGGAAGAGAGGAAAGTCCACTATAAGATAAAATGGTGAATGGATAGCTGCTAATTCCCACCCCTAAACATGATCCTGCAGATATCACAAAACCAAGAGAATATTTGATTGATTCCAGACCCTAATATTTAAACTTCAAGAAACCACTAAGCAGCTAGATAGTGATTGGGTCCTGATGTAAGTTCAGGAAGTAATGGTCTGGGTAGAAAGGAATGGGTGCCAAATAGAACCCATTGGCAGCTCTTTGGAATGTGCCCTGGTTGGATCGTTTATTGTTCCAGCAATATTGGGAGGCAGAAGAGGGTCAGGAGCAGTTTGGTGTTGATTGGAGTCACAGAGGGGCATCAAGGACATGCTGGCTAATGAGTGCATTTTAAGAGTTTTATATCCTGTTAATGGGCTGAACACCATGGATCCTTCCACATCTAGATAAATAAACCCAGGGTAGTTCTTTGCAAAGATCAGTGCCTAAAATGGAGGTATGAAGAGAGTCCTTGAAAGACAAGATTGGTTGGTGGGAGGGAAAGTGTGAGGGAGAAATGACAGAACTCTATTGAGGATCGGCAACTCTGCCCTACAGCAAATGCCACCCTAATCTTTAAACAGGCAGAAAGGGCAGATGTTAGCAGCTGCCTTTTCACCTCACCCTGTTTCCTCTTGCCCACTTCCAACAATGCATCATGAGCTTCCTCTAAGGCAATATTAGTCAAAGGGCTAAATATCTAAATATCTGAGAAATGTAAGTACCATAAAAGACAAGACCCCCCCCCATTCCAAACTAACAAATGATTTAAAAGTAAATGAAAAAAGAAATAACATATCCCTACATTCTAGCTAGCAGTCTTCTCACTGGGGAGCTCGTGGACACCCTGACACAGGGATGACACCCAGGACCCTGTTCTAGTACCCTGGCTGATGTCTATCCCAATTCCTTGGGGTCCATATAAATGTAAGTGGACATTTTGGTGAAAAGCAGACATAAAAAATAAACTGTGGTAGCTATTTTAACAGTCCTACGGCAGACTGGAGGTGTGGAGGTGTGGAAAGGTAAAAGAACATAGAAGAAAGTTATACACAGTTAGAAGTGATACTCCATCAAGAAAAGAAAAAAAAAAGATCATAAACCTTTCTGCCAGGAAGATAGACTCTTTTAATATAAAACACCTGAGAGAATTCCAGAGGGAAATAAACATATCAAAATGTATTTTGATATTTTTAACTTCTGTTTTTCAGAAATTGATAATTTTTTAGTTGTTTACACTTTCCAGTATTTCCATTCAAATACAGAAAAATATGAAGATATGCACACAAATGCTTACTTCCCTCACACTTTTACATGAAAGTCATATACCATCCAGTTCTTCCCCATGAATTTTCACTCACCAATATAGACTTATTAGTACAGGACTGTCAGTATGCAGATCTTTTTCAAATTTTTTTTCAAATGTTTGCTCTATTAAGGGACAAGGAAGATGGTAGGAATAAGACACAAAATCAGATTTTTTGTATGTATTTTTTAAAACATTTTTTACTTTGTAGATGCCCATTCAAAAGTATGTATTTTTTAATAGATTTATTTATTTGAGAGAGAGTGTGTATATGAGAAGAGAGAGGGGCAGAGGGAGAGGGAGAGGGAGAAGCAGACTCCCCACTGAGTGGGGATCCCAACATGGGGCTCCATCCCAGGACCCTGAAATCATGACCTGAGCAAGCCAGACACTTAACTGATTGAGCCACCGACATGCCCCAAAACTAAGTATTTTTTTAAGTTAAAAAAGTCTGAGGCTTCCCAAATCATCAACCTCAGATGCAATGGGAAGTAGATTCCGGAGTTTGATGTTCTTTACTAAGAGGGTTAGCTTAGCTCTGAGACTCAGAGTCTGGACGACCTATTTGTGAACGTTAATGCAGCAAGTGGAGGCTAGTTCAAGATTGTGGATGTGGTAAGAGGTCGGAGACGTGAATCAGCTTTGAGGGTAAGGATAGAGAGAAGACCCATAGCTAGACCAGGTCCAGGGCAAGGACCCAAAAGTTACTTGTCAAGGATTTGCTCAGAGTTTAGAGCCCATTTAATGTCAGGCTTCGAAGACCAGAGAGGAGGAAAATGAGACACATGTCTCAAAATTGTGAGATACTGGTCCAACAGGCAATTTCTAACAGACCTGTATACAATTCAGGAGCAGGTGAGGATGTTCCAAAGCTGGCTTTACCAGGGCGTTAATATGGTTCCATTAAGTACCAAACCAATCCAGATGGTCTGGTAGGCTCCAGATAAATAAAAGGATCACGAAGAGAGGAGTGTATGTATCAATCATGTAAGCAGGTCTTGAGTCAAAAGGTACATTTGTTTTCATTCTAATAGTAATGGGTAAGTTTAAAAAGTGCTTTCACATTCATTATATCATGGGAAGCTCAGGATAACTTGCTCATTAGCCAGAACTCATATTTCTGTTACCGTTACTGTTTCTTAGAGGAGAAAACTGATACTCAATTAAATGACACGGAACATTCATATTCATATAACCAGTTAGAGGCTGTGCAAAGAGCAAATACAATTCTTATTCTAGCTCACTGCCTTCCAGTCATTAATTGATCCATTTATCACTACTGTTAAGTACCGAATATGCCAGGCCCTCACCAACAATAAGCAATTTTTTCCCTTGAGCAGCTCACCATGTTCTTTCCGCTAGTGCTGTAGCTAAATGGAATTTTCCTTCTCCATGCCTTTAACTGTGCCACTGCCAAGAAGAAATATGCAAGAAGAACTTTTTAAGACTTTATTTATTTATCTGCTTGAGAAAGAGCCAGGGTGAGAGAGCACAAGCAAGAGGAGCAACAGAGGGAGAAGGAGAAGTGGGCTCCCAGCTAAGCAGGGAGCCTGACACAGGGTTCCATCCCAGGATCCTGGGATTGTGATCTGAGCTGAAGCGTCTGATTGTGATCAGACGCTTAACCAACTGAGCCACCCAGGTGCCCCAATGCAATAAAAGCTTTAAATTCAACTCCAGAAAGTTTCAAGACCTCAGTGGGAGGTCAGAAAACCTGTTTATTCAGGGTCTAGTTACCTAGTTCTGTGGTTTGAGAAGATTCCCCCCCACACCACCATTTCTTTAGGACTCTTTCATTGTGTATTAGCAGCAGCAACATGGAGAGAGTAGAGAAATAAAACTGAGAGAATTCTGGTCTATCAATATTTTCTTATTTGCAAGTAGGCCATGAAGGGGATTAGTAAAGAGACAGTTGGAATTATTGACAAAATGAGGTGCTTAGATTATTTGATGGCATAAATTATTCAGCCCAACCCTCCCCTCCTTCCCCTCATGGGGATGGATGTTGAAGTTGGAGCTTTTTCAGAGGCTCATGACAATCTGCCATGGATATTGTGTTTTTATATTCTTTTCTGTTAAAATGGTAAAGGTTTTTTCAAATACAGGAATTGTTTCCATGTTAAAATTATTATTTGCTTGCTTTTTTCTTTTAAAGATGATGGAGTGAGTGATATAGACAAGTACTTCAGATAGGATTAATTTATAGATGTGCATATATTCAGGTAAAGTATCTTTGCCTTTTACTTTTTCTTTGTTTATTTTTCCTATCATATTATTTCCATTGTCATCACTCTAATCTGCCAGTAAATTCTAAGAAATACCAAGCTCAGAAAAATGTCACTAGTCCTTTCATGATGGTGATAGATAGAAGTTGTTCAGATGTTTTTCAAAAATGTTTATTTCAGGATCAGATAAACTGATATTTTATCTTCACCTCTAGGTGATGACAGCAGTCTGATTTTCATTTTTGATTCCAATAAAAGTAGGTCAATGTTGACAAAAGCTTAACTAGTTAGTCCCTTTGACTACAGGACAATTTGGAATGAAATTTCATAGAATCTATTTCATATTTATTGGCTAATTTTCACCTACCCGGTCTTTCTTTTAGATATCTACTACTTTCTGATTATCATACTTCATAAATTAACATATTTTCAATGTTTATTTTTCATTAGTGACATGTTTACCTTACTCAGATGATTGGAGACTTTTTTTTGTAAGTAAGCTTACTTACTTACTCCAATGAGGAGCCTACACAAAGCTTGAACCCACGACCCTGAGATCAAGACCTGAGCTGAGATCAGGAGTCAGATGCCCAACCGACTGAGTCACCCAGGTGCCCCAAGATTTATTTGCTAATTATGCAATTCTCCCATCCCCTCTTCTTTCACCTTCCTCTCTCACTCTTTCTTCTTTCTTCCATTCTGTCCTCATTTCTCTATCTGCTCTTCTGTCTTCCATGACCCTTTCCTTTGAATAATTTTTCCTCTAATTATTTGATGAGTTTCTACTCTATGACAGTCACAATGCTTGGTTCCAGTGATACAAGCACAGTCCCTGTCCTTGAGGAAATCAAGCTAAAATAGTGTTGCTGTGATAAGGCAACAAGGAAATAAGTATAAGGTACTGCAGGAAAACCCAGAGAAAGAAAGGGGCAGTTCCTTGGAAGGGGAGGGAAGGTGGGGGGCGAGACACACAAAGGGTAGAATGGAAGGGTTGGGTAAGTTTTCAATTCTTAAGTTTTTAGGAGTCTCTCCGGGAAAGGAAGAAGACATTTTAGGCAGAGGAAAAAATAAAGAGATGTACAGAGCTATGGAAATGGTCAGAGTATTAACAGAGTCATGAGTAGCCAGCATAATCTCATGCCAGACAGGAAGTGGTATTGTTCAGGCAGGGGAAGCATTAGGTTTAGAGACAAGAGTTTAAAGGGCCATTCATTCCCCAGTAGGCACTGTGGATCTTGTAGGCTGCATAATGGTCAATGGTGATGAAGACTTAGTTAGTCCTTTTGACTATAGGACAATTTGGAATGAAATTTCATAGACTCCATCTTAAAGGTTTTCAACATAGTAAACAGAATGACTTATTCTACTTTAAAAAATCATTTCTCATATAAGTTGATTAAAGACCCTTAAAGGAAATTTATAAGCAAACCAAAACGCTCTTGTCTATGATATGTTCACAGATAATTTATAAGCAAATAGCCTGAAACTGCGAGCCCAGGAATATCTCCTTCAGTGGACCTTGACCAGTCAGACTATTATGTCAGCACTGTTCAGGGGATGCGTGTTCTGCATAGTCACTCACTTTACCAAGGACTTTCTCAAAACTCAAGTGCACTCCCTTTAGCATACATCCTGAGTACATCCAATTTGTGTCATCAAAATCTAAAATGGTGGGGGGAGAGGAGATCCACAAGAATATCAGAATAAAGGTGCTCCATCAGCGCATTCTGCCTTCACCCACAAAGCCTAATGGCAGCACATTACTTCTTGAGAAAGATTCCAGTTATTTTGTTGTGACTGTGATCCATTTTCAAATGGATGTGGGGGCAGCTCAAAATATTTGGCACTGAGTTTTAATCAATGCCATGAGAAAATTGCAGAACATCTCATACAAAATTACGGTCATCTTTTTTGACAGCTTTAGCAGAAAAAGTGGAAAATTGCAGAAAATGGTAAAAAAAAAAAAATGAAGCTAAAATGGTTTACACTTACTGACAACCTTTATCTTAAACCTTGCTATTTTATCATTTATTTAATATAATCTATGATTTTAGCTACTGGCTTAAATCTCACTTTCAATTTTCTTGCTTGTGTTGAAACTGTTTGCCCCATGCATCTGGCATCCCAGAAGTGAGCATTTACTCATTCCTTATTATCTGGCATCTGATCAGTTAGGTATTCCGTTCTGCAGCTCTAAATGGTGATGAATGCTTACTAAAGACTGACATTTTATGCATGTATTTTGTGATTATTCTGTCTTTAATTAAATTGCAAACATTTTTAACTTTTTATTGCAGACATTCCACACTTCCTTTTTAAATACCACAGATATTTGGTTTCAAATAATCAATAAGAGCTACTGACTTCAAAGTTTAGATACAAAAAATATTTTTAAACTTAGAGAAGTTTGCACTATTAATTATCAGAGAATCTTAAAAATATTGCAAAAGTTTCAGAGCTTTGATTTTTGTAATAAAACTCTGTTCTCCTCTCTGGACCAAGAACCATAATGGTTTAATTCACTTACTTGCCTCCATTAAATATGAGACCTTACATTACCTCTTATTCTCTTGTGCAATCATTTATGTTGTAGGTTTTCTCATGAGTAAACTAAAAACTACCAAAAAGCATGGAAGGTATGCCCTTCTTTTCTAGCTCCCCAAATCCCAAACCTAATGTACTACTCAGCATATTCTATATTAAAAGTTTTCTGGGGGGCACCTGGGTGGCTCAGTGGGTTGGGGTCTCTGCCTTCGGCTCAGGTCATGATATCGGGGTGCTGGGATAGAGCCTTGGAGGGCTCTCTGCTCAGCAGGGAGCCTGCTTCCCCCCCGCCCCCGCCTGCCTTTCTGCCTACTTATAATTTCTCTCTCTGTCAAATAAATGAATAAAATCTTAAAACATTTTTTTTCCTGGGGCACCTGGGTGGCTCAATCTGTTAAGCATCTGACTTCAGGTCATGATCTTGGGGTCCTGGAATCAGCCTATTTTGAGGCTCTTTGCTCAGCGGGGGTGGGGGAGGTCTGCTTGTCCCTCTGCCCCTCTTCCTGCTCATATTCTCTCTCAAATATGTAAATAAAATCTTTAAAAAAAGTTTCCATCACCAATAATTACTTTAATAAGAAATTTGCTTCTACACGTAATATACAATCCAGAAAGTAGATTTGCTTATAGACCTACCAGCTTATCTATTTCCTTTCTTTCTCTTGTAGTTTGTATTTTCATTTGCTATAAGACTTCTCACCTTGGTATAATGGAGGAGTCAAATTGCTCCCCCAAATAATGGGAAAGTAGATGGGGAGATAAATTTTATTTTCCAGTACATAAATGGTGATGATCTGCCCCCAGTGAATTGGCTGTAACATATATCGTAATTAATCTCTGTTAGGCCATGTAGGAAAATAGGCAGAAACATAGGCAAGTGAAAGAAAACTTGAATGATGATATTAAAAACTGAGCAGAAGAGCCTAGAAAGAGAGAAGTCACTCATTCTGGCAAGAAATTTGGGAAAGTTCTGGATTGACTTTGAAAGGAAAGGAGTAAAGTTCAGAAACGAATTAGAGGAAATTTAAAAGTGAGCTTTGATTATTTAGAGATGATGGAAGGGTTCTTTCTAACAGAACTGGCCATAGTAAAACAAACCAAAAAAAAAAAAAAAACAAGTAAAAAACCTCCTTTAACCCCAAAACTAAAAAAAAAAAAAACCAAAACAAACCAGACCGCATAAATTATAAAACCTTATAAATCAGTCAAGGATAATAGGGAAATAAGAAAACCATACAGATAAAATAAAAATCTCTCTATATATATGAAAAGGAGCTGATGACTCATAAAAAAAATTTTTTTAATTAAATAATGCAGGATTTTTCAATTATAAGAGTTAAACATGTTTTCCAACTCATAAGGGAGGAAAGTGATTCCATACCATTCAAACCAGTCAGGTAAACATCAATGCTTTCAGTAGCCACTTTAAAGAAAAAGATAGTTTTCTCAAACCTCATAAAATATGCAGGTTACTCTGAATCTTATTTCCAAGGAAAATATAACTAAAGGGAGAAAAAAATTAAGTTTTCAAGACCCAAATAGTGTTTAGGTAAACAATAGACTTCCCAAATTTTCATTCCACTTACAATCAGAGATCTCTCTTGGCCCAACAGTCCCTTGCTAGCAGCTGCTATATCAAAACAAAGCCTCAGTCACGTTTTTTTGTCCCTGCTTCCGGAGATCAGTATCAGCCAAGCCTCCCACCCTTTCTTTGTTGTTGTTGTTGTTGTTGTTGTTGTTGTGTTTCATTAGTCACCATACAGCCCATCATTAGTTTTTGAGGTCCTGTTCCTTGATTCATTGTTTGCGTGTAACACCCAGGGCTCCATGCAATCTGTGCCGTCCTCAATACCCACCACCGGGCTCACCCATCCCCCCATCCCTCTCCTCTAAAACCCTCAGTTTGATTCCCAGAGTCTATAGTCTCTCATAGTTCCTCACTTCTGACAGTCTAGGCTAAACAGGTTCTATCTGAGCCCCTCTAAGGATAATATCTACGATACTTCCCCATTGCTTGGGAACAATATCAAACTTCACAGGTTCAATGAAATCTTTTAAAGGCATCCATTACCTCTCCACACTCTCCTTATACCTAAATCAATTAGTGACAGTGCTGGTTGTAAGTAGAAAGAATGCCTGTCATACTTAACCTTTTTTCTTCCATCAAACGCCTACCGAGTACTCAGAGATCAAGTTCAAATCCTTTTTTTTTATTTTAGCTGTTTATCTGATTTATACCCTCTTTTATCAATTTAATTTTCTGCCATATTATCATAAATCCAAGCTAACAATCCCTTCAATAGTCAATTGGCTTTAGTTGAGAGCAAAAGTTTCCCTATCCAGTGTCAGTGATGGATCTATCTACCCCTTGTTTTCCCATTAAAAAGCTATGTCCACATACTTTTCTACTTTTGTTCAAACCTTGTAAGAGGCTAAGTTTCTTGATAACTAGCTGTTAGGAGTTTTTTTTTTATCTAATGTAGGAGTTGGAATAAAACAACCAGGGTGATATGTAGAATATTGGAGTTTTAATGAATAACTCGCTAACTCTGTTCCACACCTATCTTAAATGTATAAAAAAAATAGGCGGAAAGGAAATGATCTTTCTTATTCTTATCTCTGGGAAGCTTTTCCAGAGTTTTTTAGGCTGTTCCCTTGTAATTTAAAATGATTCTATATTTTTAAGATGTATTTCTCGTAACATAACTTAGGGTTTCCTTTTCAAAGGTGCAATTTTGGACATTAAGAATGCTATTAAAGGGGCGCCTGGGTGGCTCAGTGGGTTAAAGCCTCTGCCTTCGGCTCTGGCCGTGGTCTTGGGGTCCTGGAATCGAGCCCCGCTTCTGGCTCTCTGCTCAGCGGGGAGCCTGCTTCCCCCCTTTCTCTCTGCCTGCCTCTCAGCCTACTTGTGATCTCTCTCTCTCTCTCTCTGTCAAATAAATAAAAAAAAATTTAAAAAAAAAAGAATTCTATTAAAAAAATGTCAATAAATGCCTAAATGTCCTGGAAACGAGGGTTGTAAACAGGAAGCTGTTGAAAGTAATCCCAGCAAGAGCAAGGAACTGAACAAATTAATTGATGAAAGCTTAGTATAAAAGATATAATTCCGAAATTACATGTATGCTTAAGAATATTTCAACGTGTGGGAAGAGTATTTTAATGGTGCTTCTTTTTATAATTGGATGCATTTACATTCAGTTCTGCACTGGAATGAAATGAGAAGCCCTATAATTTCGTAGCATCTAAAGTTCACAAAACATTCAAGAGTTCCATAAATAGAAACCTATTATTTTGTCTTACAAAAATGTTTATGGAAGAAAGGTACTCCAAAGTGAGGCAAAAAAATACAGTGCCTGTGAAAATATTTTAGCTGAAATATTTATGTTTCAATACAAAAAAACCCCCAGAATTGAAGATATTTTCTATCTAGCTAAATTTACCCTTCAGAGAGAATAATTTCTTAATGAGAAATAGGATCTATAGAGAAAGTCCATGGAAAGTTAGCCACAATTTCAAAGTTTTTAACCATAAACTGCCTCTTGGAAGAAAATGGATGACAGTATTATGTAAAATAATTATTGTCCACTGCTGAGGAGGGATGTTCTACTGAGTAAGGGTTCAGTATGGCAGCTGTTTGAAGTCACCACATTTGGTTACTCCTCTGTTCTTCCGTACCTTCTGTTAAACCCCCTGTACCTTCTTTTAAAACCCCTAAAAGCTGTGGGTCCCACCTTTGTTCCAGGGAGCAGAGATCTGAGCCTCTTTGTTTGTTAGTGTTCTCGTGTCCATTCTACCCAGTGGAGTCAGTGAAATCCTCAAGTCACCCATCCCACAGAGGCCACTTAACACAGCTTTCTTCCCTGCAGCTTGTGAGCACCCACGAGGCGATGTGAGGGGGAACCACACCCAAAATGGAGTCTGCAGAGAAGGGCCCTTCTTCACCGTGTTCACATTGTCACATCTGTAATAGGACATAACCTATCCTTTGTACTGTGCCTTTATTTTTTAATATAATTCTGGAACTCAGAAAATGTCCTTTTTTGGTCCACATTTATTCTAAATTTTGATTTTTTTTTTTAAATCTCTTGTTAAATTTTCTGCCAACAAAAGTTCATTTTGTGTTTTCCTAAGAATGACCCTAAAGCAACAATAGAGGTCTTCTACAAAATGGGGGGAGATCAGAGGGGGCAATGAACCATGAGAGACTGTGGACTAGGAGCAACAAACTGAGGGTTTTTGGGGGGGGTTGGGCGAGCCTGGGGTGGGTATTGAGGAGGGCACACATTGCATGGACCACTGGGTGTGGTGCATGAACAATTAATATTGTAACACTGAAAATATCAGGTAAACATATTTGGGGAAAAAAAGAATAAAAAAATATATTATTCTTTTCTCTTCTCTTTCCACCAATTTATGCCTGGAGAACAGAAAGGGGCTAGAAAGGGAAGAAGGAGAAAAAGCCTTTTTGATTGTTCTTGGGTGACAAAAAGAGTTTCTCCATGGATTGCTGGGTCCAAGAATTTTTCTGACTTGTAGCAGATGAAAAATAGGAGATCTTAGGAAATATTGAGGTGGAAGTGGTCTGAGAGGCTGATTTATCTCGGGGGACCTGATTAAAATTCTATCCATTCATTTGAAGGAGCGGTGATGAAAGAGATGATTGCTAGAAGCCTGGTCTATCAGTCCAGCTGTCAGACCATCCTTGCCACCAGATCTCTGGGAAGGATATTCATCCCCATCTTCTCAGCATCCTGAGCCCCATGCTGTGACAAATGGCTCTACCATAGTATTGAATGTAACTTTTCCTCCTGTCATTCTATCAGCCCATAGCTCATCACAGCCTAACTTACACTTTTACAGAAATGAAATGTAGCTATACATGTATATATGTGTTTAATTTTTTAGTTTAGTTTTTTTTTTAAGATTTTTATTTATTTATTTGACAGAGAGAGAGAGAGATCACAAACAGGCAGGGAGGCAGGCAGAGAGGGGGAAGCAGGCTCCTTGCTGAGCAGAGAGCCCAATGCGGGGCTCGATCCCAGGACCCTGAGACCATGACCTGAGCTGAAGGCAGAGGCTTTGACCCACTGAGCCACCTAGGCGCCCCTAACTTTTTACTTTGTAATATCCACTTGCAAGAGGTTTACAGCACGTCCTACCAGGAGGTGGAGGTATTTTAAGTAAGTGCTGGGTAGGAAAAGGGGTGCAGAGAGGGTGGGAGTAAAGGTTCAGAGAGCAAGAGGGTATTCTCTGTTTTAGACAAATGGATGAGGAAAGAGGTCCTTCGAAGGGGATAAATGGAAAGAACAACATGCACGCATGCTAAAGTAAGAGGATAATGGCATTTTAACCCCAGGTTAGGATAGCTAGATAGTGACAGGGAAGAAGGGTCATTCTACTCAGAGAGGAAGGTGGACTGAGATTGGAGCAATCCGTGGCCATCAAAATCATGTTCACAGATATAGGGGAGTGAAAAATTGAGAGAAACATGTACTAGAACTACTTCTGCTTCTTCTGTGTTTTGATACTAGATAACTTAAAGTTGGCTTTAACTGAGTAGTCACATCACTAAAGTGGGTATGCCATAAAAATAAAAAAAAAAATACATAGATACAAATAAGCTAATTTCCCGAATTTTGTAGTATCTTTGCCTAATGTAGTAGTGACAGAGCATCATTGTCATTAGAAATTTGTTTATACCAGGGGCACCTGGGTGGCTCAGTTGGTTGAGCAACTGCCTTCGGCTCAGGTCATGATCCCGGAGACCCGGGATCGAGTCCCACATCGGGCTCCCAGCTTCAAAAGGAGTCCGCTTCTCACTCTGATCTTCTCCCTTCTCGTGCTTTCTCTCTCTCTCTCTCTCTCTCTAATAAATAAATAAATAAAATCTTTAAAAAAAAAGAAATTTGTTTATACCATAAATGAAAACAAGGAAATGGGTCAAACCCAGTAAAGAATAGAATAGATTGGAAGATAGAGATAGAATGTTCTAAGATCCAGGCAAAAAGTGAAGACATAAGACACAGTAGCAACATCAAATGAGACTACATCAGCTTCCCACCAGGACCTGTCCTCCTTAAAGCAGTGCACTGGCTACATAGCAATCTATCCACTCACTGTGTAGACACACATAGAACCATGTCATGGACTGAGTCTCTGAAGTAGGTATGCTTGCCTAAAGTCAGTGCTCTCCTTGCAACTTTAGAGTCCAGGAAAATTCTGCTATAGAGGTAGAAGGGGTGTAGAGGAATAGGGGGATCTGAGGTATGAGGTGTAGAGATATAAAGTAGTTCAATGTGTTTGCTTCACAGAGAGAGGAATTACAAGATCTCCTATAGTTGAACTCAGGATAAGTTCTGTACAGTATTGCACTTTTACTTTGTAGACGCAAAAAAAATTTTTTTTAAAGATTTTATTCATTCATTTGACAGAGATCACAAGCAGGCAGAGAGGCAGGCAGAGAGGCAGGCAGAGAGAGAGGGGGAAGCAGGCTCCCTGCTGAGCAGAGAGCCCGATGTGGGGCTCGATCCCAGGACCCCGAGATCATGACCTGAGCTGAAGGCAGAGGCTTTAACGCACTGAGCCACCCAGGAGCCCCCCCATAAAAAATTTTTTTTTTACTTTTAGAAGTAATGGTATTAAATGTTGGTAAACTTTATAAAAAGCAGTGCAGTGTGGTCTAAGACAGAATAATTTGGAGTCAGTTTTCCTGGGTTCCAGTTTTAGTTTTTCTATGTTCTGTAGGACTTAAACCCTTTGTTTACTTATTTTTCTCTCTAAATTAGAGGCAATCAGATTTTACCAAATTATAAAATTGAAAGTCTCAGTTTAAATGTTTCCAAATATCGATTACTTGGTACTTTTCATGCAAACTTTAAAAATTACAATAAATAATTGTGATCTTTCTTAACTATTATAAGAAAAATAAAACCTCGTTTCTGAAATAAACAAAAAAGCCACCATCAGATTAGGAAGAGGAATCATCTCCCCCAATTGTTGTATTGGGTAGCTCTTTCTTCTCCCTTTTCCCTTACTCCCTTACACTGTCTTTTATTATTATTATTAGCAATTGATATGTTGCTCAAATTTATAACATAGTTGATATCCAAAGAACTGATCTTCTTTCATTTATTCATTTATTTGGCACACATGTTTCAAATTGACCCATCCACTGTTATTTGGATTTCGGCTTTATCTTCCCAGTAATATGCCAAGTGTTTTTATAATTTAAAATAAGAAAAGTACAGGATCGTTTTTTTTTTTCCTCGTAGCTTTGCATGTGAGATCATCCTGGATTTTCCAGTTTGAGCCCCAAATCCAATAACAAATGATGGTATAAGAATGACACAAGGGAGATTAGACACAAGAAGGAGTCAATGGCCTCTTGGAGGCAGAGACTGGAGTGATGTACCTGCAAGTCATGGAATGCTGACACATTAATTGCTACCCGAAGCCTGAAAAATACCACATTAGTGCAAACTCAGTGGCTACAACAACATTGTTATTACTTTTCCAGCACTGTAGTCAAAAGTTTATCATGGGTCTCACTGTGCTCAAATCAAGGTGTTGGCAGGGCGGCTTTCCTTTTTTTTTTTTTAAGATTTATTTATTTATTTGAAAGAGAGAGTGAGAGCATGAGAGGGGAGAAGGTCAGAGGGAGAAGCAGACTCCCCGCGGAGCCGGGAGCCCGATGCGGGACTCGATCCCAGGACCCCGGGATCATGACCTGAGCTGAAGGCAGTCGCTCAACCAACTGAGCCACCCAGGCGCCCAGGGCGGCTTTCCTTTTTGCAAGCTCTGCAGGAAAACCCATTTCTTTGCCTTTCCCAGCTTCCAGAGGCTTCCAGCATCCCTTGGTGGAGGGCTCCCTTCCCCATCTTCAAAGCCAGCAAGGGCAGACTGAGTTCCCATGCTGCCTCCCTCTGACCTCCTCTTCTACTTTAGTCACCCCTGTGATCTGTTGGGCTCACATAGATAATCTCCCTTTTATAAGGTCAGCTGATCAGCAGTCTTCATTCCCTCTGCAACCTTAATTCCCCTTTGCCATGTAATGTCACATAGTCACAGCTTTGGGGAATGAAGACATGGGCATCTTTGGGCATTTTTATTTCTGTAACATTCTCAAATTGTTCCAAATTATTTTTAGGTTCTGAATCACCCAAGTAGGCATGAACACTTCCTTTCCTACTCCCTAGTTTTGAAAGGTATTCTTTTTGTGTCCTTCTATAATAATCACTGATACCCTTAACCCCTGCACATATCAGACTGCATTTAAGTCAGTTCTGTGTACTTTCCTACTACCTGGAAAATACACCCCTTCTAATTCTTAAACAGAAAACTCTTTCAGATAGACATTCTAGTGTGATTCCATTTGCCTATTTTCATTTCAATAACTTCAATTATTTTCTCTCTTCCTTCTAATTTTCCGTGATACTTTGCTCTTTTATAAGATGTTAGTTTTGTATTCCTCACATCTGAGTTCACATATACTTACTATCATTCACCTTGACTTACCTATTAGCTTTTAATCTTAAGAAATAAGCAATTCTAAATTCTTACTCTATTGGAGTGCATGAGAGATGCTCCCTACTTGTTAGCCACCAAATGCACAAGTGTGGTCAGCATTGAAAGAGATCGTATCTTAGGAACAGAGTAAAGTCATTAATAGGCTAAAGACTTCTGAGAAGACTTAAAAAAAAAATGGTCTCTGGACATGAACAGGGAAAAAAAAATGGTGCCAGTGCATCATAAATAGCCTTCACATGTACTGATTGGACAGTGAGAAAATAGGTTAGTACATTTTCTGTACCCATTATTCTCAATGTTATCACTAAATTACTATTCCTCACACTTATTTTTAATACAATTTTAACCAGATTGTTTATATAAGCAGAGATCCCAGAAGGAATGCCCTAGGGATGTCCTTGACTAATTAGATCAGTTTCCTCTTACTTCACACATCTAATTATATTTGATACCCTTTGCTCTACTTTATTTATATAATTTTTGCTGCTCATGAAGATTTTAATAAACTATTCCTTTCAACGGTAGTCTCCATCCTAAATCTAATGGGAGGAGGACAGCTATAGGGGACAGCAATTTTTTTTTTTTCATTCTAGTTGGCCAGCATCTCTTCCTGATCGAGCAACAACATACTGGTTTTCTACCTTTACCAGAGATTATATGTTATATTCACGGTCATAGTGAAAATATAGATGGATATGTCAGCTGGATTGCTGTGGCACAGAGGAGAGAGTGTAATTCTCACCTCTCTAGATTGTATCTTCCAAACACAGAATGAAAGAGCTAATGAAACAATATAAAGAAATGGAATCATCTAAAAATACTCCTCACCTAAAAATCCCACTGTTTTATTTCAAATTTTCTATGTGTCTCTTCTGGGTGGTTAATTTAAAGCTCATGTTAGAGGCACCTGGGTGGCTCAGTTGCTAAGCAGCCAACTTTTGGTTTCAGCTCAGGTCCTGATCTCAGGGTCCTGAGATCGAACCCCACTTCTGGCTCCACGTTCAGCACAGAATCTGCTTGAGATTCTCTCTCCCTCTCCTCCTCCTGCTCATGCTCTCTCTCTCAAATAAATTAATAACTCTTCAAAAAAA
>CM052800.1:161101200-161117130 GCA_028533885.1 Nasua narica | reverse complement strand
AAAAAAAAAAAAAAAGAATCACCTATAGGGCCTATTCAAACAGTGTACTATGCTCTGCCCCGTTTCTGATTCAGTAGTTTGGGGACTGGGCTCCCTTGAAAATTTTTAGTCCTCACAAGTGTCTAGGTGATATGATGATGCTGTTCCAGGGACCACAATTTGAGAACCATATCTTCAGGTAAAGGAAAGGAGTGGAGAAAGATAACTCTGCAAAAATAAATGCCAGGGCAGAGGCAGGAATTTGTTTGACACAAGATATCCCTAAGATATCACTGCCTTATTTAAAAACTCAAATTTGGGGGCACCTGGGTGGCTCAGTGCATTAAGCGTCAGCCTTCGGCTCAGGTCATGATCCCGGGGTCTTAGAATCAAGCCCCATATCAGGCTCCCAGTCCTGCTTCTCCCTCTGCTGCTCCCCCTACATGTGCTCTCTAGGTCTCTCTCTGTCAAATGGATGAATAAAATCTTTGAAAATTAATTAAATTAAATTAAATTAAATTAAAAAATAAGAACTCAAATTTGGTAGAAAGGTGAGTATCAGTGCCTGGTACTATAGTTATTCTGTACATTAAAACAATGAATAATAGAGTCTCTCCCCCAGAAGAGTCCAAAGAAGGTAGTAAAATTAGAAATAAAATCCAATAATCATCATAATCTAACAACACAGCCTGGACTATCTAATAATATTGAAAGCACTGAGAGATTTCAAGCACAATGTTTAAGAAGCACACACTATTTTCTCTTCTGCTTTTTCCCTCCCTGCACCCACCCTTCTACATATAATACATACTCACTGTCTATATGAGTTGCAATGCTAGCATCAGGAAATGAGAGGTAAAGAAGACACAGTGGTTAACAGTCCTTAAGAGAAGGGGACGACTTTATGGTGTCTTGATCTATAGGGTAGAGCAGTTATAATCTGACGTATTTACTTCAAAAAGTTTAGGAGTATCTAAAACTATAGACCATAAATGATTCATTCATTTATTTAACAAGTAATTACTGAATATTTTCTCTGTGTCCTTAATAGAAATAGTCATAGATGGTTGAATTTATGGGTTTGGAGTTCAGAGGAGAGCCCAGAGACAGAACGACAAAGTTGTAGCTATGATTTTATAAATGTTTATTGGCAGCATTGATTTTAATACTATTTCATGAGTAGACAGTGAGAAGAAAAGCCACCGAGGATGAAGCCTTAAGTAGTGAAGATACAGGCTGAGCAGGAAGAATAAAGCAGAAGATTGAACAGAAGCAGCCAGAATGAGGAAGGAAATATGGGGAAGGATTGATGAAAAAGTCAAAGGCGAAAAGGCAGTTTTAAAAGTTGATCAGGTGGGGTGCCTGGTTGGCTCCGTTGGTTAAGCATCTCCCTTCAGCTCAGGTCATGATCCTAGGGTCCTGGGATGGAGTCCCACATCTGGATCCTTGCTCAGCAGGGAGCCTGCTTCTCCCTCTCCCTGCTGCTTCCCTGCTTGTGCTCTCTCTGTTAAATAAATAAAATCTTTTTTTAAAAATGAAAAATAAAAGGTGGTCAAGTAAGATGAACTCTACAGAAAACTCTTTGCATTGTTGCTATAAGGACGGTACCTTATTGAGAGAGGTTTCAGTGGGGTGAGTGGAAACCAGGTCAGGGATGAGGTCAGGCAAGGACATGTAGCCAAGTCTTAAGCAATCTGACTCTCAGAGAAGAAAGAAGTCCACTTTTTGTTTCTTGTGTTCTCATTTGATTTTTTTTTCTTTGAAAGAGATTTGAATACTATTTAAATACTGATGACAAGATAAAGGAATGGTTGAAGAGACAGAGGAAAGAGGGTAAGGTTAGTGAGAAGGTTGAAGGTGGAAACTTCAGGAAATAGGAAACATTTGTAGGTTTAGGATGGAGGATGGTCACACCTAAAATTGAAATAGCCGAAAAGCTGGGCTAATTATGACATGTCTATAAAAATAACTAACCTAGCTTGTCTAACTCATGGAAGGGACACTAAAAATGTTTGAAATTATAATGATGTTATTGAAAATACCTCCCCTTATTTTTAAAGTTAGAGTTAATTTTTTTTTTAGAGTGTTAATTTATTACATACTATTTACTTCTTCTTTTTCAATGGCTTTCAGAAGTATAAGTTCCTTATTTTTTATTGAAGAGTGTCATTTATAAAAGGAGATTAACTTCAGGTTTTGGCAAAGCCCTTGGGCTCCATTTTTAGACAAAGGTTTTATTTTAAAGGAGGGATATACCCCAGTTCTCTAGCAAGGATGTTTTTGATGTGTTCACCTTTGAGAAAAAATTTCCAAGTGTCCTCTGTGAGGAGATCTCTGAATCAGGCTAGAGTGACATAAAACATTTGTATTTATTGATAAGAAGAAAAGTTTCATTTTATTATTTTAAAAAGTGGTATAAGATAAAAAGGCAAAATTAAAAAAAAAAAACAGCTGATTTTTTATTTATCATAGGATCCTAGAGCTATCAGGATTTAAGTGAGTCATTCACTCAGTTCCCTCCCTTGAGCAAGCATTTCTATTCTTGAACTATCCCAAACCAGTCATAGTATAAAAAGACTCCCAAGAATAATGTACAGCTTCTTCCTTTTTACTAAATGATGCTAAAATGATCAAATTAAGTTTATTTATTACATTATCTTTTCTTAAAAGAATTAGAACTGATCATTACACCCTTTTAAATCCCCTCTTAATATCTTAGACGTTTTCCTCTTGGGAATCTGAAATGTAGGTACTGTATCTCATAAAACTACATCATCAAAAAAAGTAGGAAAGGTTTTGAGTACTTTTATAAATTAATGTTTTGCCAATTTCACATTACTTGCAATGACTGAATCACAATTAAAAAGTGAATATAATGATGTACAGTGTAATCATATATGCACAACAATTAGAGGCATTCTCTCCATAGTACTCTGGTAAGGAATAGTTGGCATTTCATGAAATCTTCACAATAAAATTTTAATTGGAAACAATGCTTTTTAAGTGCTCAATCTCAGTTCTCATGTTACTTGGTGTAATTTTATATTTTTAAATTTGATAATTGGGGATCAAAAAATCTTCTTTAAATGGTAAATAAGAACAAATGTTCACAAAGACAGATGAAGACAAAGTAAACTAATTAGGGAAGAAACAAAAACAAAATCCAAATAAAGATTAAAACTTTAAAGTAAAATTAAAGGTAATTCTGCCATAAAAAGTGAACAGAGATGACAAAGTCTTCTCTCATTCACTGAGACTAAAACCACAGAGAGACCATTCTAGCTAAGCTTTGGAAGATGTAAAACAGAGCTACAGTCTCTTCCATTTATCTCTTTATGGGCAAGATGCTTTATAAATATTGTTGCTAATTTTTAAAATAACTCTCCAATGGAAGGTGTTATTTTCTTATTTTATGGAAAAATAAGCTTTTAGTTCAGAAAGATTTGAAAACTTGTTTTGAGCACATACCTGGTAAGTAGCAGAGCAAAATAATTCAAATAGAGATTTCTAAAATTGCTGTTCTCATGCTTATATAAAGCCATGGGTTTTTAACTATGTCCTCTGAGCTCTTGGATGAAGAGACAGAGGGTCTTAATTTTGTTGGGGGAAATCAAGAACATTAACAAAGATTCTGGCTTAAGAGGGTACTCGGATCAGCCCCACATTTATGCCAAGAAGGTGATTACTTGCTAGGTAAATATTTGAGGAAAGTTGAAAGAAGAATCAATAAACAAGAATAGGCCCACTCTCAGGAGATGACATAGTTACCATTAAAATCTCTTGTTGGTACTAAAACATGATCTTCTGGGTGTACCTTTGAAAGTGGAGCTGTGGATGAATAGTCACCAATAGTAAAGATCAAGGTCTTAACAATGTTTCCAGTACCTATTTGAAGTCCTGACCCTCATATGAAAGGATAGCACTTGGGCCACGTGTGTGGCTCAGTTGGTTAAGCGTCTGCCTTCAGCTCAGGTGGTCATGGGATCGAGCCCCACATTTTGCTCCCTGCTCAGGGGAAAGCCTGCTTCTCCCTCTCCCTCTTCCTGCCTCTCTGCCTACTTAGGCTCTCTATTTCTCTGTCAAATAAATCAATAAAGTCTTTAAAAAGAACATAAAGGAGAGCATTTGTACTACACCCTTCCGTAAACAGATGGAGTTTCTCAAAGCCAAAGGATGTAGCCTATAGGCTCAGCTGCCCTTGAGACCTTCCAAGCTTCCCCCAGGATGAGGTCATCAGGATCTCAGCATTCCAGAAATTCATTCACAGCCCATCTTTGGGATTCTACCCTCTAAAAGAAGTGGAAAACCAGATAGAGTGTAATGGGAAATACAGAATCAAGGTTTCAGATGAGATGAAAGACACGAAGCCTCCTGGAGGAGGGAGAAGAGCAAAGTCAAAGGAAGAGGGAAAACAAGATGAATAAGCACAAGAAGTGCCTTCCTCAGTTTTGTCTGCTTTAGGAAAATGGGATATTTAATGCCCTTATAAATAATTTGAATGGATATAAGGGACGTACCCAGAACAATGACAGGCTTCTCATAGGACTTTTAAAAATGATAGCCATTACATCTGAAACTAATGATCCAGTCTCTGTTAGCTAATTTAATTTAAATAAAAAAAGTTAAAATTTTTTTTTCAAGGAGCGTCTGGGTGGTTCAGTGGGTTAAAGCCTCTGCTTTCGGCTCAGGGCATGATCTCAGGGTCCTGGGATCGAGTTCTACATTGGGCTCTCTGCTCAGCGGGGAGCCTGCTTCCCCCTCTCTCTCTGCCTGCCTCTCTGCCTACTTGGGATCTCTCTCTCTCTCTGTCAAATAAATAAATAAAATCTTTAAAAAAAATTTTTTTCAATAGTGAAAATAAGATGAAAGCCGTTTATTATTGTCAACATCGATATTATTATACTTGGATATTTATAGGTTGTGGTAAGTTGATATGCCAGGTTACCTTCTGACTGATGCTCTGTCTGCATTTAAAATAATTCATTTTTGTCTCCATTTACAGCAACTAATTTTTTAAATGATTAAATTGCCCTAATTACAAAAAAAGAACCAAAATTGTTGCTTTTTTATTTGTTTTCAAGGAAATCCTGGACCAAAAGGCCAGAAGGGGGAGAAAGGGAGTGGAAGCATACTAAGTAAGTTTATGGGTCCTTGTTTTTATGTGTGCCTTGTCATCAAACAAGCTTGTGATCATAGTGGTCTGGGGTCGAGGTGGATGTGGGGAACTTCAGCATCGACCCAGAGAGGTTCTGTGGAAGTTAGCCACAGTTTTCTCCAAATAAAGCATGCTAATTGGAGTAAAACAAATAGATTAAATTATACAACTCTGAGTCTCATTACCCATTTGTATTTTGTTTTCATGATGAGCGCAGTCTTCTAAAAATTCCACATAGGAAATTGTTCAATTTTCGAGCTACTTTCAGTCTGCTGAAGGAAAATCAAGTTTATGAATAGAAACAATTATATCCTCCTTACCTACCGACTGAACAAACCGAAAGGCTCCAACTAGGAATTTGGACACTCTGAGAACCCTGGCCAACCAATTCTCTGATGCCTGGGGTTTTTGTGTTTTGCTTTGCTTTACTAAAAACTTGTAAAGTTGTATTCTATATGCTAGACCTTCAAAATTGCAGCAGAATAGATTTGACACAGGGACCTCTGTTGGTGGATACTGACCTCATACATTGGTCCTTAAAAACAAAATATTAGATGAGATGTTTTCAGTATGCCAAGCTCTAAGTCAGTTGTGTGTCTCGGCTGAATCCACACAGATCAAGGATTATGAAAAGGAACTGAGGACTCACCCCGCCTCCTACATTCCCAGTAGGAGCTGCATGTGGTGGGTGTATCTGTGGGGGATAGCCTCCAGTACACACACACACACACACACACAATTATCGTAATCTCTACCCAAACAGGGTCTGCTTTAGATTTAGATTATGGCTAATCCTTTAATGTACCAAAAAATCTAGCATTTTTTAGTTGTAGTTATTATTTTAAAAATATAGTAGCAATTTCTCTGCCTTCCAGCAGAAGTAATTATTTTTACCTGTGCTGTGTATGGATAGGGCCCTTAGACAATGAAGGATCACCACTGTGAATGCCAGCCATTCAGGTATAATGTAGCTACATGATGCTTTTCACAATTGTTGCATTGTTGAGGGTGCTTGCCTCTACATTGTATTGTGTGTCTCCTCACAGTGCATTAGCGTCATTCTGTGATTGTTAGTGTTGTTACTATTATAGTAAGATAATGGAAACATTAGTAGACCTTTCCTCCTTTGTGTCCATTTATTCTTTAACGTGATCACTTTCATTTCCCGAAATACTTTCTGTCCTACCTACTCTCCTTTAGTTGTCACTCTGGTTATTTTCACTCTAGCTCGGTGTGTCACTCTTTTCCCTCGCTTCCTGTTTATCTGTCTTTATCTCTGCCTTTATCTTTGGTACTGTTTTTATTTCTTTCTCCTTTTACTGAGACTTCCCTGAGCTACTCAACCTTGACTCTGGGTAAGCTTGCAAGTAAAGAACTTCTCTGTTTTGCAGTCTTTAAACCAAACAACACCCACCCAGTCTTCTGGTACCTGAGGTTATCAAGTGCTTTGAAAAAAATTTTTTTCAGATCTGTTCAGAAATGTTTTCAGTTACAGCTATTTTCATGGCTCTTTTGAACTTTATGCTCACACTTTCTTTGTGGAAGCAACAATATATTTCTTTGTGTGTTTATGGCCTCCAGATTGCCTTCCGTGCAACCCCCCATAGAGAGTATATGTAACTCCATAATGTTTCAAAAAGAAAGAATCATAGACACGAACATCTATACAGTATAAGTTGATGTGTTAGTCACTTGCCCATGTCGGGACATGTGGCTCTATTTCTTCTCTCTCAGTGACTGTGCAGTATTCCATCATATAGCTATCCTGTAGTGTCCATAATGCATCATTCTGTTCCCTAGTCATGAACACTTGATGATTTTTGTTGGCCATGGTTTGGCTTTAATAAGCAATGCTACATTCAGCAGTCTCATACATGACCTTGTGGAACTATTTTATATAGAGAATTTGCTAGGAGTAGAATGAATCAGTTCAAAGGTGATGTGCATTTTACAATTTGATGGTTTCTTGTGAATGTACCAATTTATTTTACGTGAAAGGGCCGGATTCTCCCCATCTTCAGTTAGTTATGATAAATAACAATTTATATTGAGTTATTTTAATATACATTTTTAATATTTTTCAGGCATGATTTAAATATAAAAAGGATAATCACTGATTTCCTCTTACATATGTGTCAGGACCGGTACAACTCCCTGATCATATGTGGGCAGGGCCCTTTTAAGATCAGGTGGGTTGGGCAAGACACCCTCTGCTACCATCTCATTAAAAGGCCCTTCACCTCCGGACAAGTCATCAGCACAACCGACTCCAAGATCCCTTTGTGGCTTCTCCAAATGACTTTGGTTCCTGTGTGGTGTGCAGCTTCCACACAGGCTTTCTCTCCTGGTCCTTTGCGCTCTTTGGGCCTCTGTTCCCATGTTCCTACCTCTCCCCACTCCAGTACCCCACCATCACCACCATCTCCTAGGACCCTTAGTTGGGATGCCTCCCTTGTACTGACTGGTGGGCTGCTCATGCTAGTTCTCAGAGCCAGGCCAGAAGCCCTCTGCCCTCCACTCATCTCATGTCTTTCTGAACCCAATTGAACCTGTTGCATTCTAGGAGACATCTCGTGGCTACTGATTCTATGTGGGTTCTTGACATTCAGAAACAATACACTCAACAAGTGATAGGGATACATAGAAGAAAATGCTTTTGTTGATTCACTCACTCATTCATTCACTCAGCATATGTTCGTTGCATACTTCTTGGACCTGCACATAGGAGCTAATAAGATGGCCATTGCTTCTCACCTTACAGAGCTAGTTGTCCCTGGGAGCCCTCGACATGTAAATGGGCAATTCTACAATACAGCAGAACTATACGAGGGGAGGAATAGGGCTCTACACGTGTTCAGAGGAGATCAAGATTATTAAATTCCTTAAAATGTTAAAAAGTGAACTGATTTTGATGAGCTTAGTTTACCTTCTTGTCTTCTTATTCTACAAATTACACCTTCCCCCCCCCCAAGTTTATAGTGAAGTAAAATGGATCTTAGACAATTTATTCAACACATTTAGATGAAAAAACAGAACTTGTTTCCTTAAATGACCTGGCTATCTCAAGCAAGAATATTTTGATCTTGGAAAAAATAATACTGAAATATTTTATTCTAAAAAACCTCTTGTATTATTAAACTTTAAATATCAATTATAGATCCTGAAGATGAAGAAATATTTCCGTAAATCTGGAGATGTTTTGTGTGGGTGAAGAAAGGGATAAAAATGAGAAAGGGGAAAAAGAAAGAAAGACAGACCCCTCCCCCCAAAAAAGGAACAGGGAAGATGTAGGGTAGTGTGATATTTGTGTAGGTTTCTTTTTAATTAGATCACATTGTCACACCTCTCATTTCCTTCAAGGTTTACAAATAGTCCTGAGCTTCACAGTCTTAAGTTTCTAGAAAATTCTAAGTCGTGGGTCCGTGTGTCTCACAGCCCTTCCATTCCCTCTCCTATAAAATGGACATTGTGACACCTACCTCACAGGGTTGTTGTGAGGATCACATAGGGTATCGTGTGGGCAAAGATGCTCTGTAAAACCATAAAGTGCTTTAAACACGTAAGGTTCGCTTCACATTGGTCTCTCTGAACTGGAACCGCTCTTCCTTGCTGGTATCGCGCAGACATGTAAAATCTGTAATCAGAGCAGGAGGGAAAGGGAAATGAAAATGCAAGAGGCCAAATAAATGTCACGGACAAAAAGAGAGATGCTAAAGAATAAGATAAGATTTTATGTTAGATAGAGCAACGGGAGTGTGACCGGATCGCAAATCAGTAAGTTTGTTTGAGCCCAGCCGAAGAACGTAAGTCATAAATAAACGAAGTGACTCAACCCGAGTACATGCCAGAGGCCAGAGCTGTCACCAGAGGTCAGAACAAAATGTCAACCTCATAAAACAAGAGTCCAGGCTCTGCAGGGTGAAGCAGGAGCCCAAGACTATGCGGATGAGAAAGCTCCAAGAAAGGTTGAAACGGATTAGAGTTGTCAGTGGTACTCCAGGTCTGCACCTCCATGATGCCAAAGTCTCCAAGAAAATAAATAAATAAATAAATAAAAAGAGTGGGTGGAGGAATCCGCCAGTCTTCAGATGGTCATTATTCGGAAACTAGCAATGTCGACTGGCCCGTGAATGCAAACACATGGAGAGGAGTCGGATCTCTTTGTCCACGGTTTAATCAGATGTGACTTCTCACCCGCCTCTATGCGAGGGGACGGCTAAAACCTGGGGAGCCTCTTCTCTTGCCAGCAGGCCTTGATCGACATTGGCCACAGCATGACCCTGATCCCAAAGATCCTGGGAGGCAATTCCAGGGGACTCGGTTCACAAGTCGTCTGATACCCCAGACCACAGATGAGGGCAGAAGGGCTTCTCTTCTCTCTTTAGACAAAAAGAGATGCTGAATGTCCAATTCAAATGCACAAGGTATATACCAACTTGAGTAATGTGCAGTGAAGAGAAGTGTGCCCCAAGCTCTCATGGTTGTCACTAGTGTTCATCTGCTCTCTTCTCACCCACCTTGGAAGGGAAGGTGTTTCAGTCAAGCAGAAACGATTCCTGCTATACAATTAAACACTTCGTGTGAGGCTCTGTCATAAACATACCAATTTGCAATGTGTCATTAGTTAGTATTTCTTATTGTGCTTCGTTCATGCCAGGAATTAGGATGTGAATTTAAAGTGTCTTATTTTGAAACTCATGCAATGATACGAGAAATATCAATTTGTCTTCCAATTGAGTTCTACTGAGGACTCAGCACAATCTTAGGTGATTTCTGGTCTTCCTCAAAGCATTCAGTTGACCAAAGTCAAACCTCCTCCCAACATTAAATAATTACAACAATGAACATTTAGAAAACACTGGCCATGCACCTGGGGTTTTTGATGTATTCTCTCATTTAAACCTCAGAAGAGACTTTGAGGTAGGTACTGTGATTATTCCCATTTTATCGGTTGGCCACTGAAGCTCACTGTTGATAAATGGAAGAGCAGAAATTCAAAGGTAGATGTATGAATTTCCAAAGGCCCTGTTTGTAACTAGGACTCCATTCAATGCCCGCCCCCCCATACTAGTTTTATGTCTTTTTATATGTAAATGCCACAAATACGTAGCGTGAAGGGTGTGGAAAAAGAAGGAAGAGAAAGGTTTTTTTTAAAGATCTTGTTGGAGAGAGTACAAGCAGAGGGAGCGGCAGGCAGAGGGAGAAGCAGGATCCTCGCTGTTCAGGAAGCCAGATATGGGACTCGGTCCCAGGACTCTGGGATCCTGACCTCAGCAGAAGGCAGACGCTTAACTGACTGCACCACTCAGATGCCCTGAGAAAGAGATTTGTAATAAGCAATTTGGTTTTCTACAATGGATCTATAATTTCAAGACACTAAGGAGACGGAAATTCTTATAGTATGACTTCCAGTATTTCAAATTCCCAAAAAAGTGTTCTGAGTCCCTATCTGTTTATGTTTCCAGCTTCACATTCTACTTCAGCTCTTGCATCCAGTCTCTGCCCCGGATCTATTATTCAGAAATATAGTCTCCCTGGAATATCCACAAAACTTGGGTTATCAGTAAAAGGAGTTATTTACTTGAGACACCAGGTGAAGGAGCTACCTGTTAATATCCTGTCATGTCTTCAGTACCTGGCTCAATTTTAACAATTCGGAATGAGGTCTGGCTGCTTTGTTGTTCCTCTTCTGTTACTGTGTCTTGAACTCCTCACTGCGCATTTCTCAGCAGCCCACACTATGACTGACCTGAGCACAGAATCCTAGAGCCACTGGCTGCAGGTGACTTAGCTAAGTGCTGCTGGTTTTGGACAGTGTGTGATGTTTAAAGCTTTATGTGAGTCCGCACATTGTTGCTAAAACACAGAATGTTCCATCAATGCAATAGATGGGAATAACTCATATGTCTTCTAAACTGAAATAGAGCTTTAAATGAGGAATGGATCCTGCAGTCAGCATTTGCCCTGATGAGTCCCTATCCCGGCTGACTCACACAGCCTGACTCCCGGAATCAATCAGAAGGAAAGAAAAAAAAAATCAGTTCGGCTCCAGCTCGGTCTTTTGCACCAGCAAAATTGGAAATTCATCCTGTTATGGACTGGAATGTATGTAAAATAGACACAACACACCACTTCCCATCATCCACAACCTCAGAGGATGAAATGGCTTTCCTGCTGCTCTTCAGAGTATTGGGTCCTGGCTTCCCATTCTGCAGTTAATTTAATCTTAAACCAATACATGATCGTTTATTCTGTGACAAAGCATTGTCCGAGTAGGGGTTCACAACCAATACTTGCCCCTCCTCCCTTACCCTGGCTTCTTTGGAAATGCATCGTCCTGCAATGGGAATCTCAACACCAAAGTCCCTAGAACCACAGTTTCTTACACATGAAGTGTCCAAGAACTATCTCCTGTTGAGGCTTAACCTACAGACTTGCCCCTTTCCTGGGGTTCTCCAGTTACTTCCATTCCCAGCTTCCCCTAAATTACTCATGTCTGTTTGATTCACTCATCACCGAGTGAAATATCTGAATCCCAACAGCCTTTCAGATGCTCGCAAGGGAACTGGTTAAAGGGACCTTAATGCTAATTCTTTAGCAAAATGGAAAACACCCTTCGTCCTTATAAAGTTTTGTGTAATTCTGATTTCTCATTTCCCAGAAATGCTGAAAGGTAATTTCTTTTACCTGAACACCAGTATTCAGTTTCTGTACACAATATTTTACCAAAACTTCACATGGTTTATGGGCATAATTCATTTGTTCCCTATAAAATGATTGTCTGTTCTATTACAAGACATCTTCCACGCCAAACTGTCCAGTTACATTCTCCTGTTAGAATCTCTTGCCTATTGTATCACCTATACCTAGAAACACTTTTTATACCAAAAAAGAAAAAAAAAGTATTATATTAATCACAGAAGGTAGCCAAATGAATAATTATTACTATATTGAGACATCTAGTAGGTCCTCAATAAACATTTTTGTAGTTTTTAAAATAAGAATTAGAATTTTTAGGGTACCTGGGTGGCTCAGTTGGTTAAGCGTCTGCCTTTGGCTCAGGTCATGATCCCAGGGTCCTGGGATCGAGCCCCGCTTCGGGCTCCCTGCTCAGCAGGGAGTCTGCTTCTCCCTCTCCCTCTACCCCTTCCTCCTGTTCATGCTCTCCCTCCCTCTCTCTCTCACTTTCTCTCAAATAAATAAAATCTTAAAAATAATAATTAGAACTTCTAAGCCTTTAAAGTAGGCATTTCAGTGACAAAGTGAATATTTTTGTTAAAGCAAGATTTTTTTAATTTTTTTTTTTTTTACCATGTTCAGATCATTACATAACAGGGATGGGTGCTTGGTTCTCATTTATGAGTTAAAGAAAAGGCTGTATTTTCAAATTTATACCCATTGAGGTACTCGATTTCTCATTTCGTTTGCAACTAATCAAAAACACGAAACGGGGGGAAAAAAGACGGGTGAATTTGTCTGTCAGGGGTTGCCAGAACAAAGTACCACAGACTGGGTGACTTAAACAACACAAATCTATTCCCTCAGAGTTCTGAACATTGAAATCCAAGATCAAGGTGACCTCAGGACATTAGTCCCATTGGATTAGGACTCCACCCAGATGGCCGCAGCGAACCTTAATGTATTTCCTTAGAGGCCCTGTCTCTAAATATAGTCACACTGGGTGTTAGGACTTCCACAGATACATTTGGGGGGGGATATAATTCAGTCTGTAACAGGAAGGTATCAAGAACTGATATCCGTGTCTGTGGGCAGTCTCATGTCTGAATCTTTGCTATGCAGGCCTGGAACTTTCAGAATGAGGAAGGTCTGCTTTAGGTCTCTCTGCCTCTCTTTCTGCCAACCAGTCCTCAAGGCCTAAATTGTATCATAAATAAGTTTGAGACATTGTTGCAATATTTTGTAGTTAGGAAAGCAAATTCACTTTCATTTGTTTCTTGTCACTATTTTGTTTTCACATTTCAGGGATGTTCTTTTACATTATGGAATCCACATAAAATTATAGAAATTATCAGGCTAATGCCATTTAAGTAGACAGTATCCAATGATGATTAGATTAATGAGAAATAGAATGACCTGGGAAACTACTTGTAATGTTTGTTTGTTTGTTTATATTTAAGGATTTTATTTATTTATTTGACAGAGAGCACAACCTGGGGCAGTGCGAGAGGGAGAAGCAGGCTCCCCGCTGAGCAGGGAGCCCATCATGGGACTCGATCCCAGGACCCTGGGATCATGACCTGACCCAGAGGCGGACACTGAATTGACTGAGCCACCCAGGTGCCCCACTTCCAATGTTTATTGTCAAATAATCACCATCTGTGTATTTGCAAGAATTTTTTAAGTAGATAGAAATGAAAACCTGCTTAGTCAAGAAACAGAATCTATTGATTCTTGTAATTGAGAATTCCAAGAGATAGTTTTGTTTCAGTCATGGTGGGATCCAGGAGTTCAAACTAAGTTATTTAGACTCAATGTCTCTCTCCTTTTTTCTCTCCTCTCCCTCTATGTATATATGTGTATATATACATATAATATAATATATATATACACATATAAATTCATAGTTGATTAGGCTTTTGCTTTGCTGCATAATCTTCACATCTAGCCATGTCTAAGAAAGAATGCCACCTTCTTTCCTTCAGAAGAACTCTTGTTATCTCTGCTTGGATATTGAATTTTCCTTTGAAACCTCTAGTGTTCAGAGAGTGGGGCAGACTCACTGCCCGACCAAGTAGGGTCAATAGTTAGTGATGGGTTGGGCGCGATCTCCCCCTTCAGAATCTTAGAGTACAAGGTAGAAGGCCCTGAAAACGCAGATCAACCTAACTTTGCTGTTATATACTGTTCGATAATCCTCTTGTTAAGTGCTTAGTGCCTATCAGACAGCAACGTATTAGGTCAATTCCTCCATAATGTGAGAGGTTAGGACTCTCTTCAGTAACCACACCATGTTTTTGTACTGTTCCTCCGTTGTTCTCGGGCTCTGGTGAGCATCAGAATGACCTCTAAGGCTTCTATCATACACGATGGCTAGACCCAATGTGTAGCAATGCTTATTTCAGGGCCTAGGGTTGTGATTTCCAAAAGCTCTCCTTGGGATTCTGAGGCAGAAGTTGTTGAAAATTTCTTCTTTAATACAGGATATATATTTGAGTGCCACCATCACCCTTTCCCAATCACTAGGCCAGAAATCTGGATTTTTAAGAAATAATAACACTAATAGCACTAATGTCTGCAGTACAAAGAGTGACCCCTCTGTTCCAGGTGCTCTGCAGGGCGCTTTGTGTGGCTCTCCTTCACTTCGTGCTCACAAGGAACCTATCACTCTGCTTTTTTCCCCCTGAGGATTTAGAATGTGAAGTAACCTGTGCAAAAATCACACAGCTAGTATTTATGTGGAGGAATCTGAATCTTGGTTCATGTCATTTTTAAACTCTATCACATTATATTGCATCTTGATTTTTTTAAGATTTTATTATGAAGAGCAAGAGCGAGAGCAAGAGAGAGAGAGTGCGCATGAGATGGGGGAGGGTCAGGTGGGGAAGCAGACTCCCCACTGAGCAGGGAGCCTGATGCGGGACTCCCAAGATCATGACCTGAGCTGAAGCTAGTTGCCCAACCAACTGAGCTACCCAGGCACCCCGTAACTTGACTTTCTTTCTCAAACCTCTTCAAGGTATATTCATGAACTAAAACAGTTCTCACAAAAGTTCTACGAGGTGATTACAAAAGATGTCATAACATATGAAGAAATTAAAATGAGAATAGGCAATATAAATTGTCTAAAGTCATGAAGGAAGTTTGTAGCTCAACTGAGATGAGGGTCCTGGTCTCCTGGCTTCTCATGTAGAGAAGCATCCAATTTCCTGTACAGACTGTGCCCCTTCTCTGGTGAGTAAGCACTGGGACCCTCTCTTTTGAAGTGAAGCATTTAGTACCTCAACCTGAGAACACACACTTCACTTAGTTTTTTTTTTTTCCCTGCTTTTCTTTCTGTTATTACCCAAACAAATTTGCTATCCCATCATTTTTTCTTCTTCCTAATAGTATCTACTTTGCTTACACAAAACAGCCAAAATTTAAGCTAAGCAAATGAAAGTAATGTTTCCTAGAGGAGAGAGAAACCATCCATTTTTGGGATTTTTGAGGCATCAAGTGGTCTGTCTTTAAATACCTGTGGACACAGCTGTTGGACAGAAGTCAAGGCCTTTCCTGTCAAATGATGAGGGAATAGAGACTTTATATACTAATGTCTCCCACGGATCCCAGCAAGACTGTCCTGATAGCATCCCAGAGCTCTGAACAGTTAGGAGCATAAACAAAATATGTCAGACAATGACAAGAAAAATGTATATTTTCTTTTAATTTACCTCCAGATCCAATTCAAGGGGCAAACATTCAGTTATTTTAGAAAATAATTTTCTCTTCATGAAAAGCCAAAGAGCTTGTTCTGAGTTGTCAGCCCTGCCAATAATGGGACAGATTAAGTTTTCTTGGAAGGAATTTAAGACATTTTTCTCCACAAAAGCCACACCTCAAAATCCCTACAGTCTATGATTTTAGTTTTCTAGGATAACATTCAGAATGAAGTATAATTAATAATTCTAGCATTACCTTTCTATAGTACTTTCTAGTGTAAAATAAATTTTTGAAATATCAATTGTCGGAGGTAGGTGTTATTGTATGTATTTTATAAATAGGCAAGTGAAGGATCAAGTGGGCTAAATCACTATCAATGTCTTAACAGATTATAAAGAGGGACATAGGACCTTTAT
>CM052800.1:161018118-161100700 GCA_028533885.1 Nasua narica | reverse complement strand
AATCAAAGCAGCTTTGCAGTGGGGTCTGTTTAGGGTATTAACAAATGCTGGAATTTTTAAATCCCTCTTTCTATTCACACATTCATAGTTCAGAAACAGTCACAAAAGATGCTCTCAGGATGAAGCTTTGTGCAGCAAGTTGGAGCCCAGGCTGAACTTACGTGGTTGAGTTAGAAAGCTCTCACAACTGTGGTTTATAATGGAGGAGTGGACACACCTCTGACAGTATTAGCTCTGACAGCAGATAGAATGCTGGTTACTTCCCCTGCTGTGACACGAGGGCACCGTCATGAGGATCTCCTGAGTGCCAGGCAAGTGGGAAGACTTTTCTGAATAAAGAATCTTACCTGGCAATATTTTCGAAGGCATACCAATAATCCACCTGATATACAGATAGATGCATAACACACATACACACACATATATGATTCTATATATCAGATATAATCATATAGATACATAGATAATATGTCAAATAATTTTAAAATCTTTTTAATGTGAACTCTGTACTAGCTTTTTAAGCATAATATTGTCAATGTCAGAGAGGTGTCAAATTCAAGTCTTTCATTTTTAAATATTATTTTTCTATATAACCCAGGCTAGTCAATATATTGATCAGAAAGAAGAACATTTTGTATAACCAAAAGACAGAATAATAGGACGAAGTATGTGGCATTTAGACACGTTTTTGACAGCACAAACCATTCTAGTTATAATTAAGCCACGCAGTATACTCCCCACTTTCAAAGTGCATGTGGGCATTTGATTTCTAGCCAAGAATAACATGACAATCATGTTATTGCTATTGTCTCCTCTATTTTGGGGAGAGCAAGGAAAGTTCACACTCTTTCTCCTTTTCTGTATTCTATTATCTTCTCTCAAAATACTGCTTTCAGGATTACATTAATTGAGGAAAATAATTTAATACAATTTTGCTCTAAGTAAGATACAGAGAGTAGCTAACAGTAAAGGTAAAAGTCACCTATATTCTAGTCAATGTTTTCATTTAGATTTCGTGGGTTTAAGCAGATATATTCCAGTGAAGGTCTGTGTAAGGAATGGAATCCAATTTCCTTCGACACATGCACACACACGTGTGTATGTGTGTGTGTGTATGTCACGCATATATCTTCCATGTGAAGGTGATCTTCATATTCTGCTTCTCGTGTGACCTAAAGCTAGGGCTGCCATACACTGCGTGCGATCAATAACCCGGACAGCACTCCCCAGACGAATGAAAAACCCCATGTGGGGGCTTTGGCTAAAGCATTTAACTTTCTTCAAAAAGCAAAAGTCAGTTATATTTGGTACATTATAGTGCTTAGGCTGCCAGAGAACACTTAATATGCCCCTTAGCACACACATGTACACACACACACACACACACACACGCACTCCATAGGAGACAAATCAAATAGCAATCCCCCTACACGCACATGTGGATGTATACTACTGGCCCCGAAGGATATGATGAAGAAGTTATTACTTCCATACCTACTGCACCGGGAATGCCTCGTGGACCACTTTCTCCAGCAGGACCTCTGTCTCCTTTTTCACCAGGGGGTCCAGGAGGACCTTTAAAAAATAAATGACAATTACCAATCACAGTTTTAAAACAAAGGTAAAATGCATATGTCATGTTTCAAGACAGTTCTATAAGCAAGTCCAGCCTTCTATTTGTTGTGCAGTAGCATAGAGTGAGTAAGACTGACCCTCCCGAATGGAGGGTCACTAGAAACCCACAACCTAGCTATCTAGTACATATTCATGTGTGCCCAGCACTTTTTTTTAGGTTCTTAGAACCCAGGAGCAGAGAAAGGACTCAGAGTCAATGACGCCATAAATTCACCTTAGTACTGGGTACATACTAGGCAGATCCCACTGCATGGACTTAGATGCTGTGTGGAAAACGTGTGAGGACGTATAAATCATGTGTGATGCACACACAGTAGATAACCAAAAACCATCTTTTTGGAAATCACAAACTCACATCTCTGAGACAGACACAGACCAGCGGGAGCAGTGATGGTTGAAAAACCTTTGAGAGAGTAGGATTTGAACAGTAATTTGAACGATGGAGAGAATGAGATGAAAGAAAATTCTGGGTAAGCGGGAGAGACTTGGGGAAAAGCAGGAAGGTGAAATGAGTAAAAGAACACTTTCCAAAAAAATAATACAGTTAACCCTTGAACACAAGTTTGGATGGTGGGTCCTCTCACATGCAAATTTTTTTTGACAAATACAATACAGTACTGCAAATGTATTTTCTCTTGCCTATGATTTTTTTTTGCTTAAATGATTTTCTTAATAATATTTCTTTTTTCAGCTTTATTTAAGAATACAGTATATAAGACATATAACATACAAAACATGTGTTAACTGACTATTACTGTTAGGGCTTCCAGGCAACAGTAGGCTATTAGTAAAGCATTAGGGAACTCAGAAGTTAAATACTCATTTTCAAGGGCACAAGGGATCAGCACCCCAACCCCTGCAACGTTTACAACTAGAGTTGTATTAAGTAGTTGTATTAAGTAGAATACCTAAGTAGATACAGATATGATAAAATCAGTTGGAGAGGTTGCAGGGACAATTTTGACTACCTAGCCCCACAATTTCCCAAGTGTCCCCTGACTACTGAATTGAATCAATATTGATTTAGTCATTTGAATTTTCTGTGCCCAGCAAAATGGATATCTAATGATCACCTCTTGGCACTTTGGAACTCTTTTTTTTTTTTTTTTTTTTAAGATTTTTATTTATTTGAGAGAGCAAGCAAGAGAGAAAGCACGAGTGGGGTGAGGGGCAGAGGAGGAAGCAGACTCCCGCTGAGTAGGGAGCCCAACATGGGGCTCTATTCCAGGACCTGAGATCATGACCTGAGCCACTCAGGCATCCCTGGCACTTTGGAACTTAAAGGTAACACTGCTAATATTCCTGCTTCTACATGGAACCGCACAGGACAAGTATTAATCCCTTCACTTCAAGCAGAACAATTTGCAATTTTCTTTTCAACTCCAAAAGGAAGAAATGAACTTGGATATACCACAGAATAATAAACAGTAACATTTTAAAAGAGGCATTTTCAATCGCTGTGGTTTGGCCAAATGCATAGTCCAAGGACGACACACAACTCTATTTAGCATCACTGGCTGGAGAGCACTTGCTTACACATTTTAATCAGGTAGGGGAATAAAATACCTGAAGAATTTGAAGAGAGGGCCACATGAACAGATAAAGATGATGTCATTAAAAAGTATATTCTGTTCATGTTCTTTATTTCTTTTGAAGTCCTGCCCCTGCTTCTCTCCATTTTTTTATCTGTTCCATTTTTTAAGGTCCAAACTTGGATTTTAGAACCTTGCTTCCCTGGTTACTCAATTTTCAAGATATCATTGTTCTTAATGGCGCTTGCCCCCTTTCTCTCCATATGCATCATGGGGCAGTAATATTTTATTGTACTTTCATTGCAAAAGCAACTCTATTTATTACAGGAAATACGAAAGCCTAGAAAAATATAATTCATAATTCAATCACCTTAAGAGACTATTAACATTTATTTCTTGTGTGTGTACTTTTTGTTTTGTTTGACTGTATTTTTTTGTTGTTGTTGTTAATATAATCACGTGCAAACAAATGTGAAGCTATAACTTCACATTGGAGACATATGTTTAGATGTTGCCCAAGAAATGTCAGGGCTCTACATCAGTGAGGAGTTGCACCTCCACAACCAAGAACATGGGTGCAGTTCATTCATCTCTACACAACGACAAAGTTAAGGGCAAGCAGGATAGACAGACTCAATTTGCAGCCGGCATTTTCCTGAGCAAATTGAAAGGAAGAAAAACCACTCAAGGGAAGCAAATCCACTCTTTCTTTGGGGGAAAGGAAAAAAAAATGTGTACTAGGAAAGGTTTTGACTTAGTAATTAGAGTTCTAAAGCAAGACACAGACATTCTAGGAAAAAGTAGAATGTGTGAGACAAGAAACAAGTCAATGGCAGACTAGATCTCGGCTCTTAGTCTCTGGTTAAGAGTTTTTGCGTTTATTCAGCCAGTAAGAGGTGAAACTCTTTCAGAAACACTTTCGTTTCAATTATTTTACAGGTAACCCTGTAGAGTAACTGCATGCAGCTCTAATGTTGGAGAGTTAATCCAATCATAACAAATACATGGGTTATTTTACATAATTCATAGTCAAAACTCCCTCTCTGTATTTTAATATAAAATACTGATACCAGGTTTCTGACTCCCAGAGTAAGAAAATCAGGCATGCCTTCAAGAATTCTAACTAGGTCCGTTGGCTGTTACATTTGTATTGTTACTTTATTCTTCATGTAACATTAATCTTACTATGTTTCATTTTTATACATTGTTGTATCTCTTCAACTAGAAAAATGTAGAAAATGTGGGAAGTAGCTCAATAAATATTTTTAGTGTCTTTCACATATTTGGGGGGATAGAAATACACTGATCATATACCAGTTTTCTCTTAGCTTTGTGTGTAGAACTTTTGAGAACACAGTCAACACAACGATGTTGTGCAACCTTCCAAAATTGGTCTCCTCCATCCCTGCTGATATTCACATCCTAATCATCCTGCACTTGGACTAGGCTAGAGACTTTTCTCTGGTCTGACTGTATTGTGTCTATTTCACCCTCATATTTCCTTCAATTCCAGCTTTAAAAAAAATAGTGCCTTTATCAACTATATATAGGAATATAGCCATCTATTCTGCCATGTTATGGAAGAAAGAATGAAGAATTTAAAAGTCAGGAGACTTGGTGTCTTTGCAGTCACCTTCTTTGTTCTGAATTACTATCAAGCCATAAGAATTCACACTATTTTTCTTCAAATTTAATACTGTCTAACTGCAAAGTTCCAGGGGTAATTCATAAATGCTGCAGCAGTAATTTGCCATGGACAACTTCCTCTATAAGATGCACATATAAAATCCACTACGTAGCTCCCTCCCTATGATTTTTCATTAAGGGAAAACTAATATTTCTACATTGCCACAAAAAAGAACTGATTTAGAATACTCAGTAACCATAAATATCAGAGATCAAAATCACACAGTTAACTAGAAATGCAAACCCAGGCATATCCTAGCCTTTAAAGTCCTCAGATGATACCAAAGAACTAATAATGTCTGCCTAAATTTCCAGAGCTATGCTTCTCTGTGTCCTATTCATTATGGTTACACATTTTCTAGTTTATTCTTAATCTTTCCTTGTCATAATAGAAATCTACCACATCTTCTGGGCTATTGCTGCTTAAACGTGCCTTTTTTTTTTCCTATTAATTTTCATGCATATTGACTTAGATATCTTTAATTTGGAAGAGGCCTTAAAGATTTCTTAGTCACACATATAAGGGGTCAGCGAGAGTAAGGTCTTAAAGTCCAAGGTCTTAAAGCTAGTTGGGTAAAACCAGAAATAGACCACTTCTTTCCTGACCTTCTAGGCTATCCTATTCCCAACCTAATTGACTTCATTCCTGGCATCTGTTTTTCCATTATTCCTAGGACGGATTTTTCCATTATATAGTGGTTAAAGATACAACCATTTTTTAATTTTTTAAATCATGATAATTGGTTGCATAAGCCTCCAAATTTATATTCTATCAATTATTTCTTCTTCTTCCTTGACATGAATATAGTTTATGTGTGAATATAAATATGCTTTTAGATCTTGGAAAGAAAATTTGTTTAAAATTTCTTTTCAGAAAACATCACATTATCTTTTCTCACCACTGAGCCATATTGTATTTTATTTCTCTTAACTCCTCTCCTCGAATGTTCACCGACTTTGTTTCTTTAAATCATGCTATCTCTCACCCCCTACCAAACTACTTCATTATTGTGGTGATGAAATTCCATTTAGTCTTTTAGACTCTAATGACTATAATTACTTGAAAATGTGTTAAAATATTTTTGTCTCTTTTATTTTCATGATTACTTAGCAACTGTTAATATCAAAAGGGGGGACACAAAGATGACTAATCTCACAACCAACAAATGATAGGGCACTCATTAATTTGTACAATTTGTTTTTCTTCGGTTATAGTTTCATACGCATTTTTAAAAATTTCTTTTATGCCTAGATGTGGTAGAGAATATAAAAAATAGCCCCCAATCTTAAGGAATGTATTATTTTCAAGAAGAGGCAACACTGCTCTAGAATACAATGTAAGGTACTTTTTGAAACGACTATCATGTGAAGATTTCTCTGATGAAAAAATAACTATGTTTAGTATAAAGGAAGATCCAGATGTCAGAAAGAGTATTACTCTGATGGAACTAGAGAAGGCTTCACATATTAGATGGACATTGAATGAGAGAGAGGATATTTTCAAATAGAAATAGAAGGTAAGATATTTAAGTGGAGGCAAAGGCACAAAGCAGGATATAAAAAATACTAGGTATGTTAAAATCAGAGTTAAATCGCTTGAAGTACTTGGTATCAAAAAGGGAAAAGGGAGGGGTGCCTGGGTGGCTCTGTGGGTTTAGGCCTCTGCCTTCGGCTCAGGCCCTGATCTCAGGGTCCTGGGATCAAGCCCCGCATTGGGCTCTCAGCTCGGCGGGGAACCTGCTTCCCCCTCTCTCTCTGCCTGCCTCTCTGCCTACTTGTGGTCTCTCTCTGTCGAATAGATAAATAAAATCTTTAAAAAAAAAAAAAAAGGGAAAAGGGAGGGAATTAGGTATTCAAAAGCGGTTACAGGACACATTATAGAAGACCCTGAGTGCCATAAAGAGAAATGTATAATGAGGAAGTGATGGGCTTATAATCTAGGGTTTCTCTTCAGGAAGACTACATTTGAACAACAGTGTAGATAGGATTACAGTCTGAAAAGAAAGAAATGAGGAAGGAAATGATTCGGAGACTATTTCAATAATCTGGTAGAATTGTGGTAAAAAAAAAAAGTTTAAACAAGAATATAAAGAAACAACAAGAGGATAGGGAATATAGGACCGAAGAACTATGGCAGAATAAAAACAAAATTGCTATGCTGGAAATCTGGAAAAATGACACTGTCATTACAAAGTATGACTCAGTAAGAAGAAAGTGCTAGTTTCACTTATTTATTCAATACATACATATTTGCTCACCCACTGTCCAGCAGGGCCTCTAACGGGTGCTGGGTAGGGAGAGATTGCTAAGAGAGGTGAAATTCAACCTCATGGAACTCATAGGCTATTAGGGAAGATATATGCTAAACAAAAAAGCCGATGTGTATATTCAACAATTTCATAAAGTGGCAAGTACTGTAAGGAAGTTAAAACAAATGATGACACAGAGGAATGGGGGAGGAAAAAAAAATGACCTCCAAAAAGGTATTTTTGAGTGGATCCAAGAAGGAGTGGAGTTCTAAGAGAACATTTTGAGAGAGCGGAAGTATAGTGCACATTAAGGACAGCAAGAAATGAAACTAACACTTCCTCCTTCATTACTTACACTTTTAAGTAGCACTTTCATTTTTCCAGATTTCCAGCTAGACAAAAGGAATGCCAGCAGGGAAATGGGAAAATGAGGGCAGATAAGTAGACGAGTTCCAGACCAAGTAGGAATACAAGTTTATTTCAAGTCAATGGGAAGAATATCGAAGGGGCTCAAGCGTGAGAGCTGAAACATCTACTAACTTTTTTTAATACCACTCTTTTGCTCTACCTAATATAGAATGAATCAGAAGTTGAACCAGAAGGAACAACTGAGAAGTTGATGTAGTGCATCAGACAAGCATAGTTGCTTGAATAAGCGTAGGAGCAGACGAGATAGGGAGAAGTGGTTTTATTTCAAATATTGCATGCGAGAAGAGAAGAGTTAGATGGAGGGAAGTGACCGAAAGACATCAAAGACAGCTTCCGAGGTCTTGGAGTGTGTGACTAGTTGGATAATGATATGGCTGATAAGGCTGAGGAAGCAACAGATTGAGGGAATGGATGGGGTAGGATGCTCAAGAATCAAGGGTTTGGTTTTGGATTTCTAAAATTTTGGACATTTATTTGAAATGCAGAGTGGAGCTGTCTAATTGTTAGAGGGAATGCTGATTAATTCAAATTTTTCTTTGTCATCTGTGTTAATAATTAAAGAATGCATGCAATGTATTCCATGTAAGCAAGCTATAAAGCACAATAAAACAGAGAATATCCCTGTGATGTTACAAATCAAGAAATAGGTCTCTATTTAGGTGCTCCCCGATCTCATTCATCTTCTTCCTTTTCAGAGTTAAACATTAGCCTGAATTTTGTGGTTCTTCACTCACTTTCCTGCACTTTACAAGCTACCATTCTTATTACATATGTATGCATCTATAAATCCACATTATTTGCTTTTGCTAAATTGTGAGCATTAGAAACAAAGTAACACTATATATAGTTTCCTTGGACTTGCTTTACATTTTCTTTCTTGTAAACACTTGGATATTAGACTTGAAGTATTTTTTTTTCTAAACTAGTGCTATATAATAAAAATCTCATGGATTTCTGTTTATTACTAATACAATAAAAATATTAAAATTGTAAATCAGAGTTTAACAGGCATGGAAACTAGAATAAGAGCATCTAACATGAATTTAATTAGAATTACAGAAGAAAGGATAGAGAGGGTTGAGAAGAAGCAGTATTCAGTGACTGAAGCTGGTAACTCTCCTGAATTTATTATGCTGGATTTAAATCCATAAATATAAAAAGTAAAAATAAATGCAAAATGAATAAATTATCAATGTAAAAACTAACTAGTGAAATTGCTGGTAATGAATACAAGAAGGATGACAAGCAGATTGGCAGTCATTTTTAAAACAGCAAGGAAAGCCAAAAGCCAGGGAAATATCCTCAAAATACGGATCAAAATAACCAGAATAGGTGTCAATCTAAGAAATATATATGCAGTAAAACAATTTTAAAGATCAAGGACAAAATCAAGAAAATGGAATCAAAAGGTCTCGCCTTTTAGACTTTCACTAAATGAACCTCCAAAAGATATACTTCAGAAAGAAGGAAAATGATCCCAGAAGTGATGTCTGACACACTTAGACGCACATTTAGAAGAAGGGAAAATTGGCAAACTCATGTGCAAATTTTAATATTGTCTATATAATGTAAGAAAAATAATACTGACTGAATTCCTGCTTTTTTTAAAAAAACTACATAAAATAGAAATAAAGTATGCTCAAAAACAGCAGAAAAGCAGGAAAAAGGGCCATCAGACAAAGTTTAAATTCCATGTATATTTAGGATCAAGGTGAAGATATTGATCAACATTAGACATTGCCAAGATAAAGTTCAAGGACAACCACCAACCAAATAGAAATAGAATAGAAAGTCTCCAAAAATTTTTTGACTCCTTTGGTGGAAAGAAAAATTCAATGAGAAAATTCTCAATCAATCTAAAAGTAGACAAAGGAAAGCACATGGAACACAGAACTGGACAAAAACAGCACAAAATAAGATGGTAGAAATAAGTACAGTGAAAAGAAATGGTTAGATTGCACATTTTTAAAAAAAGTGTTCTTGGGATGTCTGGCTGGCTCAGTTGGTAGAGTCTGCAACTCTTGATCTCAGAGTTGTGAGTTTGAGCCCCATGTTGGGTGTAGAGACTACTTATGAATAAAGTATTTAAAAAAAAAGGGTTCTTTATGTAAGAGAAACTAAAACAAAGTAAAATGAGAAAACATTTAAGATGTAAATAAAAGCAAGAGTAAAAATATATATAATGTGTATATTAATTTAAAAGTCAGTAAGATTCAATTTACCACAGTTTACCAAGAGCAACCAAAATAGAAATCGACATACTGTTATTTTGTTATTTTACAGAGTTCAAAGACCTTTCTATTTTATAATCCAGTCAGATAAGAAGTAAAAGAGACTCTGGAGGTTTTGAAAAACAGACTTAACAAGCTTGATTTGTGGACAGGTGAAGAATTTGGTGCCTTATAGAAAACATGTATTCATCTTCATTAATATGGGATAGTTTGAACAATGATTCAATAGACTTGAAAGACTTTTTTTTTTTATCACTTTCAATTAAAGAATACTAAGATATTGTTATCTCGCTGTGTCTTGATAATTACTTTCTCTGGACATCTGTAGTAAACCTTTGCTTAAAAACTATTTTGTACCTTAGGATTTCAAAATACCAAATCTCTGCACATAACAATATATTTTAATATATTATTTTCTGGAGAAATGAGGAAATATTTTACCTTGAATTAAAGTGATATTTTTCAAGGTCTGAGAGTGTTCCCAATCTTTCAGTCTGAGATCATTAGTGATGTTATTCAGTATTTTCACTTCCCCTTTTATTTCCTGTTCCAAATTCACTTGTTTTGCTTTCATAGACATAATTTCTGCTGATGCATTGTACACACGCTCTTCTAATCTACTCATGTCCTGTGAAATATAACCAAGCATCCACAATTTTTATTACACACATAATTATCAAATCTGTAAGGTTAAGAAGCCCTGAAAGCCAGGTACTTTTTTTTTTTTAATATTACAGAACATCATGGAATAAGAATATGGAAATTAGAGAACTGTCTTAAAATACTTTTTTGTTTTGGAGCATTTCCTCTTTGAACTGAGTGACTGAACTGTTGCACCCTCTGTCCCTATAAAATCAGTTTAATATACCTAAGATACGCTTCGATTCCTAAATATATAGATGTCAAAATGCTAAAAATGACACAAAATACTTGTATGATTTTTATTTTAGCAGAAGTGAAATTTCTTTGTACTGTACTTAGAGTAGCTACATATTCCAATTCTGTGAATTTGATAGAATTTGTATATTAAAATGTTTTATAGCAATAATAAAGTTTAGTGTTATAATTCTCAGTGGTAATGGGAAATAGTTCTAGATAGTTTTTCACATTCAGTAAAGTCTCCACTAGAATTTTAACAATCTTTTACTTCTAATTTTTTATTTTATTTTTTATTGTTTTAAATTTTTTATTTTTTTTAGATTTTATTTATTTATTTGAGAGAGAGACAGAGAGGGAGAGAGGGAGCACAATCAGGGGCAGAGGCAGAGGCATAGGGAGAAGCAGCCTCCCCACTAAATAGGGAGCCCAAGAATGGGCCAATCCCAGGACCCTGGGATCATGACCTGAGCTGAAGGCAGATAAATGCTTAACTGACTGAACCACCTAGGTGCCCCTCTTACTTTTAATTTTTACTATCTCTGTGAGGTTTCATTAATATTTTGTTTTCAAATACATATATACTTTGCATATATTTATATACATGCATGCATACACAGACTGTGAATAGGAGAGACCATATTGCATTCCAGAACATGCTTTCATCTTTTTACTCAATAATATATTAAGGATATTTACCTATGAAAATGGAGACTGCCTTTTTTCAATAATTTAGCGGAATTATATGAATATATTTTTTCATAATTTAAGATTGCTAGAGATCAAGTTTTGAGGTGCATACTTTTTATTCTTACATCTTTAAGGAATGCTGCAATGAACAACATTATATATGTATTTACATATCTGTACAAGTGCTTCTATAGGGTAGCTTCCTGGGAGTAGAGCTGATCAGAGGAACTAAGTGTTAAACTTCCTGTTCAGTACTGCCATGGTGCCTTCAAACATATGGCACTATTTTTTAAATCTTACCAATCACATATCAGTGCCTACTTTTGCACCCAAAGGCCGGGTACCTTCAACATATTTAAATTTGCAGAGTTAAGAGTAGATACATAATGAATCATCCTACTTACTTTGCTTTTCAAATTACGAGGAGGTTACATAGACGATCATAATAAAGTTTTTGACAATGTCTTTATTTTCCTTTCAAGACTTCGGCTCGGTTTTCCTTTGGGTGTTGGGCCGTTTCTGAGGTAATGAGCCTTTTCATCCATTCTGGTGACATTTTCTGTCCCCCTATTCTACTTTTATTGCATCCTCCGTCCGTGGTATGCTCTATACTTTTCTAAGGACATCTCTGCTTACCTGCTGATGTAGTCTCATTGCCCATTGGCATAGGAAAACAAGCCAGGGGTATATCACTCCCTAATCCAGTTACAGAGAGAAAATTACACTTGTCTTGACTGGACTGGACAAGTTGAAGTGAGGGGGGTCAAGGCAGTCAGGGTGCAAACCCTTTGAAAGGAAATGAACAGATACCTCGATTGGCCCCTTTGGTGACACTACACTCGAGCAGAGAAGCTTATCAGTTTTTATTGCTCTAATTGTGCCTTTCCCCATCCCAAACCCTATTCTATTGTCTCTACTCCCTCTATCTCCTCCTTCCTTGACTATTTGGCATTTTCCATATCATATGGTATAAGTCATGATAATGAAAAGCACAGCACCGGGAATACAGTCAATGATATTGTGATAAGGTATGGGGAAGGATGGTGACTACACTTCTTGTGGTATTGCGTAATGTAGAGAATTGCCAAATCACTACACTGTACACTTGAAACTCATATAACATTTAAAATAAATACAATTTTGGGACACCTAGGTGGCTCAGTCAGTTAAGCATCTGCCTTCAGCTCTGGTCCAGTTTGGCATCAGGGCTCCTTGCTCAGCGGGGAGCCTGCTTCTCCCTCTGCCTGCCACTCCCCTTGCTTTTCCCCCCATCCCCCGACAAATAAATACATAAAAGCTTTTTAAAAAATAAATACAATTTGGAAAAACACTTTTAAAGCTTGGATGTGAGCATAGTTTTTTGTAAAGCACAGCAACATACAAAATACGCTCACCTTTATTTGGGGAGCTCCAGCTAGCCACGGAGCAGAGGGCAGGGGGCTGGCAGTTGATTTTGCTACCAAAAAGCCAGGACTTACCCATGTTTTTCATACATAAAGCTGAGCTGCCTTTTTATTCCCTTTTTTGAAAGCTGCCTATGGTGCTCATATTAGCCAGATTTCACTTGAAATAATTTTTACTGGGAAGAGGGAAAGTGCATTTGATTATTTTTTTTAAAAAGCCTATTCCACATCCATAGACACCTTCCTTACTCTACCAGCAGCGGCCCCGCTGGAAACTGGAATTTAATTTTGCATTCTTACAGTTCTATCAACAATGGGCATGATGAATTCCCACCTCTCTCTTTTCTTTTGTGCTAGTGTACTTTTTTCCCTCGAGCTGATATTTGGTCTGTCCTTGACAGGCAACATGCTGGCTTTGCTCATAAGTCTTTCCTTCAAAGAGCACTTACTGATTCAGGCATTCATTTAATTTACTTATTACTGCATTGGGCTAAAGATTCGAAGATGAATACAAGGGTTTAAGCAAAGGGGATGAGAGTCCGAAATTGTTTTCAATGAGCACATGTGCACACACACACATCCATATACATACACTAGTCCTGACCCAGTTTCTAAATCTCTACAAGTGATTACTGCCTGGAAAAAAAAATAGCTTTGGAAGTCCCTCCATTCCCTCTACCTTCATTTCTAATGCCAGGCCCCCCTCCAAAACGTTAAGTGTGATCTATCTGAACTCAAAGAGTTCGCTGATCACTACATTTTCATTATTTCCAGTAATTATCACTTCAAACACATTCAAGATTTCTACTGTCTTTCAGTTTCCAATTTGGTCTCAACTCTTGATGTGAGTTCATAGATATCCTATGGTCTCTACTGAAACTCTGGGGCATTAGCATACCAAATATATCCTGTCTGTCCATCTGGTCCATCTCCTCTCTCTCTCCTCACTCTGTCTCACTGCTCTTTTGTTTTTACATAAAGTAGTATTTCTTCTCCCCTTCTCTTTCCCTCTAACTTAATCAGTTATTACTCTCATAACTGAAATTTTATTTTTGTCTCCCATATTCTTCTGCCCTGTAGACAGTTACTACCTTGTGATTCTCTCTACCCTTCCATAGCTCAAGTACTTGATATTTAAGATTTTATTTATTATTTATTTATTTATTTGACAGAGAGAGGGAGAGAGAGAGAGAGCGCGTGCGTGCGCAAGCAGGGGGAGGGGCAGGCAAAGGGAGGGAGAGAAGTAGGTTCCCCACTAAGCAGGAAGCCCGACATGGGGCTCGATCCCAGGACCCCAGGATCATGAACTGAGCCGAAGGCAGATGCCCAACTGACTGAGCCACCAGGTGCCCCAGAGTCCTTGATATTTTGATAGTAATTGATATATTTAGATACTAATTAACAGTGTGAGAAACACAAATCTTGGAAGAGGTGACATGGATTATCAAGGCTGGTGTTGGATGAGGTTTACCAACAAAGTCCCCATATTTATATAGCCATGCCATTGTCTTGTGACATCTTAAAACCGGGATCATGTGAAATTCAAAAGTTCTGAGTGACTGCATCTTATAAATAAAGATGTAAACTATTCCTTTCTTAACCTTCCTTAACTATTCCTTTCTTAAACTATTCCCTAGTAAACAATTTAGTTGGTTTTCATCTGAGGATATAATTTTAGAGGTCTGTTGTTCCTCTATAAGTGACATCCATTTTTAAAAATCACTACTGTTAATACTATCTCCATACAGAAAACAACTTCATTAATCAAAAATGGGTCTATTCAAATAAAATCTACTACCAAGATGCCAATGTTGCTTAGCTAATGGTGGAAACTTTAACGGCTTCACACTATGATCTTAGGCCTTAAATATTTGATAATATAAAGATTACTTTTTCACAAGAGTAGTTAAATTTTAGTCATATGCTTATTTTTCATGGAATGGAACAATTATAATTATTTAACAACCAAAAAACCTACAATTTTGAAATAAGGGAATTATTAATTTCTTTCTTTTTAATTTCTTTCTCATCAATACAAAGTAATCTGATGGTTTGGCCACAGGACAGTCTATAACAGAAGTGAGAAAATTATGATCCATGGGCCAGAAGTCTGTTTTGTAAACAAAGATTAACTGGATTAACCCAGCTCCCCTCCTGTGTCTGCATACTGTCTCTGGCTGCTTGTGTACTAGAATGGCAGAGTTGAATAGCCACAAGGGAGACCTTACAGTCCCCAAAGACTAAACTTTCACATCTGGCCCTTTATAGTGGAACTTTTGCTGACAAGCTGGTCTAAACATGGTTTGCTCTTTTATCTTGCATATTTGGTCCTATGATAAAAATTAAATGTTGCAAGTATTATTCAAAGTTTGACTCTTTAATTACGGTTATCTATATACGTTAAAACTTATGTCTACTTCTTGGGAATGACAAACTATTTAAAAATGTAGATTTTCTGTTATTCACGTAAATGGGTTTCCATTTCTTTAATGATGAAGAAATTTGGGTCTAAGATAATCTAAAAATCATAATTGGTTTAGACAGTCCCAAGAGGTAGTATAACAGATTTATAGAACTCAAATACCTTAAGAGAGTCTATATCCAACGGAAAAATAGCCCCCACTTTGTTGGGAACCTGGAGAAGAGAGTAGGTAGATTCATGTACGACTTTGTGGTAAGATTTCCAGAGAAATCAGGGTAAGTCAGATGATGTTGAAATGGGGTTTGCAAATTTTGTTTTCTTGAAATGTCTAAGGAGATAGGATGTAGATGGATTCAATCCCAGCATGTGATGTTCTAATACAAAAGCTCTTACCTCTTGCTGTTTAAATGCATTGTCTTGGACTTTGCCATTCAGTGTTTCAATATTGAGCTGCAAATCAAGCAATGTGGTATTCAGACTTATTAACGACTTGGAGATTCCATCTATCATGTTTCCATGTCCCTGAACTGAGGAAAGCAAGGTACTCAGCTGGAGAAGAACATCATTAAATCTTTGATCAGTCGCCAGACTAAAATTCTGGAAACGCTCTGAATGTATGAGATTGGCTTCTGTATCTGAAATATATTGGATTCTCTTCTCCATGTTGTCAATTTGTTCCATAACAGCTTCTTGAAATCTCATCTCATCTTCACTGTCATTTCCTTTTCCTGTGAGACTTTGAGATATTTCGTTTGCATTAATTGAACCAACTGTGCAATTCTTCATTTCCCTCTTCAGGAGCTGCGCTATATATTTAAGTAAAAACAAACGGAGTCATGGCCTGTATCCTTAAATGCATATACCACTCCACTCTATATCATTCCACTCCATTCTAACATTTTGAATGCTATCCTAAACTGGGTATTTACTTTAAATACACAATATGTGAACCACACTACACATCTTGTTGAAAGGAAGACAGCCAGCCTCCTTGTCCCACTTTACATCAGAATTTATTCTAGGATCAAGTCATTCTTTCTGAATTGCTGCTTATATGCATCTTCTGGGCCACTGTATCTGGCTTTGACAGTGAGATTATGAAGTGCATTGTATCCTATTCCTCAGGTCTGTTAGGATAAAATGAGATAATGCTTAACACAGTATCTGAAGCAAACATGTTGAATACATTAGCTGTTATGAAGATAAATGATGTGACAAAAACAATATGTAGTAAAAATAGAAGTATTAGCATTATGCACTGTATGAATAAATTGTTGGCTAATCTTCCTCATCCAATCACTTAAGCTGGCAGAGAATTGTCATTTTCAGTTTATACAAGACTATCTATTATTAGTGGGACAGGAAATGGAACAATTTTTTTCACTTTAAAAAATATTATTTTTATAAGATTCCACTTTACCGATTATAAAATATGTATTTGTAACAGAAAACTTTTAAAAGACAGGTAATAAAGAAAAATAACTTACTCTTGATCTCACCATCCTGAGTTAAATGCTAACGTTTTGGTGTATGTATATCAAATCTGTCTCTTTTTTTCATAGCATATTATTATTATAAAAATAATTTTAATACCTACATTGTATTATCTGTGTGGATCTACCAAATTTAAGAAAACTCCTACACTTAATTTGCTCTATTTTTACTAACATATCCAATGCTTTGAGGAAAAAATCTTTTAAGTAATTATTTCCTAAACAACAACAAAAAGTCTATTAAATTGTATTTGGGGATATAGCTATAAGATAGCTGCCGATATGTATTTCCAAACGAGCACATCTTCTCTAAACAAGGCAATTATCCTTCAGAAAAGATCTAGAGCAATATATTTGGAGTTTTGAATCGTGAAAAGCATAAACATTAGCTGTGCAGATAAAAAATAATACATAATTACACACCACAAAAAATATTAAGTACCATTTTATCACTAATCACGTTAAGATTGTGTTTCATGTCTCCCTCCATTTCTGTCTATATTATTTTATCTACATATATTAGTCTTTTATTCATTTACTTTGAACACATACGATTTTTCACACTTAACCATTACTGAGCAATAAAAAGAGTAACTATATATGCTTTAAAAATATATCTACGTAAACAGCTATACCTGATATATCAGTTTTCTTAATAAAAATGATATGGTCATAGTATCAGCCTTATAGATTTTTGAGAATTAAATGAAATAACACACAAAAGATAATTAGTTCCACCCCAAGCTCGAGATTACTGTGTGTGTATATGTGTGTGTGTGTGTGTGTGTGTGTGTATATATATAAATGAGAGGCTGGTATTTACTCAGGAACATGCTGCCTGGTTTCATTTTTTTTATTACCATATAATGTATTCTTTGTTTCAGGGATACAGGTCTGTGATTCACCATCTTACACAATACACAGCACTCATCACAACACATACCCTCCTCAAAGTCCATCACCCAGCCACCCTATCCCACCAATCTCCCTCCTCTCCAGCAACCCTCAGTTTGTTTTCTGAGATTAAGAGTATCTTATGGTTTGTCTCACTCTCTGGTTTCACACTGTTTCATTTTTCCCTCCCTTCCCTATGACCCTCTGTCTTATTTCTCAAATTCCTCATATTAGTGAGATCATATGATAATCGTCTTTCTCTGATGGACTTATTTTGCTTAGCATAATACCCTCTAGTTCTATAGTTCTATCCACATCGTTGCAAGTGGCAAGATTTCAGGTTTTTTGATGATGCATAACATTCCATTGTGTGTGTGTGTGTGTGTGTGTGTGTATATATATCACATCTTCTTTATCTATTCATCTGTTTATGGACATCTAGGTTCTTTCCATAGTTGGCTATTGTGGACATTGCTGCTATAAAACATTCGAGTGCACGTGCCCCTTTGGATCACTGCATTATGTCTTTAGGGTAAATACCCAGTAGTGCAATTGCTGGGTCATAGGGTAGCTCTATTTTCAACTTTTTGAGGAACCTCCCTACTGTTTTCCAGAGTGGCTGCACTAGACAAGCTGTCTGATTCTAGAATCTAACTCCATTCCTCAATTACTAGCTAAGGTACTCTGGGAAAGTTCTCTCAAGCTTCTCAAAGATTGAAAAGTAGTAACTGTTGCCAACAGTGGTGTTGAGGATACATGAGGTAAGGCATACAGATCACACAGATGTGGATACAGATAGCACATAGGATAATTCTGTTCAAATTAAAGTGCCTTATCCATGAAAGATATTATCTTAGAGAGGTTATGGTCTTCACCATCTTTACTTAAAGAAGCTGGTTGACGATGGTTGCTATTGTAGCTATTATTATATTAGGAACAAGTATGAAACTAAATATGCAATTAAATCCCAACTTTAAAAAGCCAAATTATATCATGTTTTCCTAGTTAGAGTCTTTAAAATTTGCTTATTGGAATAAAATGTTTGACAACATTTTTATATGATCCAGAGCGTTTATTTATTAAGGAAGTAGACAAAAAATACATTTTTTAGTTGGATCTCATCACATTTATTACCTTAAGTGTGGGGAGCAAGTTCTGGACTGACAGCCTCATTCAGGCATTTAATTCTATGATTTATTTATTAAGCACCTACTACATACTGCTTAAGGAACTCTGGGAATGTAAAACTGGTAATGGATTTTGACTGTAATAGAGACCCAACCTAACAGTTTTCACAAAACGATTTCAAAGATGTCCCTTAAAAATGTTCCTTTCATGATGATTATTGCCTTTTGTAAGCAGCAGTTAAGATTCCAGGTTCTAGAGTGGAACTGCCTGGTTTAGCAATTCTTACTCTTTCCTTTTTAATCTGTGATCTCGGGCATATTATTCAGTCAGTGCTTCTATTTTACTAACTATATGATAGGATACTAACAGTCAGTGTTCAAATAGTTAAATAAACAAATATATGTAAAGTGCTTATACTACTTCCTGGCATATGATAAGCATTTGATAACTTTCAGCTTTTTTGTCATTAATATTTTGGATTCAAATTCTGTGACTCATATGTCTGTATCCGCAATATTGAAAATATGGATAGGGAACTAATACTGTCTAATATAAAAAAAACTAGGGGAGGTTGGGTATTGCAATGAGCACTGTAGTTTCTGCACATTATTTTACTAAGCATAGTGATCTAATTGCTCAAACCAGGCAATTTTTCTTTCCCTGGAAATGATTTCTATTTCACATGGATAAAGCCAATCTTTTTCACAGTATGGAAATGGAAGCCTTGAAATGACAAAATATCACGTTGACTAAAGGTTTCTATCTGACAGGGACTTTAACGTAAAGTTGACAGTAAAGACTATATTTTTGCTTATAGATTCACAAACACAACACTGTTTGTTTTCCCAAATCCTATATAAAAACTAATCCTAACTTTTCAAAAAACTGCTTAACTCTGTATCATAAACCTAGGTAAAGAATGCAAGAGTTCAGATCTTCAAATGTTCATTTCTTTCATTAAGATGGCATTTTGTGACTTTTCTATTTCACATTTGAAGGAGACAAACTTTTATGGCTTGTGCAAACCCCCAAGGAGAGAGTGGTATTTGATTTCACAGATCACATTTACTCCTTCATGTTACTAATATCTTCTCCTGCCAAAAATCTGTATTATTTTGAGCTAAAGAATCTTCAGTATTTCAGCAACGATTATATATGCATTAATCCTAGACTGTATTTTATTGCTAGAGATGTTATTATGTTGTATTACGATAAGGATCCAGGAGTTTCATTAAGAAATGATAGCATATGGAGCAGCTTTCATCATTAAGAAGTATCTTTCATCATATAAGACACTTTAAATAGTCTTTATGCACAACATTTTATTTCATCCATCAATTCCTATTTGCCAAAACAAAGTAATTTCTATCTTTTAGAGATATAGTTTGTCTTTATTTATAATTTTTTGATATCAAGTAGAGATATGTATTGCATTTGCTTTGTTTTGGTTTTGGAAAATATGCTGATTTGTAACTTAATTAAAGTTGAAATGGATCATCAATTGTTTATTCAAGTGTGACAGAAACAGTGAGATCTATTCCAAGTTGTGAATCTGAGTGCTAATGTGAATGTATAAGATATGAACATTTTTAAGTTCTTGTCAGTCTTAGTAGGTGCTGCTATAGCGTTAGGAAACAAAATTCTTCTTACTTTCTCTCTTTCTTTCACTCTCTCATTCTTTCATTCTTTTTTCTAACAAAACTACTTTGGATCAGTCATTTCAACCCAACAATGAATGTGGAGACTTGGTAGTATTTTCTAATAGCCACAAAATTTTGAACTTGGTTAGGATCCTGGATTCTTTCCAGACTTCACTGGCCCATTCTGCATGCGCCTGTTAGATAGAAGGTGCAATTCCCTGGTGTTCACTCTGCAGGCCATGGTTTGTATAAAGGGGATGGAACTTACTCAGATTCCGACTAGCTTATACCTAACGATCCCAAGCAATGCAGCATCTTTCAACTATGCGTTTCAAATGAACATCAGCATATACGTAAACAACATACAGATAATCTCAATTCATCAGGAAGTCAGCTGTGTAAAGACAGACATAGCAGGTCCTTTTCCATAGATGGCTGTGGTTGGTTGGTTTGGTTGATCAGTTTCATTTGTTGTGGTTGGTTTTTGTTTTTATTTATTTTTTAATGGCCAAAATAGGAATTAATTTTTACCTGTGGAAATATTTTTTTGACTAAAATTATGGAAACTGTTTTGCTGTGTGTGTGTGTATGTGTGTTTGTGTCTGTGTTTAATTGGCCAATCCCATTTTGTTCTAAAAATTCAATTATATCGAGAGAGAGTAGACCACTAAGGTTAGGAGTCAAGACTCACGGATAGCAACTGTGGCTCTACTACAGAATAGTCTTAGTTTCCTTTTGTGGATAACAAGAATACGTATTCTGCTCAAGGGTAATTGTAAAGGTATCTTAAGATAATCTGTGGAATATTTATAAGGCCAGTGTCTGGACACAGTAAATGTCCAAAAGTGACAGCTACTGTCACAGCTGTTGTGGTTTTATTATCATTTCTTAGCAAATTCTGGCTCTGTCTTCGAATATTCCTTTAGGTTGCCTCTTCACAGAGGAGGTTTGGCCTCGTGTTTAGGGGTACTTTTCTTGTTAGGCTGATTCATATGCACATAAAAATGTATCCTATTCCCCACTTGTGAGAGCCTATGTCCAGATATTTTGCCAGTCAGAAACAGGAGAGCCACAAGGCATATAAATTCAAATCCCAATCAGATTCATCAAAAAGGCAAAATAATATTTACAGATCTGACTGAGTTATATGCAAGCCACCCACCGCTGTGGAAACCCTCAAATCCATCCCCACCTCAGGTCGGACTTGCCAAAGAAGTAGGTGCCTCTAAAGTGTTCTTTCTAATTTTTTTAGGTTGAGGGGATGGCATCAGGTTATTTTTAGAAATGATAGCCTAAGATATTCTTGAAGCACAGGCCATTATTGTGCAAGATCTCCTCTCTGGGAGGAGCGGCAGGAATCTTTCTTTCTTCTCCCAGTGCTAGGAGCAGAAGAACTTTTTTTCAACCACCTGGTTTGTTTTCTTGTTGCTTTGCTTTGTTTTAGGTGTTGTGCTTGTAAGTGGTCCTGCTTATATCTTCACATCGGCAATTGGAATTCTTATCATAAAATTCGTCACCCACCACAAAAAGTACATAGGACTCCAGGGGATAACATATTTTTTGGAATAGTCTAATCCAGTCCATCTCACCTTTACACAGCTGTATTTCTATTTTAATCTTCCATTCTTTATTGTTTTTACCTAATGATGCTGAAGAATCAATATTTTCAATTTACGAATTTGAGAAACACTCTGTGATAATGATGCTTTCCTTATGAATCTCCCCTGTACAAAAGACTGAATGCTTCTTTTTGTTTCTACAACAACTATATCACAGGATGAGTTGCTGAATTTCAAAACTCTAGAATACCATACCTGCCATTATTCCGATGATGGGTACGAGAACTACAAACACAAGAAGGTAAAGGACAATCAGTGCAGCTTTAAGGGACTTCAGTTTCTCTTGAAGGGTAGGGCCATTTTTAGGATCTAAAAAAACGAAAGCCCAACCTACTGTTAGAAAACATGCTCTTCTTACTTAATTAACATTTTGGTAACCTCCAATTCTATCATTATGACTAATTGCAATAAAAGGGGAACAAAAAAATGTTTCCTGTTTATTCAGGAGGAAGCAAAAGGAACAATCGCAAGAAAAGCCAATACGGGGATGACTATGAACATCTGATTTACTTTCCATTAACTAAACATCCATGACAAAGTTACTGTCCTTTACAACTTGTACTTGTCTCATTTGAGGGCATTAGTTAGTTGGCAAATTTTAATATTTTTTGATATATTTTAATATTGATACCAACATATTCAAACATAAATTTTATTCTGTTTCATATGGGAATATATTCTGAGTAAAAATCCAATTCCTCAAGTAACTCTATAATTATGATTTTTTTCAGAGTTTAAATCAGATAAAAGAGACGTCTGTTTTCAATGATAATTATGCAAATTTTATTTTCTAATTTCATCTCAATAATTCTGTATTTAGATACATCTTATGATTTGAATACATTAAAAAAATGAAAGAAAACTATTCACATTTTGACTAAGCTTCCAAATGGATCAATGAAACCCATCATCTGGGTATTTCAGAAAATATTAATATTTTCATATTATTCATTTATTTAGAACAGTGATTCCCATAATGGAATACTAATTATGGAAATGTTAACTCAATGTGGAGGGCAATCTTTGTAGAGGACGAGGATATCTTCTCTGATTAAGTGAATAAAATACCCATTAAAAATTTCTTTCCTATGGCCATTGCTTTCATTGCACCATAAAATAGAGGATTTTGTTTTCAGGTTGTAAGTTCTCAAATTACAAATAAAAGTTTAGATATTATTCGATAATGTTCTATGAGGGATTGAAAGAAAAAGGAGAGAAAATTTTAAGTAAAAATAAGACCCAAAGAAATGAAAGAGCTGAAGAAAAAGAAAAAGAGACACCCACAAAGCAAGCAGGATGGGCTACCCTTTGCCAGGCTGAATGAGCCTGAAACTCATTGGTGATCTCCCTTATCTTTAATTTACAATCAAATCCTCTGCATTCTTTTAAGTAACTTTCCAAAGTTTCTACTGCCTTTGCTCTGTCCCCAATGCCTTTGTCCTCCCTCCTCAATCTTTCAACATCTCTACCCTACATAGCTTTTACCAGGATCTTTTTCCCTTCTGTCTCATCCATGCCCCATTCTCCCACCCATCGGTTGTGTAGTGCATAATACCCATCATTCCTTGGGGTTATGGGCTGTATTTCAGGTCTGTCTGTGTAAGAACTCATCCACTTGTCCCTTGCACATGCTACTTCCTCTAACTGAAATTTCTGTGGATCCTCTTTCACCCACCCTACTCTTTTGGTAGAATGTATTCAGCCTTTCAAGCTTGGCAGAATTAAACGCAACTCTGTCTTGCTGCTTTAATAGAACCTGCCCATGTATAACCGGATACTGATTCTTCTGAGCTCTTGTAACCATGCAAACCTCTGTTTTAGCACTGTGGTGGATTGAGTTGTTTCCCCATAAAAGATAGCGTTGATGTCTTAACCCCAATTGCCTGTGAATGTGACCTGATTTGGAAATGGGGTTTCTGCAGGTATAAACAAGCTAAGATGAGGTCTACTGGATTCAGGTGGGCCCTTGTCCCATGATTGCTGTCCTTACAAGAAAAGTAGAGCACACATAAAGGCACAGGAAGACGATCCTGTGGAGATGGAGGCAGAGACAGGAGTGATGCAGTTACAAGCCAAGGAACAACAGGAATTGGTAGGAGCAACTTGGAGCTAGGGAGAGGCTGGGAAGAGCCCTGAAAGGGAGCACTGCCTTGCTGACACCTTGACTTCAGATTTCCGGCCTTCAGAATCGTGAGAGAACATATGTTGTTGGAAGCCACCCAATTTCTGGTGATTTGTGACAGAAGGCCTAGGAGACTAATTCAAGTACATACCACCCAGGATTTTCAAATATTAATGTGAAATCCTAGGTTTTCAGTCCTAGAGAGAGAGTTGTTTTGGTCCTAGGGATAGAGTTGTTTCTAGGACCTCATCCAGTGGCTGAGAAGTCAGAGGACTCCATCAACACTGTGGACTAATTTAACCTATAACAAAGCTTCCTCAGTCCAACCTAAGCTGATTTTCTATTCTATCTCAAAAGAGAAGAGCTACTCATCCACTAAGTCTTAACATTCATACACAGGTAAGGTAAGTCCCAGGACTGTAACTTTACATTGTGTCACTGACTGTGAGGACACCCTCCACAGGCACCCCACCCTGTACTCACACAGAGGGACCAAGGCTGTCATGGAGCGGGCATCAAACTTCACGGATTCTGAGCAGTTATCAGTGTCATCCTCTTGATCCAGAAAGCTATTCCACTGTTCCATATTTCTGTCAGACACATGGAAAAACACATGAGTTACACATGAAGGGTCTAGGGCCTCTGGCATAATGTCTTAAGTTGAAATTTAAGATTAAAATTCAATTTTAGGGATTGAATTTGATTGACTGAGCCTGGGTGGCTCAGTCAGTGGAGCATCTTCCTTTGGCTCAGGTCATGATCCCAGGGTTCTGGGATCGAGTCCTGCACGGGGCTCCCTGCTCAGCGAGAAATCTGTTTCTCCCTCGGCCCCTCCCCCTGCTCATTGTCTATCTCTCTCTCTTTCTCTCTCTAATAAATAAACAAAATCTTAAAAAAAAACAAAATTCAATTTTAGCTAGGAAACAAGTAGGATTAATTACTTAAATTTATCTATCTGCCATACCTAGCAATATACTATATCTACCCATAAATTTTAATTTTCACACTAAAAGACCTGCATGGAATCTACTCACGTATCATTCTATGGACAAATCCACATCTGTGTTTGTAGATGTGCAGATGTGTGTGTGTTTTAAGATTTTATTTATTTATTTGACAGAGAGAGAGATCACAAGTAGACAGAGAGGCAGGCAGAGAGAGAGGGAAGCAGCCTCCCCGCTGAGCAGAGAGCCTCATGCGGGGCTGGATCCCAGGACCTCGAGATCATGACCTGAGCTGAAGGCAGAGGCTTTAGCTCACTGAGCCACCCAGGCACCCCAGATGTGTGTTTATTGAGAGTGAGCTGTAACATTTCTTCCTTAACCTAAAAAAAAAAAATTTTTTTTCCCAAGTAACAGAAAACAACTGTTTAGCGGAAAAGAAAAAGAATTTCCCTTAGAACAAATGGTTGGCAGAATTTGGAGCAAATATTTCCTGTGATCTTTCATCAAAGGTTCTGCATAAAACAAATAGTTATGCAAAATTTGAAGCAAATATTTCCTGTGATCTTTTATCAGAGCTTCATGAGCCAGTTTTTCTTTTGCCAAGGCATCTGTTTATCAAGTGAGAAACATAAAGTCTAGTCACTAGATTAAAACCAGAGCAAAACTTAATTTTCCTGTTCTCTTCTTCTTTGTATTGTTTTCTTTCAGGGCTTCCCTCATTATACATGGTAGCATCACAGATAGGTCTTTGTAGCTTTTTTAGCAGTTATATTCCATGACACAATCTATGCCTACATCTCTTTAAGATGCATCAGAATTCTCTGAGAGGCTTGACTGATGGGCCTTACCCCAGAGTTTCTGATATTTAAGGTGTGGGGGGGGTCAAGAATGCAATTCTAACAAGTCCTCTCTCTCTCTCTCTTTTTTTAAGGTTATTTATTTATTTATTTACTTATTTATTTACTTGAAAGAGAGAGAGAAAGCAGAGTGAGTGAGAGCACAAGAATGGGGGGCAGAGGAAGAGGGAGAAGCAGACTCCCCACTGGGCAGGGAGCCGGACTTGGGGCTCTGGGCTCCATCCCAGAACTCTGGGATCATGACCTGAGCCAAAGGCAGGTGACTGAACCACCCAGGTGCCCCCCGCCAAACAAGTCCTCTTAAATGATGCAGACTGCCACCAGTCTGAGGACTACATTTTAAGAACGTTTTTCAACGGAAAAAAATTGTATGATTTTTTCTTGGAAACAGTTCAGTTTTCACTTGATTGATAAATTTAGCATAAAGTTGACATCTTCTGATCACTTCTTATTTTCTCTAATGCTGAGTTAGGGATTTAGTACAGCTGAGGCTTTAACTGAGTGCACAGGCAGTTTTGGGACACCAGATTCACATCATGTCCAGGAAATAGAGGCCAAACATTCGAATGCAGACATTCATCCTGCTTTGGGGAGCGGTATTGACAAGTAAGGATGTGACTGAACTGTCCATATATAGATATCTATCTATATATATTTAAATATTACCAAGGTGATTCTTTATTTTGCAGTTTGCAATGACAATATTTGTATATACATCATTCTGTGGACTGGCTGTAGTTCCTATAAATCCTGTTGATCTGACCAAAGACTGTCTTTAAATGATTTGGCTACTGTGGAGAAAGGGGATCTAAGGGAAAGGGAAAGGACATAGATCCTCTTTTCTTAGGCAGAGACAAAATGAAAGAAATCAACAATTATCTGGGAAAATTGACCATTATAGGAAACCAAATTGGATAATTCAGATGCAGACTCTCCTATTTCCTCGTTTTTAATTTATTCTATTTTTTGATTTGGATGATAGCTTTACTTGCCAAGCAAAACAAACAATTTTAAAAACTGAAATGACAAGAAAGCTTAGCTGAATTCCTTCTAAAACTATAGCTCAAAGCAATTGGGACTGTAGAAAAGCTGTTTGTCTTTTAACTCAGTTTATAAAGAATGGACTCACTCCTATGTCGGGGGTGGGGGGAACAGATGGAATCTTAAGAGACTCTTGATGATAGAGAACAGACTAAGGGTTGATGGAGGGAGGTGGGTGGGGGATGGGCTAGATGGGTAATGGAGATTAAGGAGGGTGCTGGGTTTTGGACCTAAGTGATGAACCCCTGAATTCTACTTCAGAAACCAAATATTGCACTGTATGTTAACTACAATTTAAATAAAAATTTTAAAAAAATGGGCTTATAAAGTATATGTTTATATATACCTGCTATTAACCAGAAATCTTTTCCTTTCAGGCTGCTTACTGGCCCCTTCTCCTTCGGCATGACCATGGCTTTTGTGTGATAGTATAATTCCACTTTCACTTAAATGCAAAGGAAAGATCTCTTATTTTACTCAGTCTTCTAAATGGGAATATTTTTGTAAAAAAGATGAGACCTTTTGAATCTGATAAATCTCTCTAGACCTTGAGTGACATAAGAGGATGGACCATGTCTGTTTTCATTCGATATTCAATTAGCAGAGCCTAAAGCAACCTGTAATAAAGAATATACTTAATAAATATTTGATGAATGAATGGACTAGATTTTTTTTTGGTAAGGTATTAGTCATATATAAGTTTTATTTTTGTTTTCTAAATAAGATGGATGTATGATGATACTGTGACCAAAAGATGGGCTTCATCTGATAAAGAACTTCCTGGCAAATGAGTGGTGCCCGTGATTCAGATCCTTCCTTCCTCCCTCCCCCCCCTTCCTTCCTTCCCCCTCCTTCCCTCTCTCTCCCTCCTCTTTGCTCTAGCTTCCCCTCCCCCTCCCCCTGTCTAGTCTATATTCTTACTCTTCTGGTAGATTCCTTGAACTGAACCAAATCTTAGGGCTGGGTGACTGTGTCATGCTGTTGAGACACTGCCACTCACTCTAGCTTTTTCCTTATTAGCCTCCATTTTTACTTTGCCAGGTCCAGTCAGCAGCTCTTGATGCCACATCCCACTGTAGTTCTCAGAGGAGCATTAGTAGCATTGGGGCTGGGGACAACTCTTTTTTGTGAAGGACTCTCTTTATTGTGATTGCCACCCTCTAAGTATCAATAATATTTCCTAGTCCTTATATTACTTACAATACAGTTCTCTGGCAAATAAGTAAAATAAAATAAAATAAAATAAAATAAAATAAAATAAAATAAAATAAAATAAAATAAAATAAAATAAAATAAAACAAAACCCAAAAACTTTATCCCCACACATTTCCAAATACCTATTTCTCTTTGAGAACCACTCTTCAATGTAAATCCTCCTGTGGATGGAAGGTTGGGAGCTTTATCTCTCTCTCCGCCATACTTGCCTTGAGCAATCTGACTGTTAACATGTTTTTAATGAAGATTTGTTTTCATGAAAAAAAATCTTCATGAACTTCAGCAATAATAGAGATTCCTCATACTGTCTTTAGAGATCTCTCTCAAATCATCACCTGTGAGTTTACGTATACATATTTGAAAACTGTCAAAGTCTATATGGATGCTTCTTAAAGAAAACTTAAACATTTCATTATTTTAAAGAGGAAAGAAAGTGGCAAATTCAGAATGATAATCTACTGATCTAATCTTGGCGTCAATAAAGAAGGATGAGTGGTATTTTCATCCATACACTTGTTTAGAAGCTCCGTCTGCTCTTTCAACTAAATTTGTAATTTTTTTCTTTAAATTCAATTAATTAACATACTGGTTTCAGAGGTAGAGGTCAGCAATCCATCAGTCTTGCCTAACACCCAGTGCTTGTTACATCACATGCCCTCCTTAATGTTCATCAGCCAGTTATCCATTCCCCCATCCCCCTCCCCTCCAGCAACCCTCAGTTTGTTTCCTACAAGCCACAGAGTTAAAAGAGTTTTCTTGGGAGAAAGAAAGAATTTTATTTTATTTTTTTAAAGTTGGCTCTAGAATGCTAGATGCCTCACCATGAAAGCAAATAAAAAACAGATGGTATTAGCATATTTCCAATCAGTAATTTTTTTAAAAATTTTATTTATTTATTTGACAGAGAGAAAGAGATCACCAGTAGGCAGAGAGGCAGGCAGAGAGAGAGGGGGAAGCAGGCTCCCTGCTGAGCAGGGATGCAGGGCTCCATCCCAGGACTCTGAGATCAAGCCAAAGGCAGAGGCTTCAACCCACTGAGCCACCCAGGTGCCCCCCAATCAGTGACTTTAAGACAGAAATACCTATCCCTTCATGTAGACCCATCCAACAAATTCCTATTGTGTGCCATTATATCAAGTACTGAGCAAGTCACCAGTAGGCCAAGATCAATGTGCATAGAATATTCACAATCCCCAAAGATCTTACGTATTAATATGGAAGAATAAAATCTTTATAATCATCTGACAGTGGGACGCCTAGGTGGCTCAGTCAGTTAAGCATCTGCCTTTGGCCCAGGTCAGGATCCCAGGGTCCTGGGATGGAGCCCTGCACTGGGCTCCTTGCTCAGCAGGGAGTGTGCTTCTCCCTCTGCCTGTGCAGCTCCCCCTGCTTATGCTCTGTCTCTCTCTGACAAATAAATAAATAAATAAATAAAATCTTAAAAAAAAATCATCTGACAGCGATCTCACTACTTTGGCATACACACAAACACACACACACACCCCGCAGACAGAGTCCAAAAGGGAGCGATTAATTCTTAGAACAAGCAGGTGGTCAAGGCAGGAACACAGAACGGATGATGCCTTTATCAAAGTTTTGAAAAGTGAGCAGGAATTAGGATGAGAAGATGATCCAGGGGATGGAAAAATCTATTAAGGGGCAGGAGGGCATGGAGAGCATGGGGACTGGAGTGGATCAGCATCACAGAAGCAGCAGTTCGGGGCAGAGGACCCGCAGACGAAGCCAGAAGAGCATGTATCTGGGCGCATTCTATTCATCAATTTCTTCTCTTATTTTTCTGACTGCATAAACTTATCTGGCTTTCACAACCTACCCAAAATATACTATTGAGGAAACACCTATATAAATTTAGCAAAGAATTATTTTTTGCTTTGGCAGTAGTGGCCTGGTTTATATTAGTAGTGATAAAATATACATTGTCCATTAAATATTTTACTTATTTCCCTTTCACCCTGAACTAGAGATGAGGCTCAATTTTGTTTTTCTTTAGGCCTCTAAGCTTTGATCTGTCTTTTTTGGGCTTATGCAGATGATAAACATGGTGCAAGTTACTGGACTTCAACTACAGTTTCTTTGGGTAGATTTATTAAAACTTTGAAAAAGAAAACCCTCTAATCAATGTCTACAAATGGGCTAGCCTCACTGGCCATATCTGGACTACATAAAACCCAAGAGGTACAGAGGGCTGGAAGGGAGATGAATATTAAAATCTGTTGAGTGAATGGAGCACTGGGTGTGGTACATGAATAATGAATCTTGGAACACTGAAAAAATTAAAAAAAAAAATCTGTTGAGTGGAATGAGGAGTGAAAAACATTCCCTTCTGGCTACTCTGCTACACCAGGGGAAGTCTAGTTTTGTTTTCCGGGGCAGCGTATCACAGAGGCTGCTGAATCATGAACTGTATGAAACACTTGATATATGCCTTTCCAGAAAAACTGTTTTTAAAAAGCTGCTTAGGTTAATCACAGAGGGTGCTGCCCTAAAACTGCTTGCATTTTCTATTGTTGTTTTCTTTTGTTCTTAGATGCCATCCTCTTTCTGAGAATCTCATCTACTTCTATGGCTTGGGATATTACCTGCGTACTGACCAAGCCAGTGTCTCCAGCCCAGATCTCAAGTTGCCAAATCAGATTTTTAAAATAATATAACTACTTACCATGGTGTATTTTTCACATTGACCTAACTTTTCTTTTCCCAGAATTCTGGATGTTGGCGTACCATCCATCCCTATTAGCTGATTATCATTATAATTATTTATTATTATCTTCTATTATTCTATTATAATTATTTATTATTATCTTCTATTATTATTATCGATTATTATTATTTATTATTATCTTCTATTTGTTGTGTAGTGGGGCATACACGATGCCGTCAGACATACATATGGCCATGTATTGGTAATACAGAAGTGGTAGCAATGCATCAGCACCCAAACCAGAAGCCAGAGGTTTATTCTAGATTACTGTCACCCACAAGACACATAGCTGACTGCAAAGTAACTCCTGCTTCCAGGAAGCCTTTCCGTCCTCTCTACACCTCGATTTTTGGATTTCAGCTCATTTTTTATCTGCCCCAGGCACGCATCTTGGTTAGGAGCATAGGATTGCCAATTAAGGGGAGAACGCAGGGGCATTGGGAAAGAGGAAGAAATTAAAAGGATTGATGAGTCAGCACAAAAATGTAGCACTTTAACAAAGACTGGAACAAAAAAATCAGAATAGAAAATATTTTTCAGAAAAAAGAATGTGAGGGACATAAACGTGACAACCAACATATTGATGGGCAAGTAGAGGAAGAAGAACTAGTACTAAAGGTAAGAAAGAACCTTTGAGATCATGATAGAAAAACAAGTCAGGGTCATGGAAAGGGAACAAGAATCTCAAGATGTACAAAGACATTCATAACCTGCCACATGGAATTTGAGTTATTTTAGTTATACAGTAGAGGCAGAAGTAGACTTCAAAGGTCCAGAAGTAGTAAGTGGATAAAAATGAAAGGCATTGAGTGTATACCAGAAATGTGGTCATGTTCATGCTTCTCTGCTGAGAAGGCACTAAAGATTGAACTAAGATAGTTCCTTGAGGGGAGTTTTACTTTGCCCCACTAATTCCTCATCTCCCAACCCATTGGTCTTTATCTCCTGCCCAGACCTTTATCTCCTGCCAGACCTCCTGCATATATAGGAGTATATGCAGCTCCTAATAACTTTACTACTTGGATTTCCAGTAGGGGGTCTTCCTGGTCCCCCACACCTTCGATCATCCTTCTGTCATCACCTCTCATTGGTTTGTTTTCAAATCCTCTGGAGAAACTGACTGCTTCTCATCACCTCTGCTACAACCATCCGTGCTCAAGCCCCATGACCTTGCTCACTTGGACTGTTTTAATAGCTCCTTTAGTGGTGATGTCACTCCTCTGCTCAAAACTCCTTAACACCTTCCCATCTCACTCAGGTCCTGACTAAAACCTCACTGTTTCAGACCTTTCTTGAGCAGCAGATTTAAAATTAAAACCTATCTCTTCCACTTCCTCTTCTCCTTCCTTGTTGGATTTATTCCCCCCAGATTTATCACCAACTAACATGAAATACTATTTCTCTATTGATCTTGTCTGTTATCTGTCCCCTTTCAGCCCAGTTAGATTCAGGATTCTGGAGTTTTTCTCTCTTTGGTTCAATAACCAGAAAGTTCCTGGCACTTAGTAGGTGCTCATCATATACACAAGTGTATCACAAGAAATTACATAAATAAATGAAAAACAATTATTTTTTGCAAGATGATTATTTTTCATATTTGAGTTTATGCCTCAAGAAAAGTACATATTTCACTCATGTGGAACTTTCCAAAGTCCTTTTGCTATACATCATGAAATAAAAGGTTTTTCTGTGAATTGTGCATAAGTAAACTGAAACAAAAAAATTACACCCCCAGTGTTCTCACTTTACCTCAAAGTCATTTATTGGACTTACCACATTACTTCAGTTCTTTACAATGATTAGTATCATTGTAATTTTTTTTAGTCATGTGAGAGAACATACACATGTGAAGTTTTGTCAGCAGCCAGTGAACAATTCAAACAATTCAAATGTGTCTTTAAATGTCATTTCCAAAGAGAAAAAGTAACCTCACATTTAGTTACAATTCCTACCAAATGTCGATGCACGGGAAAGAGGTTGTGAAATCTTTTGAGTTTGTATAATCTATTAAAAGCATGTTCTCATGAGAAGTGAAACACATTTCTGCAATATCAGCTTTTTATAAAGTGGGTGAAAAATTTACAGAAGCTACAACGGGGAAACCATAATGAAAGTGTTTCAGTGTTAACCTGTTTGGAACATACCCTTCAGTTTTTTCTGTTTTTATTATAAAAATGTTAAAACAATATTGAAAGATAAGTTAAGTCAGATGGGAGAAGATATTTGCAAATCATATTATCCAATAAGGGACTAATATTCAAAATATAAAGAACTCATACAACTCAACACCCAAAATACCCCAACCCCCACCAAAACACGTACACACAAACAAAAAACAGTTGGATTAAAAAAAAAGGGTAGGGGGGAACTGAAGAAACACTTTCCCAAAGATGACATTCAGATCAGCAACAGACACATGAAAACAATCTCAACATCACTAATTATTAGGAAAATGCAAATCAAAACCACAGTGAGATATCACCTCATACTTATTAGGATGACTAGTATTAAAAAGAAAAGAAAAGAAATAACAAGTGTTGGCAAGGATGTAGAGTAAAGGGAAGGCTTGGTGAGAGTGTAAACTGGTTCCAGCACTGTGGAAAGCACTATGGAGGTTCCTCAAAAAATTAAAAATAGAAATATATGACCCAGCATTTCCACTTCTGGGTATTTATCTGAAGAAAATGAAAACACTAATTCGAAAAGATATATGCACCACTTCGTTCATTGTAATAATATTTACAATAGCAGAGATATATGGAAGCAACCTAAGTGTCCATCAACAGATAAATGGCTAAAGTTGTACTGGAATATTACTCAGCCATGAAAGATGAAATATTACCATTTGTGGCAATATGTGATAGACCTAGAGGATATCACACTAAGTGAAATAAGTCAAACAGAGAAAGACAAATACCATAATTTCACAAAACAAATAAACAATCAAAACAAAAGATAAACAGACTCATAAGTACAGAGAACAAACCAGTAGTTGCCACAGGGGAAGGGAATTGAGGGGTGGGCAAAATAGGTAAAGGGGATTCAGAGGTATAAACTTCCAGTATAAAATAAGTAAGTCACTAGAGATGTGAAATATAGCATAGGGAATACAATCAATACTGTAATAATTTTGTATGGTGACAGATTGTAACTAGACCTCTCATGGTGAACATTTTGTAATGTATATAAATGCAGAATCATTATCACATTATTAAATATTTATTTGTCTTCTTAGGTTGTTGTTTGTTCATATCAATTGCTTGTACATCCCCAGTGGAACTTCCTTTATATAGACATGAATGAGGTCTTTGTGTGTAATATATATTTAATGTGCATTTTCTCTTCTAAGACTCTTCCAAATCAGATTTACCATGAAACCCTTAATTTCATCTTTAAGATTTGCGGTAAATAAGAACTCTGTTACCTTTCTTATTATTTAAAAACAAAAACTCTGATTTTGTATGAACAGTAAAAATATGTATAAATGAAAACAGAATTAATGTATTTATAAAACCAATAGCTCTTTACCAAAGGACTATATCCATAAAAGGGATTAAGGTGAGCATAGAAATATTCATATTGTGCCTGATGCCACTGATGCTCATCCTTGGTAGTGAATTCATCCTTGAATTGGAAGTCTAGGTCTGAATCCTGGTTGTGCCATTTCCTAGCTCTGTAACCTTTAGCAAATATTTTAATTTATTTGATTGCACTTCCTCTGTATATGTAAATTAGGATTATAATATCGGTTTAAGAATTATTATGAAAACTTAAAATAATTTTTATAAATTGCCTGGTACACAGGTAACCATCAGTCAATAATTATTTTTAAGTACCATTTTTTTTTAATATATGGACTTTTCTTCTTTTTACCCTCACAGACTCTCCATGAGGCATACAGCAGTATTTTCTTTTCTTTTCTTTTTTTTTTTTTTAAAGATCTCACCTACTTATCTGAGACAGAGGGAGAGTGTGAGCGAGCATAAGTGGGGAGGAAGGGCAGAGGGAGAGGGGGCAGCAGGCTCCCCACTGAGCAAAGAGCCCAATGCGGGGCTCGATCCTGGCACCCTGAGACCATGACCCGAGCTGAAGGCAGACGCCCAAACCACCGAGCCACCCAGGTGCCCCAGTATTTTCTCCTTTTTACAAGCTGAGGAAACTAAGATCCAGAATGCTTAAGTAACTAGTTAATGTCACACACCTAGGGAGTAGGGAGGCTTGAATTTAAACATAGGCACTGTACCTTCAGAATATTAGCTCCTAAATACTGCATAAAACATTTACAATCTCAGTTCTGTGACTTTTCTATCACTCTTCTCACATGGCCAATGAGAATGCTAACCCCCATTTTATGCTGTGTAAATCCCACCCATTCTTCAAGATGAAGCTAGATTTAAACATCTCCATGAAAACCTTCTCAAATCCTTTCCCCTTAGGTAATGCTGGCCTCTCCTAGATTTCCATAGTAGTTATCTATAGCACTCTTACAACTACCTAAGGTGCTCTGATTATATTATGCCTATAATACAGACTACATTCTACTTTTCTGATCCCCTACGTCCAGTTCAACAAAGTGCTTATAGTAAATATCCAACCAATATTTGTTATATAAGCAAATGCAGGTAATAATAGGTATTATATGATAAGTAAGAAAATGAACCTAATTAAAATAGCCTCACTCATTTTGAATAAGGTCAATAATTTTTTTTAAATATGGATAATTATATGCCAAAAATTTCTTGCTAGTTTAACTTATGAAGTATTTAGTATGTTTCATATATATTTATGCACACACATACATTTTCACTCACAGAAAACCTAGCGGAAATCTCTATTTTTTTAATCATTGAAACAACCAAATTATTAGCGATAGGATAAAAAATTCTACCAAAAATGATTGATTATATATATAGAAACATGTATATATGTATATATACATCTCACCTATCACACAAACACACAAACACACACAGACACACAATGGACACATATAATCAATAGAAGCAATTTTGGAAAAACATTAAAATAAACTTTTACCGTTTGTCCTACAGACAGCAGCACTGATTTATCCACTTCCTTCTCTTTACAGTTGAGACCTAAAATCTTTATCACCTAGTATTTCAGCATCTGGCTCATGAAGAAAGGAAATGACACATTTGTGCCCTGAACATTTTTCTTAACAATGCATTTTAATAGTACTCTCATCAGTGCACAAGTTTGCAAAATCTAAATTTGTAAGATAACTCATTCTTCTTCCCATTTAGGACATTACAAAAGAAAAGAGAAGTAAAACGTAAAAGAAACAAAGGGTTATTGTAATAGGGTCCATGATGTATGGCAGATTAATTTTTCCCTTTTTATAAAATCTGTATGCCTTCTGTAACATTCTCATTTCCTATTAATTTTTGTTTAATCTCTTTATCTTCTATTAATTCTAATTACCTTCTCTTTCATATTCTACACTGAGAGAAGACTCAATGTATATCCCTGATATCTAGCTTCAAACACAAAACACATGAAGAAAGGAGATAGGTACCTATTAACTAAAAGTAATAATCCAATAAAGTTCACTTCCCAGCTCTATCTATACTGATGTTAACATTACTTATAGATCTCTTTTGAGCACCTAACAATTTGTTGGTTTCCCCAGGTATGTAGAAGGAAAGAGGTCTCAGCCATGGGGTTCAAGAAAAGAAAGTTCTTTCACCTTCTACCACCTTGTCAGAATTTACACTTTGCATCTCATTTAATCACATTCAAATTCTAGTAGGACATACACACAAGACATACAACATTACACTAATGAACTAATTTTTAGATCTAATTGTTCTGGGGGAGAGTGTTGATGTTTCCTAGAAACTTCTTGATGCTTCTAACAGGGAGGGATCATAGTTCTGGCAAAGAGACCATCAAAACAGTCTTGCCATGAAGCCCACGACACCACAGAATGCTATCTCAGAAAAGAATAGGTCTGGTAGAAAGATTGCAGGTGCAGGGACAATGCACACAGTGTTTGGGAGACAGAAATGAATAGTATCATACAGCCCTTCTTAAAGGCTAACAGTAATAGTACCAGAGGCATTTAAGCAAGCAGCAGAGCCATTTAGCCAGGCAGCTCTCGACAAGAAGTTAGGATCACAGACGTGGGTGCAGACTGAATCAGCATGAAGGCTGTTAGGCTATTCCTTAACCACATTAGTTTCAATTTATCACCAAATTCTTAGTGAAGAGGAACTGGAGATGCACATCAGAACTCACTCTATTTCCTTTATAATCATTTGTAAATACATCGTATTATAGAATATGGTCCTTTTGGCAACTTAAAAAATAGGTAGTTTAAGAACCCCTTTGTATATTGTTAAATTTATGTGCCCCTGTCAATACTATGTGATTAGAAAAGTCAGACTCTGGGAAAAAGAAGCTAAGACATCAACTTTCTAAAATTCTCTCCTAATGAGATTTATAGCTGTCAAAGTGGACTGTATTTCTAGGCTGTCTCTGTAATATTGTATGTATGTATTTTTACTTTCACAATGTGAACTGCTTCTCTATTTGATTACTTACTTCCACAATCCTGGGCCACTCTATCTATTTGTATACACATGTGCACACACACACATTACGGATGACCCTTGAACAAAATGGGTCTCCTCATACATGGATTTTTTCAATAAATACAGTATAGTAGGGGCACCTGGGTGGCTCAGTGGGTTAAAGCTCTGCCTTCGGCTCAGGTCATGATCTCAGGGTACTGGGATCAAGTCCTGCATCAGGCCCTCTGCTCAGCAGGGAGCCTGCTTCCCCCCCCTCTCTCTGCCTACTTGTGATCTCTGTCAATAAATAAAATATTTAATAAATAAATAAATGCAGTATAGTACCATACATGTATTTTTCTTCCTTATGGTTTTTAATAATATTTTCTAAAGTTCTAGTGTACTTTATTGCAAGAGTGTAGCATAGAATACACAAAACATACAAAATATGTGTTAATCCACTGTTTACATTATTGTTAAGGCTTCCAGTCAATAGTAAGCTATTAGTAAAGTGTTAGGAGAGACAAAACCTTTATGCATATCTTCAGGTGTGTTGGAGGGGGTTGGAAAGTCGGTGCCCCTAACCCCCATATTGTTGAAGAGTCAACTATATATATGTATATATAACTATTATACTACATAACAATGATATTAGCTATTAGGTCTTACTATATGGAAGATGGCTTACTAGAGAACTAGGTGGAAAACATTCAGGTAAGCTGATGATTAATGAAAAGAACACAAGGAATGTCAAGGAGTTGGGGCTTTACATTCATCATTCCATTTCATTCCACAGCAACTTTGTTAGTTCATTTTCCCAATTAAGAAATTGAGCCTTAGAGGTATTAAGTCAACTGGTCAAGATCACAGAACTATGAGTCATCAGAGCTGGTACTCAAATCCAATTAAATCTGATTTCCAAATTAGGCGAAAGACACATTTTTTTCTCAGTCCAAGATCAGTGTAGGTACTCTCAGGGGTCTTGGAAAACAAACCACAAACATGGGTACATATCAGACCATCTACATAGTGACTTTCCGATCACTTACTGCCCTGGGATTCCAATGGTTTCGTTTAGGTTGCTTGTGAACATATGTGTCTAGTGTGAAGGCTATATAACATTATGCCAATGTGCAAATAAAGTTTTACAATTAAATAAAAAATTGACTTCAGTTTCATGAGGCTTACTATGGTAGAGGTATATATGCTGAACTAAAATATATATATATAAATATATTTTTAAAACTCATTAAGAGATACTTCTATGTATCTAAAATTGCAACAGGTCATTAGTTATAAGGTAAGCTATCCTTATATTTATATGATAAATTTGCAAAGATAACATTTTTTATATTCTGAACCCAAAGCAGTGATTTAAATACAGGTTTTCATAATGTTGCAATGGACACATCTCTCCATGTGAATGTAATGCACTTAAACAACTACCAAAATCTGCTTCATCAAAACTGATGTTTAAAAAATTGCATTCTAGGGCTCCTGGGTGGCTCAGTCGATTAAACGTCTGCCTTCCGCTCAGGGTGTGATCTCAGGGTCCTGGGATCCAGCAGCCCCACATCGGGCTTCCTGCTCTGCAGGGAGTCTGCTTTTCCCTCGGTTCCTCCCCTTGTGTGCTCTCTCTCTCTCTCTCTCATTCTCTCAAATAAAGTCCTCACAAAATGTTTTGCTTCAACCACACAATCTTAAAGTGATGTTGATTAAAGTTTTAGTATTTTTATAGGATTTTTAATTTAATTTACAAATGCATTGTATTTCAAAATTCCATTGAATTTAGATCTAAATTTATGTTTCTGCCATAAAATTGTAATAAAATAATAGATCAACACTCAAGGAGGTGGAGGGACCAATATAATTACTTTCCTTTGAGAAACAATGCACTTTACCACACTTAGGTTTTAAAAGAAAGAGCAGGAAAGGCTTCTAGGTCCAGCCTCAACACATGAAGAGCTTAAAAGTATTCCTGTCCCAATGCCAAGAAAAAAGCTGAAAACAAAACAAACCCTAAAATTTGAAAACAAAACAAAAACAAAAAAGAAAAAAGCTGAACACACTGAAAATGAACGTCTTTTCGAGGAGCCATCAGAGAACCGAGGTCTTGGGGCCAAGGGCCACCCACATTTTAGACAGGTAAGTACAAAGGCACATAGTGAGATCAGCTTACCTGGAACAGAAGCCACTGGAGCCACAAACTAGTGAGGGCACTGAACTGGAATTTTGACAAGCTGTCGGAGGACTAGTGAGGACTACTGCCAGAAACTCCTGGGGCTGCAGTCCTAAGGAACCCTCACACTTTTCTGGGCTTTACCTCCAGTAACCCCACCAGGTTTTTATAAGGAAGGGCCAAGGGACATCACCCAGTGCCTCGGGCGGAGGAAGGGGAAAAGTAACCATTTTTAAACACACCCAGAGCATTGTCCACAATAAAGAACTCAGCCTAGCCTTATCTCACCTGCAGTGGCTGGAGGGTAATCACCCAACTCCAGCTTCCTTCCCTCCTGGAGTCGGAGGAGGGGGAGGAGCTAAGGAACAGGTGCGAGGGGCACAATCCTGGGGAAGGCGCAGGGTTGGAGTCCCGGATTATGGAACCCTTCCCTTCCCTGATACCTTTCCACCCCCGTCACAGGGGACAAAAACAAGGAGGGTAGAGGGATTTTGAGCTTCAGACAGCTACAGATAACAGCAAATAGTAAGCACAACCCAGTTCCTAGCCCAGTCATCATAAAAGCTCACACTAACAGGCCTATTAACCTCAGTTCCTATTACCCGATATGTCCTCTCTAACTTTCAACACAAAATTAAAACAGGCTAAAACGCGAGAAAGTGCATACCAGGCCCTAAAAGTCACGCAGTCCTTGGGCCATTAGGGAAGTGGAGGGGGTAGAGCATGCACAACATACTAGTGAGTAATTTCCTTGCAAGCTCAGCTGTCTCCCCAAAGCAACATTAACGATTCACCCTTTCCTCGTGATTCATGTCTTAATGATACGAAAATACCAGTTTGGAAAAAAAAAAGTAAATGTGAGCTCATTTTGAAGTGATATTTTAAAAACACGAATGTACACTGCCCTGAGTTTAGGGAAGTGTGGCTTCAGAGTTAAAAGTGGCACACCCATGTGGTTTAAATAAAATTAAAATCAGTAAAAGTGTCAATTAACTGAAGCCTGGGCAAAATTCATTAAGTGGATTCTTACCCGGAAGTCTCCTGGAATTAGGCGATGGAAGCCTAGGTGCTCAAAAAGAGAAAAGGATTTGTGAGGTAGCCAAGGGAATTGGAGCAAGAGGGAGATTTACTGTGTGGCAGTTTCACTGGCTCCGTATCCTCTTCTCAGAGTGAAACCTTCTCAATTTAAAATGACAGAAATATGATCAGAGAACGAAGAGCTCTTCACTTGTCCTTTGCCTTTCACATCTCCCGAGAGCACCACAGACTCTAACCAGGAGCCTTTTGGGGAAGGTGATTTTGAGCAATGCAGTTTCTGGCATCTCCTGTGGGGCACAGAAAAGACTAAAAATGGGGAGGTGGTGATGTGTGGTGAGACAAAGAGCAGCCTGCGCATCTAGTTAGTGCAGGAACTCAGAAAACAATACTTATCATTCAAGTAAGGAGTAGAAGCTGAACTTCTGAAGAGAAAGAAAGAACATTAGGTGGAAAAGTGCATTCAAATGCCTGAGGGAGACAAGAACATCAAAGACACAAAGACCAAAACAAGGCAGGTGTGGCTGGGGTTAAAAAAACCCAAAGGTGGTAAAGAAGGTCCAGATAAGGCTGAGAGGTGGGATGCCAGTGGGTTGAGAAGTTTTTCTTTAACTTCAGAGCAGTGGAAAGACATCCATTCTGTAGTGGGCTGAATGAGACACAATGGGATTTCGAAAGTTGCCTTTATAATGTGAAGAATAAATTGGAGGTGAGAAGTTCAACTGAGTGCAAGTAAAGTTAGAAAGTTATTGCAAAAGTGCACGGGAAGTTGGAGGCAGCTTGGATGTGACTGGTGTCAGGGGTAATGGGGAGGAGGAGAGAAAAGATACCTTAAAAGGCAAACGTAGGGTGCCTGGGGGGCTCAGTTGGTTAAGCGAATGCCTTTGGCTCAGGTCATGATCCCGGAGTCCCGGGATCGAGTCCCCACATTGGGCTACCAGCTCCACGGGGAGTCTGCTTCTCCCTCTGACCTTCTCCCCTCTCATGCTCTCTCTCTCTCTCAAATAAATAAATAAATAAATAAATAAATGGCAAATGTGATGGGACTTGATAATGGACTTGATGTGAGAAATAGTGGTTTTGAATTTTTCTCACTTCCTACTGCAGACCCACTTTCTACCTTGCTTCAACCTTCTGTTTTCCCCAAGACGCTCAACTTCTTGTACTAAACCCAATGGCTTCCTTGATCTTGGGCTTCTGATGAGGTTTGGCAGATGGGCAGCCCACCAGGAGATTTGTGAAAGAAAGGAGAGTTCTCTCTTCATCTTAATTGTCTAGAAATGAAATAAATACTGATTGTCTAGGAATGTTAGGTGGCCTTTTAAGGAACTACAATGACCTATATAAGCAGAAAATTTCTTAGTCTGGTAGGCAGAAACCTAGCTCTAATTACTGTGGGGATTTTTTTTTTTTTAAGATTTTGTTTATTTGTCAGAGAGAGAGAGAGAGAGAGCACACTCAGGGGGAGCAGCAGGCAGAGGCAGAGGGAGAAGAAGGCTTCCTGCTAAGCAAGGAGCCTGATGCAGGATCCTGAGATCACAACCAGAGTCAAATGCAGACACTTAACCTATGGAGCCACCCAGGGGTCCCTGCTGTGGAGATTTTAATGTCTTAGCCTGTTCCTGAACTTTGAGAGTTAACAAAAGTCCACTACTTTTTAAATGATAGGCCCTTTGAGGAACAACCCAGAAACTTAGTCATAGGACTTGTGGTAGGCAGAATAAAAACCTCCCCCTCAGAAAGCTATCCACATCCTAATTCCCAGGACAATGTTATGTTACAGGGTAAAGGGGAATTAAGGTTGCTGAGCTGCTGATATTCAGATAGAGAGATGATTCTGGATTATCCAAGTGGGTCTAGTGTGATAACCAAGATCCTTAAAGGTAGAGAAGGGAAGCAGCAGAGGAAAATCAGAGCAAGTGACGTGTCCATGAAAGAATGATCAAGGATGCATAGGGTTGCAGGCTTTGATAATGGAGGTAGAAGGTCTCAAGCTAAAAACAGGAGGTGCCCTCTAGCAGCTAAAAAAGGCAAGGCTATAGATTTTTCCCTAGAGTATCCAGAAAGTAAGCAGCCCTGCTGATAATGTGGCTTTACCCCAGTAAGATCCATTTTGGACATCCAACCTACAGAACTGCAAGAAAATCATTTTGTATTCTTTTCATCCACTAAGTTTGTGTCTGTTTTTCCAGCAGTAGAAAATGAATACAGGACTGTATTAGTTTGCTTGGGCTGCCATAACAAAGCACCACACTGGTGGGCTTAAACAGTAGTGTAACAGTAGTTACTTCTCACAGTTCTGGAGGCTCAAGTCCGAGATCAAGGTGTTGGTTATGCCACTGGATCAAGGGAATCAAGGTTTGATTTCTCCTGAGGTCTCCCTCCTTTTGGTTCTTTTTCACATGGTCATCCCTCGGTGCTCATACTCCCCTGACATCTCTTGGTGTGTTCAAATTTCCTCTTCTTATAAGGATACTAGTCATATTGGATTAAGGCCTCCTTTTACCTTAATCACCTCTTTCAAGGCTCTATCTCCAAAACAGTCACATTCTCAGGTACTAGGGGTGAGGCCTTCAATATTTGAATTTGGGGAGAACACAATTCAGTTAAGAACAACTATATCCCTTGACACCATCTCTAGAGCATTCTGAGGTGATATATCAAGGTGACTTCGAGAAGCTTGTTAAATAGAGGCTCAGAACTCATGCCATTTTGTGTGCATATGGACTGTTCTGGCCCAAGTTCATCTCACTGTTGATCCGATGGGACCACAGACCCATCCTGCGGTTTTTCTCCAGACACAAAATGTATATTGAAAATACACTTAACCATTGGCAGAATTCACATTTATTTCTTGATTTGTGGAGTAAAAACTCTCTTGGTGGATAGGGTCAAATAGAAGCCACAGAAACTATTCCCTTCCCGCGAGGATAGTAATCCAAAAGCCATATTGCACCCCTGGGAGAACTAGTGAGATCAGGACACAATCAAATATTAATGTTGCAAAGTGGTTATTTCAGGGGGAAGGTCATGGAAATGAAATTTTCAGAATGGGCAAGGGTGTGAAAACATTCATTTTCTAGGTAAATGTCCACTAGAGGGCATCCACCATGGCTGTCCAATCATCTGGTAGACAAGATGACTTTCTCCGGTGGCAGTCAGCTTTATCTTCCAGCCACTGTAGGCACAAAGTAATGTTGCAACAGGGATGGAAGTGATTGATTCATAGGCTGAACACCATGGGCTTTCCTCTCAACAGGGCTGATTCAGATACGGCTGCTACTGAGTTTTTGATTTGTCAACGGCAGATGCAAACACTGAAACATCCTGATATGGCCCAGTCAGTCACCTGATCGCACCTTGATCACACTGGACCTCTTCCAGGGAAGAATGTCTGATATCTCACTGGGATAAACACTTGTTGAGGATGTGGAGTTGCCTCTCCTGCTTTCAGTCCTTCTCCCAGCACCATAGTCAGCAGATACACTGACACCCTCACTCAACATTGATGTAGGAACACCTGGATGGCTCAGTTGATGAAGCATCTACCCTAAGTTCAGGTCATGATCTCAGTATCCTGGGATCCAACTCCGCATTGTGGGGCTCCCTGCTCCATAGGGAGTCTGTTTCTCCCTCTGCAACCCCTACCTCCCCCTCGCCGCTTGTGCTTTCACTTTCAAATACATAAATAAAAAACCTTAAAACAAAAAACAAAACAAAACAAAACAAAAACACACTGATGTATACCATGCAATATTGCTTCTGATCAAGGCGCATATTTTATAAATGGTTCTAGGTTTAAAGGCTTCAGGAATGAGCTCTGATTGGTTAGGCTTGGTGAGGGGTTTATTACTAGGCCAATCACTTTTGTCTACAGGTTGGTTTTGTAAGACTGTCACTCACTGATGTGGGAGCACTGGGTTCTTATCTCGTGGAGTTGAAGAATGACTCTCCCAGATAAAGGAGAGTGAGTATAGAAGTTTATTAATCAAGGATACAGAAAAAGCTGTCAGGCTTGAGAGACGTCCAGATAGGGTTACCACTGAAGGCTTTTAGGGACGGTTTTTATAGAAAGCTATCCAGAGAACTTACATCTTTTTGACATTTCTATTGATAGCATTACCGAGTAAGGGCTAGTGATAATACCCTCAATGGCTCATTTCCTTTTTTAGCGTCTGGTAATTCTTGGTTGGTTACAAGTAGCTGTTATAATAAGACCCCAACCTCTGACACCTAGGACAGGTTTGTTCCTTTATGTCTGGTTTCATCTCCTGCATTTTTGAATTTTTGCGAACCTGATCCCATGACTCCCTACCTATCTTTCCCTACCTAACCCCACTTGTCCCTTAGTCACCACAATAACTGGATGGTTGGATTGGGAGAAGGAATATGTCTCAGAAGAGTAGTGTTAGTGGGGGGGATACTTCCGCATTAATTTTCTGTCCTAAATCTCATATTTATCCATCATTTGGCTTTTCATCTATTTGTCCTATTTTTTAAACAGAATAATAAGTAAGGGCATGCATATTCTCAATATATTTTTAAATTAAAGTGTTTATAATAATATCTCACATTTATACATTGTTTAGGGGATCAATTTTTACTACTACTTTTATTTATTTTTTTTTTTGCATTTTTGTCTCACACATAATAGGCCTTAATAATAGGCCTTAATACATTTTTGTTGTTGTGGCAGGGAGAGAGGGGAGAGTAGCAGAAGAAAAGGGAAAGATAATCTCAAGCATGCTCCATGCTCAGTGGGAGCTCAATGCTAGACTGGATCTCACAATCCTGGGGTCACGATCTGAGTAGAAATCAAAAGTTGGATGCTTAACCAACTGGACCACCCAGGCATCCCTCAATACTTTTCTGAATGGGAGAAAAAAAAAAAGAAAGAACATTTACACAGTTTATCTCATTTCCTTCTTTACAATGGCTTTATATTCTGGACAGAATATTACCCTAATTTAGAACTTTGGAAACAAAGGCTAAGAGAAGGTAACTGCCTTAGCAGAAGGTAAAGGATTCAGTTTGAATCAGAACAACTTATCCTTCTTTGACATATTGTGTTATCTGTAAATCTGATAATGATGAGCCATGTGGGCCACTATCTCCTGACAAAATGGCTTTCCATATTTTTTAAATGCCCCACTGTGACTTTTTGGGGAGGTTAGGTTCCCTAACCATGCAAGCTCTGGGCTCTCTCTCCCTGTTCCTTGATAACTAGGGTGCATGCCGTGAGTCAGACCAGGCCAAGACTAGTCCTTCCTGGGTTTGGAGTCTTGAGAAAAATACAACAAAGTTGTTGGGACAGGTCCGAAACAATCCATGGCAATGACAGGAATGAGGGTGTAGAGGAAGACTTTTTATCAAGAATCCTGGGTTGATGGTGGTATCAGCATCACCCTAAGTCAAAGAGGCTTTGGACTTGTGTGCCTTGTCTTTAACTCATGCCTTTTTCTCAGGCTGAGTTCTCCAGCCTTCATGCTGATTGTGGGAGGGACCAGACAATCTTTCACTAAAGTTCTTTGCTGCTTAGACTAAACAAAGTTCTTACTACTGTGGTGTTGATGATACTTGATATAACCAAATAGAAGCTCGGGTAGAGAAACAAGATAGTCCCAAGAATCCTGATTACTCTTCTCTTCACCATTGTCCAGAAGCTTTCCTTCCCCCACCTTTCTCAATTCAATCGTTAAGAGTTAAAATGCTAATAGTTTACACTATTCCAATTGTAGCTTTATAAATGGCATCCTCTCTCTCCTGAATCATAGGCAGTTTGGATAAATAGATTCTTACATGGAAATTGATCATACTCTGTTTCTTCTCATTAGATGATATAACACAGCTATGAGATATGCTTTGTGATCTTTAATAATGATCCATTTAAAAATATTCACTCAATCCCTAACAACTTAGAGGTAAACACTTTAATTTACTGAATCTATGATAAAAAGAAGAGTTAGAATTTTGTTAATTAGTTCAGGTACCTGAACAGATCTGATGGAGTCCTGCAGTTCTCTGTAGGACGCGGATGTCATCCAAAAAGCACCCAACTAAGGAGAACCATGAATATGATAATAAGGATGAAAGGAAATAGCAATTTTTTATCATCAGCCAAAGTGAAGGATACCCCACAAAAGACAAAAAGCACCACGATCTTTTGAATAATAGTTCAAAGAATAGGATGATTCAGAAAAATGAAATAAAACTAATGTAAATTGCTCAAGATTGCATTTTTCTTTGTAATATAAATGGCAATTGCAATGCTTAATCTGGAGCATTCTATTATTTTGATGTGAATACAAATTATTTTAGGAAAATTCCTTTGTGAGGCAAAAGTTTTTTGAAATTTAAATGAGTTCTTTCCCATCTGTCATAATGCTTACAACAAATTTACACAGACTTCACATGGCATTGGTCTTCACCAAAGGGAACCATCTTCCCTGGCTGCTTTTACATCATATGGAAGAGATTTTGTCTGTTTGTTTATTTATTCTTTTTTTTTTTTTTACTACGGAGGACACTGGTATTTGAAATATTCCAGCTTGTCTTTAAAACCTACACCAAAAACATTGCACTACTTACATTTGAAAATATCAACTAGCTGAGACGTTTAAGGAGAATTATTAGGAAATTTGTTACTGACATTATTATATCTACATTCGAAATAAATTCCTTTCATTCAAATCACTTGCTATATCCATACAACATAGGAGAAAAGGAGGAAGATGAGACCACTAATGGCAAAATTCTATAAACCAGCTAGTAAAAACTATTCAGTAGAGAAACATGGTATTATTTATTCAAGAAACACATTATAAAATCCTCACTGTTTTCAGGGGACTAAATATTTTTATTTTCTTATGATAATTTACTCATTGTCATGCACAAGATTCTTATTTAAATAGCATGGCAGATTAAGTATGGATGCTAATCTTGGGAGCCTGGAATCCTGCCTCAGGAATTTACTGACATCAGGCAAGTTATTTTACTTCCGCTTTTTTACCAGTAAAATGAGGATTAAAAAAAACCAACTTAGAATTGAATAAATTCATATCTGTAAAGAACGTATGATAGCGCCTGGCATCTAGAACCTCCTCAGTAATGTTCATTGTTCAATTTTTTCTTTAAATAAAGATCTTATTTATTTATTTATTTTGACAGAGAGAAAGAGATCACAAGCAGGCAGAGAGGCAGGCAGAGAGAGGAGGGGGGAAGCAGGCTCTGTGCTGAGCAGGGAGCCAGATGCTGGGCTTGATCCCAGAACCCTGAAATCATGACCTGAGCTGAAGGCAGAGGCTTTAACCCACTGAGCCACCCAGGCGCCCCCACTGTTCAATTGTTAACAGCAAATTAAAATGTTTAAATTTGAAAATGTAAAACCAACATTGAATTTTTACTTAACCTTACTGTGCCTCAGTTTCCCTCATCTTTAAAACAAGGATAAAAGAGCAAGCTATCAAGATTGTTGTGAAAATTAAATGAGTTTTATAGCTGTGCTTTGGAAGTAGGGAAGCTGAAGAGGCTCCATGTTTAGAAAGGCTCCTTCTCTGCTGTTTTTTCCCATGCCCTACATTTTGCCTCTGAATAAGCCAAAGAAGCTATGTTCCCACTTCAGGGGAGAAGCAAAAAAAAGTGAATCATTCTCTGAGTTTTGTCCTTGGCCCCAAACACCTGATAACACCCAAGAAGAGCCAGATCTCAAACATTTTCCATAACATTAGCTTCAAACTCAAGCTTGGCTGACACTGGCATCAACAGCCCTACCTTCGGTGTGGAATCATCTATCCTTTACCTCACACTCACCTTCGACTAGATCTTACCCTGGATTCCTAGAGGGACAGGTACCCTAGACCTTTCCCTAACATAAACCCCTTGTCCAAGCAATGACAAGACTCCTTCCCTTTCCTTTCCTAGTCTCCCAGACATTCTGTCCGCTATTCTCTACCTGTCACTTACACTATTCAATAAACCCTGTTTTTACTTTTTGGCTTGCATTTGATTTCTATCCTTCATGAAGCCACGGACCCTCTTGGTAGGTCCCGTGGGACCCTTCCCTGGGTTCTTAGACTCAGTCTTTCTGTACCACTTTCACAGAGGGAATAATTGTTAACTGTTAATTAGTGTTATTGGTATTATTATAATAATTCTCATTGTGATGTCACTATAATTTAATTTTTGGTGTCTACCTCAGGGCCTTCGAAATGGATATTTGCTGTATTTTTGGGTACATGTCAACTACTTTGACATTGCCTGCATTTCAAAAATATGTTTACTAAGGATCTATTACGAGTTAGACTCTTTGAAAGACTTGGGGGTAAAAATAAATGTAACAGTAAAACACTCCTTGTGTTTACATTTAAAATCTGGAAGGCAAGTTTGTATGTGGAAGACCTTGTTAGTACTCACCAATAGTAGGTTCTCCTTGCTTTCCAGAGTATTTGGGAGATCACAGTTTCATTTGAGTCATTTTTGGGCTAAGGCAGAGAAAAGCAAGTTTAGGTAAGAAGGCATACTAGAATCTTATAATTGCAAAGCTTATTCAATAATGGATTACATATTGCAAAGAAAATGACATGACATCAAAGACAACATGCCATAAATATGCAAAAAATATTTAGTATTAAAAATACTATTAGCAACTTTGCCTCTTTTCAAATAAAATAGAACACCTTAAATCTTCAGAGTTTCACAAAATGTCACTAAGAATTTTTTATAAAATTAAAATTTATTTATAAAATAAAATGAATTCTGAGAGTTTTATAGAACTCTCAGAAATATTTTATATCTTCAGATATATTCAGATATCTTCAGAATGAAATCAATTTCATCATACTTACAGAGTCTGTGAAAAAGAACGCCATCTTGTTCATGAGACATGGGAACTCAAAATAACATTTTCTATTATTTACTGAAATAAAAGGGAAATTATAGAAATATGTGTATCTATTTTGAGTCATAGAATTTAATAAAATAATTTCATTTAAAAAACACATTTATGTTTCTCAAGATATTTGACTCAAATGTTTATTATAACCTTAATGATCTTATCCTTAGAGTGTGGGTCAACACTTTATGGCCAACTGCTTGTTTTTATAAATAAAGTTTTATTGAAATATAGTCATGACAATTTATTTACATATTATTTATGGCTGCTTTTACTACAACTTCAGAGATGAGTATTTGTTACAGACTGTGTATGTTCCAAAAAGCTGAAAGTATTTATGATGCAACCCTTAGTGAGAAAAATTTGCTAAACCCTGCTAATAGAGTTATTTTTATTAATTTATCAACTTTCAAATATTTTTAATTTAACTCAGAGTTCAATGTACTAAAACAGAAACCTATATTCTTCAGTGTATTGGGGAATTTTAAGCCGAATTTTTTTTATAAGATTTATTTATCCATTTGACAGGGGGGCAAGAGCCAGAGAGAGCACAAGCAGAGAAAGCAGCAGGCAGAGGGGAGAGGGATAAGAAGATTTCCCTGCTAAGAAGAGAGCCTGATGTGGGGCTCAATCCCAGGACCCTGGGACCATGACCAGAGCCAAAGGCAGGTGCTTAACTGACTGAGCCACCCTGGTGCCCCAGAAAAGTACTTTTTAAAAATAAACTCTATTCCCAACGTGGGGCTTGAACTCATGCCCCTGAGATCACAAGTCACATGCTTACCTACTGAGCTGTCCAGGCACCCCTCCACAAACAAGTATTTAATTCAAAGAATAAGGTATCCACAAAATTGTTCAAAGAGTTGAAAAGGGCCAAATCTAGGTTGGGGCTCTGGAATGTGTCCCAGAACAATTTAAGAAATGAACTCCCTGGGGACCCACCCCCTCTAAGGTCTCCCCTGGAGGGATCTGGGCCCAAAGAAACAGGCCCAGGCCTCTGCCTCTTCAACTGATTCTCTCATCCTGGCCCCTGAAGAATGAACACCATTCTCCAGACCTTTGCGGCAGGAAAGGTGTAAAACTCTACGTGTCTGCTTGCTGGAAGCTCTGGGCAAGGACACCAGGAGGCCAGCCCCTATCTCACTTCCACCTTCCGATTTGCAAAAGAATTATTCCAGCTGGATACTTGGCACCCAGGCTCCGAGGTCTGGAAAATATTAAATGTGTTTTTTTTTTTTATTTGTTTGTTTTTTGCTTTCAATCTCCTTCTAGAAGAAGGGTGGGATGAACAGACCTCAAATGAGACAACATAGAGAACTCATCTGATAACAATAAAAACAATGGTAATGCTCATTAAAATTATCTAATTAGAGGGTAACTATTATAAGTTATTTAGAAAGCATATCTACATACACAGATTTATACATACACACATCTACATATATAAATGGTGAAATGCTAATTAGTATTCTACTGGCAGGGATCGCAATCATATTTTCTGGTTAACATATTGCTTTTTTTTCAGTTAACATATTGCTTTTAGCTGACAACAGATTAAAATCTCAAGCAAAGGGAGAATTTATGTGAACTTAAAGTTATCCCAAGCAATTTGACACTTTTAACATTTCTCCCTTCTTTTTTTCCTACCCCATACTCTTTGAATGCCACCTCCACTGAAAATTATACATATATAATAGAATAAAAGTAAACACCCCAAAATATTTATAACGGTTTCTCCTATGTGGTGAGATTATTGCTGGTTTTCATATCTTTCAACATTATGACACAAAAACATTTGTTTAATCATATTGTTTATATAGATAAGAATAGTTTTCATTGAGTTAAAATTAAAACTTAATTTGGTCAATACCAAAGTTATGTTCCAGAATTGTTCCATTTTGCCTTTCCATTATCAGTTCATGGAAGCAAATACCTGTTTCCTTAAACCTTTATTGCTTTGAAGTTTGTTCTGTTATTTTTAACTTTGCCATTAAATAATTACATATTTTTTCTTATTAATATGTTTTATGCATTTAGTTGATTGTTGGTGAGGTTAAACTAAACTTCTCAGTTCATTGGTCATTTACATTAACTTATGAATCTCTGGCCCATTGTATAGTCTTTAGAAGTTTTTTTTTCTTATTGATTTTATGAGAACTTCCGGACTGAGGACCATGATTTCCTATGTTTTGATTATTATTATAATTATTTCCCTTTTTTTTTGCATTTGGTTATGGTTGTTGTGGTGTTTTTACTACACAATTTTAAAAAACTTTTTATACAGTCAGACTTATCAATCTTTTATGATTGTTTTTTCTGCTTCTTTTTTGGTTTAAAGAATTTTTCTCAACTCACTATCATACAAACAATGTTTTAGTACAGAAATGATAAGAAAAGCCGCAGAGTGAGAGAAAAATACTTGGATTTATCTAACATGAAAAAATCTGATATCCAGACCATATGAAATATTCCTACAAAATAAAAGATATAAAAGAACAGAAGAGGGGCACCTGGGTAGCTCAGTCATTAAGTGTCTGCCCTCGGCTCAGGTCATGATCCCAGGGTCCTGGGATCGAGCCCTGCATTGGGCTCCCTGCTCAGCAGGAAGCCTGCTTCTCCCGCTACCATTCCCTCTGCTTGTGTTCCCTCTCTCACTGTGTTTCTCTCTGTCAAATAAATAAAATCTTTAAAAAAAAAAAAAAAGGAACAGAAGATATTCTAGTTCAGTAATTTCATTTTTAAGTATATACTTGTATTAGTCTGGGTTTTCCAGAGAAACAGAACCAGTAGGAGATATCCCTCTTTACATATATGTAGATATAGATACATAAAGGAAATTCTTTAAGAGAAATTGGCTTATGTGATTAGGAAGGCTAAGGAGTCCCATGATCTGCCATCTATAAGCTAGAGTTCCAGGAAAGCCAGGAGTATAATTTAGTCCAAGTCTGAAGGCCTGAGAATAGGAGCAGCCTCTTGTACAAATACTATTCAGGCCGCCAAGGCATTAGCCCCTGCCCAGTTGATACTCTGAGGTGGGCAATTTACTTAACTGAGTCCACAACTCAAATGCAAATCTCATGCAGAAACACTCGCACAGACACACCTGGAAATACTGTTTAATCTGGGCACCCGAGGTGGGCCAAGTTGGCACATGAAATTAACCATCCCAACACCTCAAAGAAATCCTTGCACATATGCAGGAAGAGATGTTACCAAACATAGTCTTCGAATAAATGTTTTTGTAACAGCCCCAGCTGGAACAACTCAAACATCCATTAGGAATAAAATGAATAGATATTGTGGTCCACTGATTCTCAAACCCTTTCTTATTAGGGAACTTTTAAAAATTTTACAAATCACTGAATACCCAAGGGCTTCCTTTAGGTGAGTTTCAATATTTATCATATCAGAAATTAAAATTGAAGATTTAAAAAATTATTTAAAATGCTAAATCCACTGCATACACTCATAAAAATTTTATGAAAAGTAAGTATATTTCCACACAGAAAAAAAACTGACATTGCTTTATCTTTATGCAAAATGTAAATCTCTTTAATGTCTGATTATAGGAAGACAGCTGGAAAATCTCATATCAGCTTCTACATTCCACTGATGCAATATGTTACATGGATTAAAGTATATAAAAAAAATACAGATGTATAATTGGAAAAGTAAGAAGTATTTTAAAAGCTGTTAAGACTTGTGGTTATTCTATGTTGAAACTACACCACAATTTGACAAGGGTTGGTTTCTTTCCTTTTCTTTTTTTGAAAATTTTATTTATTTATTTGAGAGAGAGAGAGATAGTGAGAGAGCACGAGCAGTGGGGAGGGAGAACCAGGCTCTCTGCTTGGGAGCCCAATGTGAGGTTCTACCCCAGGACACAGGGATCATGACCTGAGCCAAAGGCAAACACTTAACCAACCTAGTCACCCAGATGTCCCATCAAGGGTTGATTTCTTAAAGGTTAACTGCAAAGTGAAATCTGAAGCCATATTAACGAACTGTTGTTTACTTTCTTAAATTAAAAACTATTGACCTGTCTTATATTTTAAATGAAACTTTTTCTCTGCTTGAGTTTGTAACATCATGTAGGGTTATTGGGAAAATGTAGTCTATTATACAATTCTCCCAAATGTTTACACCTGTCTTCATACAATATTCTAAAAAATTACATTTTAAAAATTATCACTATTGACCTCATTTTAAAAGTCAATAAGTTTTGGGAATCTGTCAAGTTGCCATTTTTAAAATTTCAAATTTTTGCTTTAAAGTATTAACTGTATCATTAGCAACAAATATATCCCCCCCTTTCCCTTGAAATGTAAGCACACTTTTTTCTTAGCTGAGAACACGTCTGTCAAATAGTCAAGTTTCAATAACCACTTTTTGTCTGCCAATAGTTTTTTAAGTAAAAATGTATTTCATGAAAAGTGGCTAATTGAGCTAACAACTCAGACACACAAGTGTTTTTCTTTCATATTTTTGTATATGGAAGAGTGCTTCACATATTCCCATTTTAACATGCTGAATATTTTGAAAGGCATACTTGGGCTTTGTGTTTAAAAACATAGTAACATTTAGGGCTTCCTCAAGGATACTCTGCAGTGAAAGCGCCTGGGTTATTTTTCCTGTGAGTGCTAGGCAGTGAATAAAGCAACGGTATGAGGCTAGCTTGGTGTCGCTGCATTGACTGTATCAAGGCACCTGCAATTTTACCAAGCGTGACTTTGACACATTGATGCAAATGAAACATAGTGAAAAAGTCAAATAGCATCATATTGTTACAATGAAAATAGCTTTGATCTCATGGACCCTCTGGGAGGGATTTGAGAACACAAGGTATCAGCAGACCACATTTGAAGGCTACACTTTTAGGGTATTATCATAATGGTATATTATTCAGCAATGATAATGAGCAAACTAAAGATGTAGGTAACAGTACAGATGAATCTTATACATCCTATAACTTGTTTAAAAAAGAAGCAAGATCCAAATAACACTTAAGATTTAGTCATATAAAGTTCTGAACAGGCAAAAGTAGACTCTTATTTCAGAGATGCGTACATGCGGTGAAAGGGATGTATGGAAAAGGAAATAAATGCTTATTACAAAAGTTGTAATAGTAATTACCTCTGTACCTCCAGGGAAGAGATGATATTGTGAGTGGGAACAAGAATGCTGGGCTTCTGGGGCACCTGGGTGGCTCAGTGGGTTAAAGCCTCTGCTTTTGGCTCAGGTCATGATCTCAGGGTCCTGGGATCGAGCCCTGCATCAGGCTCTCTGCTCAGCAGGGAGCCTGCTTCCCCCTCTCTCTCTGCCTGCCTCTCTGCCTACTTGTGATCTCACTATCAAGTAAATAAATAAAATCTTTAAAAAAAAAAAAGAATGCTGGGCTTCTGAGAGGCTGTAAATCATCTATTTCTGAATCTAAGGAGGGGTTCCACGTGTGTTCATTTGCTAATAATTCATTAAACTATATATACACCATTTCATTTACTTTTCTGTATATGCATTATACATCAAAATTAAGTAAAAAAACTGGTGAATGAACATTTATTCTAATTTTTTAAATTTATTTTCTAATCTTTGTTGGTGTAGAGAGTCTAGCTTTCCTTTCTCAACTATTAGTCAGATGCCCCCACTACCCCTTCTTTAATGGTTTATTTTTTCCTCCACTGATTTGAAAAGCCACACGAGGAATGTATGGATCTTTGTCACTCTTCCCTTTTTCATAGGGATGTCTAACTCTGTATGTGGAGTAAAATTTCATATGGTGACGATAATCAACTTATTTCACGTTGGATTTTTTTGCCTGGAGAATTATTGCTTAATTTGTTTTACCTATTACTCATTAATAGGTAATTAACTGCATTGACTAGAGCTGAACTTGAAACACTTCAAAAACAGAAGAAAGTTAAAGTAAAAAAACAAAAACCTGAATTTCCTGTATATATGCTTTTAGAAAGTACATATATTCAATCTTATGATCATGGAACTTCTATCGAAGAAATAGAGGAACAAATGGATGATTGGCTGGAAAACAGAAACAAAACACAGAAAAAGCAGTGCTCAGGATGGAGCCCAGTTTAGTGAACTCATGACCTTGAATTGAAGACGTGAGCTGAAATCAAGATTATTATAACTGACTAAACCACCCAGGCACCCCTCTTATGAGAATATTTAAAAATTATGTCTATGTTCGTCAGGGCTACTGGCCTATAATTTTGTTTTATTTTAATATTTGTGTCTGCTTTTCATATCCAGTAAATTAACCTAATAAAATGCATTGGGAACTTTTCTTTCCTATTCTCTTTCCCACAAGCATTCGATTTCATCTCTCTCATTAATTACTCATTAATAGATAATTAATGAGTAATAGGTAAGGCCACTGCAGCCCAGATGTAGTCCTCTGTTCCAAAGGAACAAAGTCTGTCTGTTCCAAAGATAGTGTGATGAGATCCCCTTCACCATATGCTCTGTAAGTTTGCGTGTCTGAAAAAGAAGTTTACTTTTTTAACCCCTTTCCAGTGAGAGGTCCTAAAGATCAAGAGAAGTCTGATCTGCTCAAGAAAAGATCCAGTAGACTTTTGGTATTTGAGGCTTGACAACTTGCAAATAACCTGAAGGTTCAGAATATGGAGCAATTTGTAAATTAGCAGAGGCACAAATTTAGACGACAATATGCTGGGAGGGTGTTGTATAGGAGCATTACTTAGCTAATGAGAAAACCTCAGGGATCCCACAGGAACCTTAATGTGACATCATCAGTGTGACTGAATTATTCAGGAATGTATGTAGGATTATTGAATTAACTCTGTATTTTATTGAACAGGAGCCCTGAAAAGAATGTACTCAGTTGGTGCTCATAGGGAAACGTGATGTAGGATCTATAAAATTAAAACTTAGGCAGTAGCGCAAAATTATTTTAATGAAGTTAAACTCATTAAAACTAAAAGATAGTATTTAAGATTGTTTTTGCTATATATTTGTAATTTTTTTTTAAGGTTTTATTTATTAGTTTGAGGGAGAGTGTGCACACAGAAGCTGGGGTAGGGGTAGAGAGAGTGGGAGAAGCAGACTCCCTGCTGTCAAAGGGCCCCACACCAAGACCCGAAGATCACAACCTGAGCTGAAGGCAGATGTTTAACTGACTGAGCCACCCAGGCACCCCTGAATTTTTAATTCTTATTAAATTTTGTATAAAGTCCACCTAGGCATTACTTCACGAGAAATGAGAACTTTGATTTCAGATAAGAAACCTAATGTATGTTTTTAATTATGAGAGTTCTCAGGTGACCGTAGTGGGTTTAAATCCAAGCCTAGCCCCATGATTTTCACTCCCATTTAGTTGCTGACATGTTTTGGAGGATAGGGACTGGATCTTGTCATTTTTGTTTCTGCTTACTTTTGAGTGGTAATATATCTGGAATTTACTAGATTACCCGAGTTTATGTTAAAATAACACTAATATAAACAATGAGCATGTATTTACTGGTTTCTAAATATTGATGGTATCCATTAGCACATTCGTTCATGCATGCAGTCATGACAGCTTATATTTAAAAGTAGTTTGTTGGGGCACCTGGGTGGCTCAGTTGGTTAGGCATCTGCCTTTGGCTCGGGTCATGATCCCAGAGTCCTGGGATTGAGTTCTGCGTCAGGATCCCTGCTTGGCGGGAAGCCTGCTTCTCCCTCTGCCTCTGCCTGCTGTTCCTCCTGCTTGTGCTCTGTGTCTGTCAAATGAATTAAAAAAAAAAAATCTTTAAAAACAAATAATAAAATAAATAAATAAAAGTAGTTTGTGCCTGGGACGCCTGGGTGGCTTAGTCAGTTCAGAATCTACGTTCGGTTCAGGTCATGATCTGGGGGTCTAGGGATCAAGTCCTGCATCAGGCTCCTTACTCAGTGGGGAGGCTGCTTCTCTCTCTGCCTGCCGCTCCCCCTACTTGTGCTCTCTCTCTCTGACAAATAAATAAAATCTTTAAAAACAAAAGTCATCCCTAATCAAATCAGAAAACTCATAAAGGACCTTTGCAAACTTAAATAGTATGAAATAATATTATTATTGGTAGTAGTATTTCTATATATTTCATACATATATGATTATTGCTAGGTTAGTTGACATAGGGCATGCTATGAAGAGATCCTTGGTAATTAGGCCGGAACAAAGCATGACAAATTATTGACCCTTGCATATGAGGGAGCATTTCTTGAGGACAACAGAAGGAAGGTAGGGAAGCAAGAATGTAGACAGAGTGAACTGGAGAGCATTTGATTTAGGAATAAAGCTGTGAAAAGAATTCAATAATTACATCTGAAAGGATTGCTATGGGAACTCAGCGAGGGAATCACCAAAATATGAGGAAAATAAGAGAGTTCAGAGATGTGCACTTGCTGGGAAGAAGTCAGACGTTGTGATCTTGTAGTAAGTCTGGTCATCACAGTTCTGTGATATTCTCCAAAAACATTTGCTGGACATATGAAAAGATCCCTTCACTAATTTCTTTAACATTCTACTACCAACAGATTGCTAGTATATATGAAAGAAATCTATTCCAAGTGAGGAAAAAGGAGTGAATTGTCTTTTTAATAAAATCACACAATTTGAAAGTAGTTTTTAATTAAATAAATCCTGGGTAATATTTTAATACCAAAATTTCAGCTAATACTGAGAGTAAAAACTCAGCTACATCTTGTGAACCTTCAAGCCAGGAGAGAATTTCAATGTTAATAAATCAGAGCATGGAAAAAAGTTATTAGTCCTTTAATGTCTATGTCAAGCTTATAGCTAGTGAGCCATTACTCTTTCTAAAGAAGAGAATATTCTCACTATTTTAAATGTATATTAAACACAAACTAGCACATTTTAATATTGATAAAGATAGTAAGTAAATATTTCTGAAAATTTTTATGCATTTGAATATAAATTGAATCAATCCACATCAAATTGTATGTCATATCATAGGCGATATGGAGCTTCAAATTATGAGAAGATATTCTGATTTCTTGTTATATTTTTAAAATATAGAAATAAAATCTCATTAAGAGAAAACATTTTAACAGATAATCTAATCTTCTCTTTTTGTATAATTTCATTTTTTTCTGCAACCCTTAATAATCAATACTGATTCTTTTTATGTTATTGCCTGAATATAGTAATTCCAAATCTTGCTAGGATAGACTGTAAATCTATATGAAAACTGAAAAACAAACTGAAAAATTGCTGACTTTCAACTTGGAGGCAATAAAGTTAATAGCTGTTTAGTCCGCAGCTGACATAATGATGTGTATATTTAAGATATAATTTAAGATCTATTTTTATCTTAATAACCAGATTTGGGATGCATACCAGTCTAAGCATATGAATGAAAGGTGAGGAACACAATTAAGTCATCCATAAGTGAAATAGCCATACAATACTGATATTATCATATATCATTTTTTTTCTTTCCAGGTGGATAAAGAACTGTTGTACAATGATTATGAATTAAATCACTTAACTATCAGTGTTGCTTGATTTGGAAACTTCAAATATAGAACAAAGACGGCAATGAATACTTTTTCATAATTCAACAAAAAGCAATGGGCTTTCTTATAGTTTGTTACTTGTGCCTTTAGCTACTCTTAAACAATGTAACTCTCCCTAACTGCAATATCATGTTTTAAGCTCTCATTCAAGTCAAACCATAGGGGGTGGAAAATTTCTAAATTTCTTTTGTAATTCACCAGTGCCTTTCAAATCTTTGAGACACCTGTGTGCCACCTGTGTGCCACTTAACTGTATTTGCATGTGAGTTACTCTAACTTGGGTACTCCTGATTAATAACTGTAGTGTTGTGACCAAAAAAAAAAATCTCATAATTCGGGGCACCTGGGTGGCTCAGTCGGTTAAGTTCTTGATTCGTTTTCAGCTCAGGGCTCAGGTCATGATCTCAGGTTTGTGAGATCAAGCCCTTCATGGAGCTCCATGCCCAGCGGGGTGTCTGCTTCTCTCCCTCTGGCCAACCCCCACTCGAAAGCGCATGGGTGTGCTCTCTCTCTCTCTCCTTCTCAAATAAAAATAAATAAAATTTTAAAGTATCATGGTTCAGTGTAAATATTCTAGATATGTTAATAAAAGTTTTAAAATAGAGTTCTATAATATTTCAGAAAACAGATCTTCATTTAAAAACGTTTGACAGACATCATTGGGCATACCTTCAAATTGGGTAGGTGGAATTGAGAATGGGAGAATCCATCAAGTTAACCCAAGACCAACTATGACTTATGTCACTTTTGTAAGCACTGTGGTCTTTGGTCTTTTAGTTTTTTCCATTTTACTTACTCTGCATTGCCTTTATCATTTCTGACCATCAGGAGAAAAAAATTAAGTATTAGAACTACTTGATCACTAACACTTTCAACAAAGTTTCCTTTATTTTTTGAGTGGCTGTTCCTCAAATCTCCTACTTTAATCAAACCTATGACTTCACTCCTCAGCTCCCTTTCCTGGGCAGCGGAGGCTGGTGAGGAAGTGAGAAGATGGTGCAGAGTGCTGGGCTCCATATTCTCATCTCCAGTTTGATTGAGCCTTCATAACCTCTCAGTCTTTTTACTTGTCCTTATTTTTCCTCCCCTTAGCATCTAATGAAGCTTCTCTCAAACACTTAGCAACTTATCCAAGCTCATGAAACCTTGATAAAAACGTGGGAAAAAGCTTGAACTTCCTCCAGTTACTGACTCTAGCGTGCACGCTTCCCTATAGATGCCTTTATCAGCCCTGCCCCTCCTGTCAGAAGGTGACTTTGTCCCTTCAATCCCTACTTTTCAGAAATCATATCTCCATTTCTGCCATGAATTCCATCCCTTCCTATAGTCTGAGTTCTACCCAATCGGTTGTGGTCTATCTTGTCTGTTTTTTCAACCTTCCCAGTTTTCCTAGCACCTGCTCCTTGACCTAGAAAAATATTTTAATACAAACAAACTGACAAGCAAATAAATATTAAAATGCTATTATGAAGGAGCTTAATGAAGCCTGTTACTATTTCATAAAATCTACTTTTCTGATATTAGTATAGCCAGTGTGTATGTGCATACACTTGTGTGTGTGTGTGTGTTTGTGTGTGTGTGTTAACATGGGATATTGTGTTCTATCCTTTAAGTTTTAACCTGTTCATGTCCTTGTACAGGCCATCTTCACCTTGAATAATCTGACAGTTACCACTGTTATAGTAATCAGGTTGGGACACGATAGAGTCACTCATGCTAGGTCCCACATCAGCAAACCAAAACTTCACTACATATTTATGCTCAGCTCTCCTGGAACAGGAGGGCCTACGTCAATAAATCAGTACTTGCCTGCTCAGCACAAATTACTAACCTGGCTCCAAGGCTTCCCTTTGCCTTCCATGAGGAAAGTAAACCTGCTTTAACAAATCAGCAAATGCCCAATATTGTTCTTGCTCACTTTGGTCTATAAGAAGCTCTTGCTTTGCAAGATCTTTGGAGTGCCTGTCCATCCTTTGGATGCTACCCAATTTATAACCTGCTGAATAAAGCCGCTAAGGTCTTTGACATTGATTTACCCAGTTGAATTTCATTCTTTATCATCACAGTTTGGTTAAATAAACTTGTTACTCCGTCAGCCACAGGAGTCAGGTTTCAGTTACCATAGTGTTTTCACCATGAGTGATTTTGTAAAGCACCCCCTCAGTGTTAGCTCCTCTATCCCAGACATCAACTAACATGTGCATTTCCTGCAATGACTTTGTCACTCCCTGCATGTCTGGTGTTAGGTTTTTGCAAAGACAGCAGAGCATGTGGTTGGGGTGACTTTTTGTTTCCTAGTGATAAACCCACATGACATTTTACAAAAATGGATCTCAAAAGAGGAAACTGGCCAAGAAAGACGAAAGAAGGAACAAGAAAATGTAACGTGTTCAAGCTAGAAGTCAAATTCAGATCAAGTGTGAACAGAGTTTAAGAGAGACAGCTGACTGGGGAGCGTGGAACTAGCTACTATTCAAGAGACTCTAGCTATGCAGCTAACGGAACATGGTAAAGGCCAACTTATTTACAAAAATTTTGGGAGTGGTTATGACAAAAATAATTCAGATGTTCTAGACAAAATGACACTGGCTAAAACTTCATATTAAAGGAACTGTCAGAGACATTTCATGACTTGAGAGCAAAAGATAAAATGTTGAAGGTATTCCATCTTAGAAAAGAGTATAAAAATTGCCAAGGTAAAAAAAGAAAATGCTTCCTCTACATAATGTCATATAATCACCTGAAGGCAAGTGTTACTGATCCTACTCCTGATATATTTTCTACTTACAAAGGAATAAAAACTTAAATCTTCAATGTTTCAACTTTAAAAATTATAGTGTATTAAGGAAGTAACATTTTTACTCCTATTTTTTTTTAACTTTCCTGTACATTTATAGCTTATGGTAAGAGAGTTCTTAATGTTTGGACAAAGTTAAAGTTAACAGGGCTATTAATAGTTTTTCTCACTGACTAAACTTGCTTATCACATTTTCGACTGGTATGGTCATTTTCATTGACCCCCACAACCATTTCAAGTGAGGACTGCTTATATTTAAAGTGGATGTTTTCATGACAGTGAAATGATGTTTTATCCAACTGCCAGTCTGTTCATATTGTGTAAACATAACACATAATAGCAATTAAGACATAATGGCAATCTACATGAACAAAAATGTGATTTGTAGAAATTTCCTGCTAAAACATCAGACAGAATGAGAGGATGAAAACTCTAATTACACGCATTGTTCTGTTTGATGGAACTCTGCCAGCAGGATGCTATCGTTTCATAAGTTGTGATTTGAAATAGCATGATCAAGAGACTAAGTACAAATACATCATCTAAAAAATCAAACAATTTATAATGAAAAAATGATGCAGATGTAATGATACACTTAAGGAAAGGCATGATGAATGGATATTCTCACGGGGTAGTTCTCAAAAATGTTTGTAATTGGAATTCTTTGACAGAGTGAAGTTGGTTTACTTAGTGTGTTTTTCCTTGGTGATTTCCCTTTATCCATAAGCAATATCAATATTGACAGTCCCCATGGTACCACTACAGCATTTACTCAACATTTTGCAGACGTGTGCACATAGATTAAAAAACAAAAGTCAGGTTTTAATTCCCTAGCTTCTAAGATTGCTTTGCCCCTAGACTCCATTTATGTCATAGAATTGCCAAGCTCTGACTTTTGCTCAGGTATTCAGGCTTTTCCCTCCTTCTGAAGATTTCTTACATATTGTACCCACTCCTTTATAAAATTAATTTCCTTTTCATGTAAACATTCAAAGTAGGAAGTTCATGCACATCAACTATAGAAAAATTTATTTTTTTATTGCAGGTTTTAAAAACTCAAATATTATTTAAAAATGCAATTACAAGAATACACCCTGCTCTCTACCCTGCCCTAAATCTGGGTTTTTTAAAATGACAGAGAGAAAAGAGTTTGGCTTCATTGCCATGATGGGATGAGTGCCCTTGAAAGAGGAAGAAACACCACAACTCTCTGTCATGTGAGGATACAGTAGGAAGGGAGCTATCTGCATGCTAGAACTAGGCTTTAACCAAGAACCCGGCATGCTGATGCCTGACCTCAGACTTCCAGCCTCTGGAACTGTCAGGATAAATGCTTGCTGTTTAAGTCATCCAGTATTTTGTAAATTCATTCCTTCCTTCCCTCCTTCCTTCCTTCCTTCCTTCCTTCCTTCCTTCCTTCCTTCCTTCCTTCCTTCCTTTCTTTTCTCTCCCTCCCTTCTTCCCTCCCTCCCTCCCTTCCTAGATTTTATTTATTTAAGAGAGAGAGCGCACAAGTTGGGGGGCAGAGGGGGAGAGGGAGAGAAGCAGGCTCCCTGCTGAGCTGGGAGCCCCTTGAAGGCTCAATTCCAAGACCCTGAGATCATGACCTGAGCTGAAGTCAGACACCTAACCAACTAAGCCACCCAGGTGCCCTGTAAGTGTGTCTCTTTCAAGAAACATAGATAATAACTCCAACTCAAGACAGCGGACTGATCATATGAGGCAGTCTCCTCCTCCTGCACCAAATCTATACAAATAACCCCAAACAGAGGAGGATAAATTGAGGCCCATTCTTAAAGAGCAGTTAAGAACTTTCAAGAGATCAAAATCTAGGAGAACCCCCTGAACAAGAAAAAACAGAATTCATAGCCCAAAAGACATTCAACAGACTATTCCTACAAACAGTAGATGCAGCATAAATGATGCCCATCATCAATAATGCGGGGAACGGGAAGGTGCTCAGGGCGGGTTACGGGATGACTGGATAAACAATTGGTATCTAAGCAGGGAGCAGCCCATTTGGGACCTTGAATCAAAGAAGCAAGTAACTCCCCCTTGTGGTTGCTGTAAAGATAGGCTAACTGGGTTGCAACAAAGCGAGAGATGATGGTATCAGGTGTGAGAAGCAGCAATTTAAGAGGCCATAATAGAAGGGCACTTTCTTTCCTTCTCAGTTTGTGAAGCTTTCTCAAATGTATTCAAAACTAAAAAGTTAGTTTTAAGAGTTTCATACTGTGGTTATTCTTTATAGAGTTTTTTCTCTCATATACAATTTATCAAAAGCAATTTCAGGTTTTTTTGAGATTATTATGTGGTTTTTATTTTTATTTTTTTAAAAGATTTATTTATTTATTAGAGAGGGAGAGGGAATGAGAGAGAAAGTGAGAGCATGAGTTGGGGGAGGGGCAGAGGGTGAGGGAGAAAGAATCTCAAGCAGATTCCCTGCTGAGCACAGAGTCTGGCACAGGGCTTCATCTCATGACTGAGATCATGACTCGAACTGAAACTGAGTCAGACCTCAACTGACTGAGCCACCCAGTTGCCCCATCATTCAATAATTATTTATGGAATATCAACTCCAGTACACATTGAGCATAATGCTAAACCCTAGTTAAATAGCAAATGAGTAAGGCAGATACAGTCCCTAACTTACTGGGTCTTATCTTCATAATGCAGTAGATTTCTAATCGTAAAATAGTGAATGCCTCTCCTTTTATTTACATGCTATTTTATAACTTTGTAAAATTTGTAGTTCTATCTTAAGAGGTTCTGTGTATTCTTTTGGCTTCATCTAACATATTATTTTAAAATTTGCATATAAGGGTTTGTTTGGCTTTGATATAGTATCTTCTGTTTTCTGCTTCATTTTAAGAAACATTGAATAAAACGCAGGCATTCATACATAGGTGTGTTTGTGGTGTGTATTGTATGCTTGTGTATATCTTCTATTTAAATTCTTCAGGCTTTAATACTCTTTTGGTATTTTTAGTTAATTACACAATAAGTTAAATATTTTTTCTCCCATTTTCCAATTGTTGTAACTTAGTAAATACTTTGCAGTTTATGGAACCACCCAGAATTTTTAGAAAAATATTAAACTTAAAATAACTTAGCAGTAAAATTTTCTGAACTTATAGGCAAATATTTGTCCATTTAGGTGTTTCATTCTTTCTGAAACCTTCGATTGATTTACTTGTTCCAGATATTCATCCATTCAAACTATCCAAATATTTTAGCATGAGCTTTATGTTTATTTATAGTTTATAAAATTTCCTTTTTATTGTTATAAATTGTTTCCCATTTCTGATATTATTTGATTTCTCCCTATTTTGCTTGGAAAAATTGTTAATCTATTTTCAAGCTCAGTTAGCAATCATTGGTAGTTCTGGACATTGTTCTGAATATGCCAGAAATACGTTCTGGATAGCATGAAGTGCAAAGGAATTCCGAGAGTCTTTCAGGCTCCTTCCCTGACTGTGGATGAGCTCCCACTTTTTGTCATCCTATGTCATTCAATATTCAAATTACTGAAAAAGAGAGTCTTAAAGATATGGATTTAGATTAATTATTATTGCTCTATAACAAATTACCTCCAAACTCTGTGACTTAAAACCAATGTTTAGGGTCACCTGGGTGGCTCAGTTGGCTAACTGCCTTTGGCTCAGGTGATGATTCGAGGGTCCTGGGATCGAGCCCTGCATCAGGCTCCCTGCTAGTGGGGAGACTGCTTCTCCCTCTCTCTCCCCTGCTCATGCTCTCTCTTTCTCTCTCTCAAATAAATAAAATCCTAAATACAAAACAAAACAAAATCAATGTTCATTATCTCACAGTTCTATGGGTCAGAAAACTGGGTTGCAGGCAAGATGCTAGAAAGCAAGTGGGGATCTGCCTCCCAGCTCACCCACATGGCTTGTTGCTCATTTGTCTGTTTACTTTTGCCAATTTTATTTATTTATTCATTAGTTTGTTTGTTCATTTATTTATTTTTAAAGATTTTATTTGTTTATTTATTTATTTATTTATTTGAGAGAGAGGGAGAGAGAGCCAGAAAGCATAAGCGGAGTGGAAGGGCAGAGGGAGAGGGAGAAGCAGGCTCCCCGCTGAGCAGGGAGTCCAAGTCAGGGCTGGATCCCAGGACCCTGGGATCATGACCTGAGCTGAAGGCAGACGCCCAACTGACTAAGCCACCCAGGCACCCCATATTTTTGCCAATTTTAAATGCAGTTTTATTTAAGACATTGCATTTTTTCATGTATGATACAGTACTTATAAGTTGCAATATTTCCTTCCCCTGTGTCCCTATTCCATATTCAAGGATTGAGAATGCCCAGTTATTTACTATAGCAGTTCAACTTTAAAGTTACCATGGAATTTGCTACACATTTGGGTCCTCCATATTTTGTGTGGAGCAATGGTAAACCTATGCTTAGGTTGGCTGAATCAATCTCTTCCATGAAAGGCCCAAGGAAGACACCATCATTTGTAGGAGCTGTACCATCAGGGAAGCCCCTGGCCTTCCTCCGGACAGGTCTCCTGTACTCTGGGGTGAGTTGGTAGTGATGAGGCTGCAGTCTTTCTGCCGGTGTTCATATTCTTTCTTCTTTGTAGTCTGATTCTTATCAAGCCATTTGATGATTTCATTACACTTGTCAAGAATTTTTTGTTTGTCTCGAAATAGATCTTTAATAGTTGCTCTCACCTTGAATGCACAGGATGCAAGCCAATTCTTGGAAGGCAGAGACATTGGGAATGTCATTGTCATCAATATTGAAAGTGAACACACAGATATACCCCTTTGAGGTATGTCTGTGTGTTCAAGCTTGCCAGACAGGTTATCGTCCTTGGTCATGGCACGCTCACTGCCATAAACCCGAGTGAGCACACCAGGCTTGCTGTCAGCATAGGTAGTGAAGGTCTGTGTCTGCTTGGTAGGAAAGGCGGCATTGAGTTGGATGAGGACAGTCATGACTGTCAGCACTTTTAATGCCAAGGGGAAGAGTGACAAGCATGTGCAGCAAATGTTGACTATTTTTAGATTTGTCTCTCCAGTGGGGATGGTTGCTTGGACCTCCCAGTTTCACAGATGAATATCTTCACGATATGATCACTTCCCCTAGATCCAGTGTTGCAAGAAGAGTGAGCATAACGTCGCAGGACATTTTATGACCTAGTATCCAAATCCACACTATCACTTTTGCTCTATTCTAGACACTGAAAATGAGTCTCTAGGTGCAGTCCACACTCAAGGGGAGAAGATTTAGGCTTTACTTCTTGAAAGGAAAAATCACTAGAGGATGTATTTTTAAGCCATCAGAAACAGACCAGAGGTACTGGGTAGGTGGTTAGAAAATGATATGGCAATTTCGTGAATAAGTTGCACCAACATTTCATGGAATGAAAGAAAATACAAAATAAAATGTTGTCACCAAGAAAAGGAAGAAAAGCTTTTGGATGGCAAAACGCATCATGCTCCTTTTCAAAGATAAAATCCGGCCTTATTTTGATATGATGACATGTGCTTTTATCTTTATTATTTTCTCTCACCTTTGCGGTTTGCCTTTATACTCTTTTTTCTAAACTGTCAAATTTAATAAATATGTCACTTAATTTGTATGCTAAACGTGGTTAGATTGTAACATTGCCTGCAAGAATAGCACAGGTCTTTATTATTCTTTAAATATAACATACTATAAATGCAGTCATCTTAAGCTGTGAATTGTTGCATATACACACTTCCTAACATATCAGTTATATTAGGATAAGGAAGATTTTTGGCTGCCTCTTCCCCCTTTCCAGTCAGTATACCCCTCCCCCACTAAAATTTCTGATTTCAGCAAGCATAGATTAATTTTACAATATCTTGAACTTTATATAAACAAAGCATCTTGTACATTTTTTATTTCTAACATTTGCACTCATAATTTTCTAGAAAGAAATAATAAATAGATTGCTTCTTTCAGTTTTCCAGTTTTTTGGAGGAAGATTGTTCAAGCTTGTTTTTAATATTTTTTTAATTACCTTCTTAGTTGGAGAATGTGATTTTTAAATATAATGATACAGAGGCCTCTGGATGGCTCAGTTGGTTAAGCCTTTGCCTTCGGCGCAGGTCTTGGGTTGGAGCCCCATGTGGAGCTCAGTGTGGAATCTACTTCTCCCTGTCCCTTGCTTTCTGCCCCTCCCCTCTGCTCATGCTGACTCTCTCAAGTAAATAAAATCTTAAAAAAATAATAAAAATAATGATACAATATTAAAACTCTTGAAATACATTGTATCCCTTCAGAGAAAGGAAATTCTAATGTTCATTTTATCCTCAAAGTCATAGAATTATTAGCTTTGCTGAATTGAAGGCAGTGCATCACATTTCTTATAATGAGCTAATATCTCTAGCACGTGTCCGTTTTTACAAAGAAGTGTATACCATTCTACATCATTGATCCACCAGGAAGCAAACAATCATTTTCTTAGGATAACATTCAATTTAAGTAAGAATGGGATTTCAAATTTAGCTTTATATAATTCTAATGAACTTTTACTTCTTAGCCATATTAATTTTCAATGAATTTTTGTTATAATCCTAACAAATCTGCTGTATGTTAGCCATTCTTTCCATACTTTACTCAGTCATAGACATCGCTCTAAAACTTTTTTATCATTTCTTCAATCCAATTCTCTGGTTCACTGCACATTCTTTATATCCCTATTAAAATTTGAAAATGCATTTTGATAGACTAAATCTTAGGCTTTTAAAATTATATCTGGCTTAATTTCTGTTTTGAAATTTATTATAATTTCTAAACATTTGTATGGGCATTATGTTGTCTAAATTTAAAGTCAAACAGATGTGTGTCACCATCTGATTTATTCAAGATTTACTCTCATTCTAATTCCCAGTTGGGACACTGAAATTGGCCTAGAAAATTATTCTCAAAAATAGCAAGGCATCATTTTGGAAAACGATGAGGTGGAAATAGGGCTTATTTCTCTTCCATTGCTTTCCCCACCCTAATGAGCCCATTGAAAAAATAATATTAAGCTCAAACAATATTCTATTATGCTTCTCCGAACTAGAGATGTATACTAATGAAAGTAATGCTTCATTGTACAATAATTGAAACTTCCAGTAGATACGTGTTGTGTACCATTGTGCAGTCTGGGCCCTGACTTTTGCTCTGGCTCCTACTAGAACATCTAGCTCAGGGGGTATGGGCTTCACCCCAAATCTGGGCAACACCTAGATTTGCTCAAAGCCCTCCTATATTTCTTGCTCCCTACTCTAGGGTTTTGTTGATGATGTTATTCTTTTATTTATTTTTTTAAAGATTTCTTTATTTGAGAAAGAGAGAGAGAGAGAGAGACACGGGGAGGGGCAGAGGGAGAGAGAGTCCTAAGTAGATTCTGTTTTTAGTGTGGAGCCCTATGTGGGTTTCCAATGCACACCCCAGAGATCACAACCCCAGTGCTAACCAGAGTCCGATACTTAACTGACTGCTGGTGCCTTTGACGATGTCACTCTTAAAAGGGTTACCTGGAACTTTGGAAAGTCACTGTTAAATAGCATTATCCCTGACCAATGGGGCACAGAAATGGGGGATAAATGCTGTTATGCCTTTCTCCAAAAAGACCACTCTGAGACACATTTAATTAAGTTTCTTTCCATCTGGCCTTGAGCACAAGTCACCTATAACATTGGCCAACTTAATAAAATATCCTTGTACTGTTTTTTTTTTTTTTTTTCTCTTTCCTTTTTCTGCTTTCTGGGTCTCACCCTTGGATTAGTTAAGAAAAAAACAAAAATAGAAACCAAACAACCTATGCCTGAGCCTTTGTATCAGGTTTTTTCTTGGAGGTAGGAAGGGAAGACAACTAAAATAAAGTAAATGTGCACATTTCAGTCCTCTGCCTGCAGTGAATAAGAATGACCATAAACCATTTACCAAAACAAAACTTTCCTCACCAGACAGAGCCCATTGTGCCCTCCTCTCCCAGTTTCCAACCTTCCATGCACTTTTAGCTGGGCCTTGTCCACAGGCTCCTCCCCTGCCGAGCTAGGGAGGCATTTTCTCTGGGACAAAACAGACTGTCAGCTAACCCTTCCAGATCTTCAATCCTTCCCCTTTGCTCATGCACAGTCCAGAGTAAATGGTAATGACAGGGTGTACTTCGTTCTGTATCTCAAAACAGAACTATCAGCAGGCGATTTGCTCAAGAAATCAGAGTGCACGGAGTACCCAACTTGTCATTTGCATCTAGACCTTCTCGAGAAATGTGGGGTATCAGTGGTGTCTGGTCCCTTTCTTGTTCCCTCCCTGTTTGCTTGTGATCTGAATGAGTGTAGGCTATAATCCACATGTGTTAAGGGTCAGATTTTTATTTTTGATATCCATGCCAGAAAATGCACAACCACTTTTGCCTTTTCATTTTCTCATCCCTTCTTTACAAATAACTAAATACTTCAATTTGGGGAAACCTAGAATATAAGTTTAAAAATTTTGTTTCCTATGCATTTCTATTCTAATGAATACATTTGTGATATTTTTAAAAAGTATTGTATATTTCTCTTAAAGCATTTTTTAAGATTTTTATTTATTTATTTGACAGAGAGAGAGAGAGATCACAAGTAGGCAGAGAGGGAGACTGAGAGAGATGGGGAAGCAGGCTCCCCACCGAGCAGAGAGCCTGATGTGGAGCTCGATCCCAGGACCCTGAGATCATGACCTGAGCCGAAGGCAGAGGCTTTAACCCACTGAGCCATCCAGGTGCCCCCTCTTAAAACATTTTGTTTCAAGCTCACATTCTTTTTTTTTTTTTTTAAGATTCCATTTATTTATTTATTTGACAGGGAGAGACACAGGGAGCGAGAGAACACAAGCAGGGGGAGAGAGAGAAGCAGGCTTCCCGCGGAGCAGGGAGCACGATGCAGGGCTCCATCCCAGGACCCTGGGATCATGACCTGAGTCAAAGGCAGATGCTCAATGACTGAGCCACCCAGGTGCCCCTCAAGCTCACATTCTAATAGAGCTCATTTTTTTGAGTTCAGCTCAGATGACTCTGCTTGATGGTGACCTTTTCTTGGTTGTACCCATGAAGGATCTCCAATTCTTCACTCATGTTAAGATTCCCTTTGTTATTTTATTTTATTTTATTTTATTTTATTTTATTTTTTAAAAGATTTTATTTATTTATTTGAGAGACAGAGAAAGTGAGAGAGAGCATGAGAGGAGAGAAGGTTAGAGGAAGAAGCAGATTCCCCATGGAGCCAGGAGCCCGATGTGGGACTCAATCCCGGAACTCAAGGATCACAACCTGAGCCGAAGGCAGTTGATCAACCAACTGAGCCACCCAGGTGCCCAAGATTCCCTTTGTTATTTTAAAAACCAGTTCAATAACATCAATAGCCTTTAATTTCCAACCTATGGTTTTCTTCCTAAGAACATATAGCTGTGCCCATTATACAGACTGCCATAATAGAATACACTAAAAAAAAAATGGAGCCTGAGTAAGTGCTCAAAATACTATTTTTATGTATATTATTTCCATAACTTCATAGGAATTAGAACAAAAGCCCTTATAAACTTGAAGTCTCTAAATAGCTGATGTAAATATACACTCTAAGTATATTCTATGTATACATAGGTTCATCCTGAGGCCTTGAGAATCTACATTGCCTTTGATTTGGGTTTTTCACTGTCTGATCTAGAATGATCCAGTAAGTTGGATAAGAGACAAGTCTCTATGCACGTTTTGAAAAAAATGTTTTATCCATTTGAGAGAGAGAGAGAGAGAGAGAGAGCATGAGCAAGAGGGTGAGGCAGAGGGAGAAGCAGATTCCTCGCTGAGCAGGGAGTCCCACACGGGCTCGGCTCAATCCCAGGACCCTGAGGTCATGACCTGAGCTGAAGGCAGACGCTTAACCTACTGAGCCATCCAGAGGCTCCTCTACTTTCTGTACTTTTAAAATAGCTAAGTTGTCTACAGTTACTATCTTGTTTATCATTAGAGGTATTTCAAAAAGTTTTCAAATCTTGGCTTGGAGAGAACAAGGAAATATAAAATGGATCGAATGCTTTCAAAAGAATGAATAGAATCCAAAGTTAAAATTTAATTTTATGTATTTTTACTGTAGATGTATTTATTGGCCCTCTTACTGAGGCTTACAGATTATATATTCATGACATAATTAAAATTATCCTTAAATTTCTGTTAAATAAGGTCTTTATGAATAATTTGAATCTTTAAAACCTAGCTGCAGCATTTATTGATAAGATCATTTGGATCTGTTTTTAAATTGTGTATCAAAGGTACATGTATTTTTTTGTATAATGAATTTAGCAAATATTGGGGGAAAATAAATTTCCATAATCCTGGCTTCTAACATTGTATATTAGTTTTGCTTGTTTTTGAATATTTTATAAATGTAATCATGCATTTTTCTTTATGCTTAGATTTTTTCGTACATTATGTTTGTGAATTATTGAGGCACAATACTGTAGTTCATTGTTCTAATTGGTATATAGTTTATTCTACTGTATGAGTAAAAATTTATTGGTCCATTTTAGTATAAATTGACTTTTAGGTTGTTTTTCATACTGAGTTAATATAAATAATGTTGCCATGAACATGATTGTGTATGTGTTTTGGTTTGTTCCCACTAAATAAAAGTATACATTAATATTAATATTTTTAGATGAATATGAAAGAATGGAATTTATAGATAATAGAGAATGCAAATATTCAGGTTTACTAAATAATGATAAGCAGTCTTTCAAAATATTTTACCAATTTATACTATCAGGAAATTAGTTTTCAGGTGCTCCTCATTCTTATTAATTTGGTATTTTCTGCCTTTACTATTTAGCCATTCTGTTATATGTGTGACTTTAATTTGCCTTTCTCTGATAATAAATGAATTTGAGTGACATTTTATATGTGTATTGTCTTTTGGATATCCTCATCTGTGAAATGCTATTTGAATTTTTTGTCTATTTTTGTAAGGGTTGATATTTTGTCTTTTTAATTTATAGGAGATTTTTCTATAGTTTTATGAGTCCTTTGCCAAATATATATAGCAAATATCTTCTTTCAGGATAGTAGTTGACTTTTCTTTTTCTCAGCTCTCTTTAGCTTTATTCCTTTTGAAGAAATCTTTACCAATATCAAGATCTTGAGGGTATTCTCTTATGTTTTCCTCTAAAGCTTTATTATTTTACTTAAACATTAGAGCTACAAGACAGCTTGAACTGATTTTTATGTTTTGTGTAATAGAGATTTGGTTTGGTCACTTCCATGTAGATATTTAATTAACTTAACACCACTTATTAAAAAAGACATTCCCTTCCCAATAGCACTTCAATGTAACCTATGTCACAAATCAAATGACCTTCTATGTGTGAGTCTGCTTCTGCACTTTTGTTCTGTTTTATTAGTCTTTTTGAGGTATTCTAATTGTCTTGCTGACCATACAGTTTTCAATGTATTATTAGCTAATATCTCAAACATAGAGTCCATTCACAATGGAATTTATTTATTTTTCACAATAATATATAGAATTTTTTATTTCAGAATGCTCAATAATTTTAGATTTTTATAACTTCTCATATTCAATTAGATCATCAAAGTTTTTGCCTCATAATGTAGTTGATGAAGAGTCTGTTCTTAGAGTAGACATGACAACTAAACAATTTTCTTATGACTCTCTGGTTTTTAAATCATCTTCAAAATATGTTTGTCTTGGTGAATTTGTTAGAACATAGGACACTTGATTACTCACTTAGTTAAAACTATGTAATAGAACTCCAGATATGCTTAATTAGAAATGTTATGTTAATTTTAATACTCTGAAAAGGAAATGATTCCACTACCAATCTCCCTGCAGTAAGAAACTTAAGCTTTTATCTCAAGATAACTCCTGAAACAGCATTTAACACAAGAACCAAATGAAAATTCTGGCTTCAATATGAACATAAAATACAAATGTAAGTGTTCTCTTGTTTTGGTTCTTTTTTTAAGATGTAAAGTAAATAGAACTTCTCCTTCCAGTCATGATGAAGCAGCAGGGACTAGATTTTTCTTTTTGCCCCAAACAACCATAAAGCTAGATAAAATACATGAAAATAATTTTCATGAGTGCCTGGGTGGCTCAGTTGGTTAAGTGTCTGACATTTTATTTCGGCTCAGGTCATGATGTTAGGGTCATGAGATCAAGTCCAGTGTTATGCTCCACACTGGGTTTGGGGCCTGCTTAAGATTCTCTCTCTTCCTCTCTTTCTGCCTCTCCCTATCCCTACTTGTGCACATTCTTTTTCTTTAAAAAATAAATAAGAGAAAAAAAGAAGAATGAAAACAATTTTCAGACATTAGACACAAAAAAGCACAAGACAATGATTCTGGAGAGAGGGGATTTTATAAGATGAACCCCACAACTGCCTCTGGCTGAAGTGTTGGGGGAAGCATGGATGGTTTAACCCAAAGCAGAGCCTATTGTGGAAACCATAAATAATTCAGCAGACAATGAAGGAAACTGAGGTAGGGTAAGGAGGATAGGCAGTTGTTAATAATTTTTATTCTTTTCTTTGTACTTAAATATAGTTCAAACCTGTTCTTTAGTGCCAAGTCCTTAACCCATTAATAATTCCTTGTTGAAAATTTCCTTATTGCACAATCCAGCCCCCACTTTTGTTGAATGTTTCCCTTCTCATTTTGTTATCTTCTTTTAACATTTTTGTGAAAGTTTCTGTAAAGAAAAATCTAGAAAAGCCTTTCAAAACTTTCATGAAATCTGTTATTTAGACCAAAGCTATCTTCACATAGTTATTAGAGTGCCTATTTGATGTTTGATTGATTCTGCATGCAAACCATTAATGTGATGATCTAAGTATAAAGAATCAAAAGTGAATCATAATGTAATTTTATTTCATGTTCATAGGAAATGACAATCTTGTATGGGATTGTATACTTTATACATTCTCTTTCCATTATCATCAAGAACAAGCAATTGGTAATTGAGAGAAACTGATTTGAAAAATGAATTGATCTAAGGCAGTAGAAAAATCTGGATTTCCTCCTTCATAGTTTTATTAAAATGGAAATTTGCAGTGTAATTTTACTTTCTATTATTTCATCAATTGATTCAAAATTTAGTATTCATTCAAATTTTTAGCTAATAAAATATAGTTTATGTTAAAAATAAATGAGTAGCAGTGTCATAGGAATGAGGTTCAAGATGGTGGCATAGGAAGATCCTAAATTCACTTCTTCCCATGAACAAAACAAATTTGCAACTACATATAGAATAATTTTTTCTGCCAAAAGACCTGAAAACCAGATAAACAGCCTTCACAACAAAGGATAAAAGGGCAATATCAAAGTTGGTAGGAGAGGCAGAGACATAATCTTGCAAAATAAACAAAACCACCCCAGGTGTAGCAATCCACTATCAGGAGGGATCTCAAAAATACAGAACTTTTCCTTGAGAAGGAGGAGTCTTTGCTCTACATCAGGCACCCCAACCCCTAGATCTTACATAGGAGAGATGAGTCCCAAAATGCTTGGCTTTGAAAACTAAGGGAGGTTATGTTTAGTAAAACCATGGAACTGTAGGGAATAGAGAACCTGCTCTTTTTAAAATTTTATTTTATTTTTCATTTTTTAGTTGGGGGGGAGAGAGAAAGAGAGGAGGAGCAGAGGGAGAGAGAGAATCTTAAGTAGGCTCCATGCCTAGCACAGAGCCCAACACAGGGCTCTATCTCACAATCCTGAGATCATGACCTGAGCCAAAATCAAGTGGTGGATGCTTAACCAACCAACTGAGCCACACTGTCACCTCAGAGCACCTGCTCTTAAAGGGCTTGCACAAAGATTTACCTGCCCCAGTACCTAGTGCTAAAATACCATCTTAAAAAGTGCCTAGACAATATGTGAGATCCACTTACTAGTTTTAAAGGATCTGCTAGAGAGGCAGAAATTTGTTGTGATGCTCTCCAGGGAAAGAGACAGTGGAGGGAGCCATTTTTGCAATCTCATTCTAATGTGTTCATGCTGGTGCTGGCAAGGTGCCATTTTGCAACTCTAACTTGTTAGTGCCAGAAGGCATGACCCAATGAAGGCTCTACCCACCTCTGAGTCACAGCCATGCATCAGCCAGGCTAGACAAGAGCACTGCCATCCTGTGTGCTGCAGTCATGCCCCACAGCAGGCCTGGGGAGAGCCTATCCTGAGCCCACACAGCAGCCATAGTCTCACCAAAGAAGAGAGGCATGTGCAGATCACAAAGGGAGCACTTTGAGTGTCTAAGACATAGCACTTCAAGCTCCATGAGACATCTCCTACACAGGGCACTCCTTCAAGACTGGGAGAGGTAGCTGATTTGCTTAATACACAGAAATCAACAGAGATTTAGGCAAAATGAGGAGACAGAGCAATATATTCCAATATATTCCAAATGAAAGAATAAGACAAAACCTCACGAAAAAAAGACCTTAATGAAACAGAGATAAGCAATCTACCCGATAAAAGGTTCAAAGTAATTGTTATCACGATGCTCACTGAATTTTTGGAGAAGTGAGAACTTCAATAAAGAGATAGAACATATAAGAAAGTACCAAATAGAAGTTACAGACTTCAAGAATACAATAACTGAACTGGAAGGTACACTAATGGGGCTCAACAGCAAACTGGATGAAGCGGAAGAAACGGTCAATGGGTTGGAAGACAAAACTATGGAATTCACCCAGACAAAACAGCAAAAAGAAAAAACCCAATTTTTAAAAATGAAGATATCTTAAGGGACCTTTGGAACAACATCAACAGATAGAATTCACATTATACAGATTACAGAAAAAGATAAAGGGCCAGAAAACATAGTTGAAAAACAATGGCAGAAAATTTTCCTGATCTGAGGAAGGAAACAGATCCAGGTCCAGGAAGCCCAAAGAGTTCCAAATAAGATGAACCTACAGATATCCAAACCAAGATACATTATAATTAAAATGGTAAAAGTCAAAGATAAAGAGAGAATCTTAAAAGCAGTAAGAGAAAAAATAATTTGTTACATACAAGGGAAACCTCATGAGGCTATCAGCAGATTTTTCACAGAAACTTTGCAGGACAGAAGAGTGGCTCTGACCCCGATGAAAGAAATTTAAGACACAAACAAATGGAAAGATATTCCATGCACATGGATTGGAAAATTTGATATTGTTAAAATGTCCGTACTACCCATCTACAGATTCAATGCAATACCTACACAAATCCCAATGGCATTTTCCACAGGGCTGGAACAAAGAATCCTAAAATTTGTATAGAATCAGATAAGATCCCACAGAGAAGCAATCCCGAGAAAGAACAAACCTGGACATCTCACACTGCTTGATTTCAAACTATACTACATAGCTATTGTAATAAAATCAGTATGGTATTGGCGTAATAACACACTCAGAAGTCAACTGAACAGAATTAGAGCCCAGAAATAAATCCACACATATGTGGACAATTAATTTATGACAAAGGAGCCAAGAACATATAATGGAGTAAGGACAAGCTCTTCAATAAATGGTGCTAGGAAAATTGGACAGCCACATGCAAAAGAATAAAGCTAGACTACTATCTTACACCATACACAAAAATTAACTCAAAATCAATTAAAGACATATATAAGACCTGAAACCATAATATTCCTAAAAGAAAACAAGGGGGTAAGCAACTTGACTTCAGTCAGGTTGTGTTTGTGAATCTGGTTCTAAAGGCCAGGGAAACAAAATTAAAAAATAAATAAATGTGACTATATCAAACTTAGCACACTAAAAATCTTATGCCCAGTGAAGGAAACCATTAACAAAATGAACAAGCAACCTATTGAATGAAAGAAGATATTTGAGAATCATATATTGGATAAGAGGTTAATATCCAAAATATATAAAGAACTCATGCAACTCAATAATAAAGAAAACAAGCAACCCATTTAGATAATGGGAAGAGGATCTTAATATATATTTTACTAAAGAAGACATACTGATAGCCAACAGACAAATGAAAAGATGTTTAGCAACACTATTATGGAAATGGAAACCCAAAGCCTAATGAGATACTACATTACACCTGTTAAAATGGCTACTATGAAAAGGCAAGTAATAACATGTTCTGGAAAGGATGAAGAAAAAAGGGAACATTCATTCACTGTTGGTGGAAAGGTGAATTGGTGTAACCACTATGGAAAACTGTATGGAGGTTCCTCAAAAAATAAAAATAGACCTACTGTATAATCTAGTGATTCCACTTATGGGTGTTTATTCAAAGACTGTAAGAGAACACTAATCTACAAATATATGTGCACCATTATGTTCATTGCAGCATTATTTACAACAGCTAAGAAAATGAAACAAACTTAGTAAGTATCCATTGATGGATGAATGAATAAGGAAGATGTGGTATGTATATAATGGATACTACTCAGCCATAAAGAAGAATGAGATCTTACCCCTTGTGACAACATAGATGGCTCTTGAAGGTATTAAGGTATTATGTTAAGTGAAATATGTCAGATGAAAAAAGACAAATACCATATGATTTCACTCTTATATGGAATCTAAAAAAAAACAAAGCAATATAAAAACAAATTTATAGATACATAAAACAGTTTTATATTTACCACAAGGAAAGGAGTTTAGGGGTGGGCATAATTGTCAAGAGGGTCAACTGTATGGTGTTGGATGGTAACCAGACTTCTTTGGTACCATTTTGTTGTGTATACAGATTTTGAATTATAATGTGCACCTGAAACTTACAGAATGTCATATACTAATTCTATTCCAATATTAATTATACTAGAAGAATGAGTAAATCTAAGGAAATAGATAAGTTTTTTTTACAGTAAGTGATGCCAGATAATTGGTCCGTGTTTCCTGTTTACAGAATGCTGAACTCTAACTGACATTACATCAAAATGAAGAAATATTTTAGATTATATGAATGAAGAGGAAAATGAAAAATAAATGTTATTGAATTTGACAGAAGATATAGCAGCATTTGAAATAAGAGCTACTTTTCAAGGTGAATTAACAACAACTAATTATCTCAGTAATTCTGAATGAAAACTTTGGCCTCAGTGACCCTTCAGGGTAGGAATAAAGCCCAGGTCTCTCCCAGTATACGGTAGTCTGTGTTATGGTGCATGCCAGCCTATGAAATGGGCATATAGACTTGAACAAAGGAGCAAGGCTGAGTTTCCCAATCACTTGATTTGTCATTATGGTGCCCTTCAGTAAGTAGAGTAGAATCATAACCTTTTTACCTCACTGAAAGGCATTTTCTGTGGAGCATCATGCAGTCATACCTAAAAGAGATGATGATACTTATGAGCTGAATCTCCCTAAGTTTTGGCAAATGGTTCTCCTAATGAATGAGCATGGACTGGGAGCAGGAAATAAGATCACTTTTAGAATTAATAGTGATTAAATTTCAGAGTCATGCAATAAATTTGGACCTCATACCTCCCTCTTTGCCTAAATTTTTATCATTATTGAGGAAAAGATTGCTCTCATCTCTTCTCTGGGAAGTTTACTAATGAACCAAATTTTATAAATTTGCCTTCCAAGGTGTTCACTGGATACATTCACTAGGACAAGAGTTAAGAAAGGGAAAACACAAAGTGAAATTTATCTCATGATCCTGAATCCTTTTATAATAACAATGATATATGTATATTTGAAATTGTTCACATCCAATATAGTACTTTGAAGTGACCTAATGGGGAAAAAAAAATTCTATTGTACAGTCTACTTCTAAACTCTTAATAATGGGGCATGTGGGTGGCACAGAGGGTTGGGCCTCTGCCTTGGGCTCAGGTCATGATCTCAGGGTCCTGGGATCAAGCCTCACATCGGGCCCTCTGCTCAGCAGGGAGCCTGCTTCCCCCTCTCTCTCTGCCTGCCTCTCTGCCCACTTGTGATCTCTCTCTTTCAAAGAAATAAGTGAAATCTTAAAGAAAAAAAAGAAATTTAAAAAAAAAGAAACTCTTAATGATGATAATTTTAAACTCTAAATAAAAATATGAAAAAATGTAGACACTATCTCTACAAGCATCAGTTTCCTTATCTCTAAAATAGAGGTGTTAAACAATATCTGTAACAGGGTTTAGGAGGAGTTCTTTAGAATCTCGCCTTTAGAGAGCTTAGTATATAGTTCCTGGATTTGGTAAGTTTTTGAAAATGCCTGCTGTTTGGGAAAAGAAAAAAAAAATCAGGAGACAAAACAAGCATTAATAAACTCATATACATTCCGATCACATAGAAAATGACTGATACCAGTCTCTATCTAGACTGGAGAGCAAGTTTTCTAGAACTCTTTCCTTGCAATTGTGACAAGGACTTCAGGAAACAAGATTTCATTGGAGTGAAACTTCCTTGATCTTACAGTCATCCCCTGAGGTCCTAGATCTACCTCATAAAGAACCCCATAGATAACAGCATGGTTTGGGGAAAAGGACACTAAGAGTTCCAGAACCTACTTCCAGATAATTAACTTCCAAATTGCTGTGAGGATTTTAGTGAAGCTTCCTTCATATCACATCCTTCATCATAAATTCAATGAAAGATTAAAAGCTCTCTTTCTGTGTGTTAGGCCAGGGGCTGGCAAAGCCACTGAGAAATGCATTTGAGCAATTAAAATCAAGACTCAGGTGGTCTGAAACTCACCCTTTCCTAGGTCATGGTGGTTGTTCTAGACCCTCATTTTTAGAAAACCTTTGGGGGGCATTTAAGAATGATGGCCACACCAGAGAACAAGCCTCATTCCCCTGGTAAATGTAGAAGTAAATGAGTCTAAGGAGTCTCGCAAAGTTCTCCAGAAAAGAATATATTACTACTCTATGAGGTCAGAGGAGCACAGAAAGAAGAGAAATAACGGGAACTAGCTTACAAGAAGATTTTGTTACGCTGCCCCTGAGAACCCAGATGTCTGATCTCACTGTTTTCATAAGGTGGTTGGGAACAACTTGGGCAGATGAGTTGCAGAGGGAGACTGAGTCAAAAACTTGGGTCTATGGCAAGGAGAGAAAGTGCTCTCAAAGAGATAGATGCACACTGGCAGAGCGGGTAGAAGTGAGCTTAAAGGTGAAGCCAGCAGTCCCAAACTTTAAAAATGTTTAAGGAGAAGGGATTAGGAACAAAAGCACTTGGGATCGTAGGAGAAAAGAAGCAAGGCTCTAAAACGGAATTTCTACAAGTGCAAGTTAAGCTGGGTCCTGGAGTCCTCTATTTACTGAGGGCAGCAGCGTCAGTGCTGCTAGATCTCATAAGCAAGGATATTTACTGGTGTGACTGTCAACATCTCATAAGAGACGGCAGGCATCCCGACACAGCTTAGAAAAATCCAGATGTGTATGTCCAGAGAAATCTCATTGCTTTAGGGATCAACACTGAGTCTTAGGAAAAGAGAATATGAAGGATCTTTAAAAAGTAAGAAATATTTAAAAATAAAGATACCAAATTGCTAAGGATGGCCCCTAGAATATACTTAATAAGGAACAATCAAGATTAGAACATAAAGAAAGAAAGAAAAGAGAAAAAGGGTCTATCGACCATAAGTACAACCATAAGTACCCTTCCCACCTGGAATAGGTGGGAAGTATTTTTGCCTCTTGGCCTAAATGAGAAAGATGATAAGTGCAGGTCTAATGGCTCATTTTGGACATGACTTGGCTGTGCTCTCAGCCAGTTTGTGGCTTCCATTAGAGTCAAAGTCAGCAGAGTAGCATCAAGTTCTATCCAAAGAGAATCTTGTAGTGAGCTAAGAACTGTATCCAGCCCCAAACTGGGACCACTCCATGGTAAATGGCCCATCTACCACCAGGATGTTAAATAAGATAGCAGGGTCAACAATCTCACTGGTCTACCAACTCTTAAACCAGATCAGAATTGCTTTAGCTTCCTGACTGATTAAACCTATCCAAAGTTATCTTTAACTTTTTAATCTAAGGCCTAACATTCTAAATCAAGCATACTTAATAAATGAACCTAATCGTATTCACTAAGATTCTCATTTTACCTTTCTTAAAGAATAGGTAATTGATAATATTCTTCAAGAAATTCAAAGTGCCTATTCTTGGAATGAGCTAAGAGATATATGTGAGAGTATGTGAGAGTTCATAGCAGAACATAAAACAGCCTTCCCTCCTATGTGGGACCTGTGGAATCTGTTTTTCCTCCCTCTTAAGAAAATTCAAATTTTAACCTACACTAATCATTTTATGTCCTGCTATATTTTGCTTAAAATATTAGAAAAATTATTTTTTCTAACATGCATACCATGTTTATTACAATAAAAACAGTAATGTGAATGTTCATGGTTCAGTGGTTGGCATCTTCCTAAAGAAAAACCAAAGTAAACCAGTGGTTTTATTTGACTGAGTAGAAGCTGGACAAAGTAAGTGACAAAATAATAAAGGTGAACAGCAAAAACTTAGCAAAAAGACAGAATTGTTGTAACAAAAATAGAAACCTTGGCATACTTATTTAGTTGACACATACTTACGCCATGACTAATATATCTCAAATTTTGTCAGGCCCTGCCCAAAAACTAACATTTTGGGGTTAAAATGCACAATAGAGAAAATATATAAACATTAGTAAAAAAAGAAAATTAAAATCTAGCAGTTAGAGTTCTATAGCACAGGGGTTTGGAGTTTGTCATGGGAACTTTCGATAGGGACATTGAGCTCAGATTGCTTTGTGGAGGAAAGAGTACTAATTCATAAGCAGAATTAAATAAAAGGACATTACAGAATAAAAAAATCTTTC